>JASPKZ010000015.1:3212500-3417500 GCA_030220185.1 Diploptera punctata
TATATTACTCTGCTTTTAAATAAGGTTCTATTTGCAAAAGTATGGCATAACTAGCAAAATTCAAAGAAATTTGGCACTTTACTATCAATGAATAACCTCACAATTCTTTAAGTTCGAAATTCACATACAGTATAAAAAATACAACAAAGTAATGTACATGCTATAAGAGACGTAAAAAAGTAAAAAAAAAGTAAAGTGATCCCACTACAGGCCTCAGGAGGCCCTTGGGGTAGTAGGAGGTTGAGGCTCCCACTTTTTCTGGACAATCGGCACTTGATGTCAGCCGGGTTGTCAGCCTTGCGTGATGGCCGCCTTTACCCCAGAACAAGTGTCTGGTAGTCATTTTCGTTAGAAGCTGAGTCGACCCCAGGGTCATAGTGCCGCCAGAAGGTTTGCGTTAGTTTTAAAAATCCTGATCCCACCGGGACTTGAACCCTCGACCTTCTGGCTTGTAGCGCGGTGCCTTAACCACTATGCTACAGCGTGCGACGTACAAGAGAGCGTATACTATAAAAGAGTAACTGTCATATTTAACGAGAAAAATTATATGCTCAGACTGGGGCCTGAACCTAGGAGCTTTGGCTTTCTAGGCCAAGGCTCTACCGACTGAGCTATCTGAGCAAATTCCAATCTAAATACAATTTTTTTTTCTTATATATGCTGTTAATTCCCGCGAATCAAATGCTGTGAAATATTTGCTTGTTTGATTAGATTGGAACTTGTACAGATAGCTCAGTCGGTAGAGTCTTGGGAAAAAGTGCACTTAAACTAGCGTGAAATATTTTCAAAGTCCTATAGAGCAACAGTACGCATGCACCAGAGTTTATAGAGCCAGCAATAACCCACAATCGAACCACATATCGATTATCATCCTCGATTACTATCCGTTATGAAATTTAAATGACCAATATTTGCAATAAATCCCCAAATCTATTATATTATTTTTGGTCTGGACATCTTACCTCAATATTTAATGTTGATTTGTTCTTGGACTAGTCTGGGAAAGCTGACGATAAAACAGAATTGTTTTGAAACATGTCCAAGAACAAATCAACATTAATATTGAGGTAAGATGTCCAGACCAAAAATAATATAATTAAAATAACCTCAAAATATAACTTCCTAAAATTAAATATTAACCCCAAATCTATGTTAAAAAATATATATTAATAATATTAAAATTACCGAACGTTTATTAAAAATTGGTGTACACTAACTTATCACTCCTTAACGCTTATCCAACCAGCGATAACCCAAAACAGCGACAGAAAAATCATGGACTAAGTAATATACTCTGTGGAGAAAATAACAGTTAGCATCACAATATTGTGTAACAGTGTCATAATATTGTGATTTGCATATTTAAATAAATACTTCAAAATTGTCTAATATTGTTATAAAAAATTGTTTAAAAATTTTAAAATATTAAATAATGTTAGTAAATACAGAAGAAGAGCTATAGTTTGCAACAATATAACTGAAACATCAATCACTAGTAAAAGTGCAGTTGAGCCGAGTCTTGGCCTAGAAAGCCAAAAGTCCTGGGTTCAAGCCCCAGTCTGAGCGTATATTTTTTTTCTTCAAATATGATTTGTCCATCATTGAGATGTATGAAATGAATAATAAAAACATTGAAGAGTAACTGTACTCTTTGAGAAGTAAATCTGGCAAAAAAACTCTTCTTAATGGAGGACATATGCTCCTTCCTTTCATTACCAATTGGTTAAATGTGGTGGAATAAATAATAGTTTCAAAAAACTAAAACAACACGCTTTATTAGAAAACCGAACTAAAAAAATGAAAAATAATTTTAATTTCCAATACGCTTGGGATAAATAATTTTACCAACAAAAGCTTGGGGTGCTCTTTATCAATTAATATATTTTATAATAAACAGATATTGGTAAAAGTAAAGTCTCTAAGAAGAAAATGTAAAAATCATAAAAAGCACCCCACGCTTTTGATGGTAAAATTATTTATCTCAAGTGTGTTGGAAATTAAAATTATTTTTCATTTTTTTTAGTTCAGTTTTCTAATAAAGCGTGTTGTTTTAGTTTTTTAAAACTATTATCTATTTTTTATTTTTTAGTTTTAATATTTTACAGGATAAGATAAAAATGTAAATACCTTTAAATTCGATACGATTGTAGTATGAGCTAAAAGTAATACTCTTCTAAAAAAAAACCTCCCAGCCGGATTTGAACCAGCGACCTATGGATTACTGAAATTATATACCACTAGAGTTCACCGCTCTACCATCTAAGCTCTTACAACAATTGACTAAAAAGTCGACAAGTCTGCAACCTATTATACCAGCTTTCATTTTTTGATTTTCTGATGATTCTGGCCAGGATTTTAGAAACAAAATATGAAACTATTGTGTTGTCATGGGTCCTTTACAAGTATACAAAGTTTCAAGTCGATCCAATGTTTCTAAGTTGTGAAAATCATGTTCAAAGATTCTGTTACATAGATACAAAGACACTTTTTGATTATCTGATGATTCTGGCCAGGATTTTAGAAACAAGTATTGTCACGGATCCTTCACACGTATACAAAGTTTCAAGTTGATCCAATGTTTCTAAGTGGGTAAAAATCGTGTTCAAAAATTCCATTACATAGATACCAAGACACTTTTTTTTTATTTTCTGATGATTTTGGTCATGATTTTAGAAACAAAATATGAAATTATTGTATTGTCACAGGTCTTTTACAAGTATACAAAGTTTCAAGTCGATCCAATGATTTTAAGAGGGTGAAAATCGCATTGAAATATTGTTACATAGATAGATAGATACAGGTCAAGCTAATATAAATCGTTTTAAAAAAAGAAGACAGATACAAAGTCAAATCTGGCCAGAATTTTATTCCACAGAGGCCATAATAAACAGATTCGTGGACACACATACACACCAATAAAGAATAATGACATCTCTAGCAGCGCATAAGTTCTACAAGTGTGCAAGTTCTACCTCACTTCAGACTACAGTCCACCCACTGAGTCTCCGCCCCTGACATTTAGGTTGTACGAGGGGTAAAGGGAGAAACTTGCCCTCTACTGCCGATAATGAAATAGTTGAAGTAAGATTGAACATATGTCACAACCAGTCACTGCTCTTGACACCGTTAGTAAGGTTTAAAATTGCTGTGATGTTGTCGGCTGTGTTTCTACTGACTGCCATGATTTGATATTCTGCATGGTACATAAAGCAGCCTTTCCCACTGAATATCCCATGTCGCCAACACTGTCCTGAAAACATCAGGGCAGGAGAATCAGTGGCTGGGGTATAATCTCATCTAACCTAATGCAAAGTATCTTTAGCAGGAAGAAGCTATTGAACACTATTAAACTAAAGTTTACTTAGAATTCTTTTTTAACACTTTACGAAAAAAAAAAAAAATGCTCCACTGCACTTCTACTAGCACTTGATTTTTCAGTTATATTGTTGTAAACTACAGCTCTTCTTCTGTATTTACTAACATTATTTAATATTTTAAACATTTTCAAACAATTTTTATAACATTATTAGACAATTTTGAAGTATTTATTTAAATATGAAAATCACAATATTATGACAATATTGTGATGCTAACTGCTATTTTCTCCACAGAGTACATTACTTAGTCTATGATTTTTCTATCGCTGTTTTGGGTTATCGCTGGTTGGATCAGCATTAGGGAGTGATAAGTAAGTGTACACCCATTTTTAATAAATGTTTGATAATTTTAATATTATTAATATATCTTTTTAACATGGATTTGGGGATTTATTGCAAATATTGGTCATTTAAATTTCATAGTAATCGATAATGATAATCGACGTGGTTCGATTATGGGTTATCGCTGGCTCTATAAACTCTGGCACATGCGCACTGTTGTTCTATAGGACTTCGAAAATATTTCACGCTTGTTTAAGTGCAGTTTTCCAAAAAAATATCTTAAGCTATAATGTAAATTAAACTTAAGTTTTAAATAGAGGCATTGTACTATGAGCCACAGACCTAGAATCTGAATCCAATTTAGCTGTCTTTAATGCCTCAATTTCATGGAAATAGTCATTTTTATCCCAGAGAACTTAGCTTACTTACACGTATATGCCAGATCTTTATTTCAGTTCAGCACGAAACAGCTATTTTATAAGGGTCAATCTGTCAATTTATCATTATGTGTAATATAAATTTGGTTTTCTTAACATCAGAAAATTTCCAATTTATGGTTAGGTCTAGTGACATACTCAGCTGTACGAATCGTATGTCATCCTTTTTAAATATAATTGTAATATACCAAATTTAATACAGACAAACATGGATGAATATTAATTTACTGTACATTAACACTTAGAATTAATAATTTACATTAAGTTTATACAGTACGTGTACATAACCTCTACTTTGAACAATCTGTTTTAACATTATATGAGCTTTATATACTTACGAACAGTGGTGACAGATTCCAAAACTTACGCTATAATGACAATTTCTTCAATATCACGCACTATAACTTACATAATACGCTTAAAATAAACCCACGTGTAAACCGAAATGCCATACCGAACGGCGCCAAACTAAACGGAAAATCAAACGAAATATTATACTACAAACTTAACATATCGTAGATAAACGCCTGACATTTAAATAATTGCAGTTACTTCGTATGACAATTTTCCTTGTGATTATTTGCTAAATCAAGTCAATCTCATTATTTTTCTTTAAATAATACACAATTACGACGCCATGTGTACCGTGAACATTTACCTACAGTAATACCAACATAAGCATACTTAAAGTAAATATTTTTCATTAAAAATCTGATATTTTACAGTTCTTAAATATAAAACAATATTTTTAATTTTAATTGAACTATCTTAAATATTTTAATAGAAATAAACGATGATTATAATTAATTTCGGCTTCAAATAAATAATGTTTGATAACCTGCATTACACTTTTTGGTTACGTCTTACACCGCATGATGTCGCAGATGATCAAGAAAGATAATCCTGCCATCTCTTGGGTTAATTAAGTATTAGTAAAATAGTCGGTTCAAAAAACATACTTCCAACTCACTGGCTCTATCGAACCCATATGTTCATGGCTGCACGGACATAAGCTCTCCATACATCCCTATCCTGAGCTAATGCTTTCCAATCATCCCCTGTATAATCTCCGATCCGATCCGATTGAGGGTCTTTCCACTTTTCAGCGGTTGCCCTTTTACCAGCCGGCTGCTGGCCCTTCACATCCACATGTGTCAATCACAGAGGTAGATGATCAACAGCCAGTTTAGGGGTGACATGTGGTTAGCATGTCGAGTCCCCCAGCCGTTATAGCTGGTTCCTCAACCTGGAGCCGCTACTTATTGTAGGTACCCAATTGCCTCACGATGCTGGGTGGGCACCAGTCCCATACTGGCTCGAAATACCATGAGAAAATTTCTTCCCCCATGGAGACCCGAACCAGCGCAAGTCCCGTAGCTCTGCGCCAAGGCTTCCTACCTTAACCGCTCGGGTACGGCACGGGACGGATATCAATATCAATTTTCTAAAATAGTATAATAATTCATAAAAATGTGAGTTTTTACTGATATTTATATAAAAGCTGATTATAAAATTCAGTGTGTATCATATTATGGGTTTTGTTTCAGAAATATGATTATCAGCAACGTCGGTAGGTTGGCTTTGACTATACTTACATAAAATGCCATGCCCCTGTATAATCTACTTCCCTCAAATTATGGATAATGCTATTCTCCCACCTCATTCTTGATCAACGAACTGGGTGCTTTCCCTCTGGTTTTCCTACAAGAAGCGACCATGCACCTCTTTCATCCCCCATACGTATCACATGTCCTACCCATCGCAGTCTAAGAGACTCAACTGTTTTTATTATATCTGGCTTCCTTACAAAATATGTAACCTCACTATTATGTAGTTCTCTCCATTTCACCTGTCTGTTCATGTCTTTTTGGTCCAAAAATTTTCCTAAGAACTTTATTCTCAAACACTCGAAATCTTATGTAAAATTGTAGACTTTCACGGCAGGTATTTTGATTCATGTATTTTATGTTTTTTGGGCTAAATGGCCATGGTCTGGTTTTATTAACACTCAACGTTTCGTCTACTACTGCGGTAGACATCCTCAGGATGACTTACACCAGTGACAACCAATCAGATAAATTGCTCCAAAGTAATGGACCGTGTCGTGGGATAGAATTAAGCCAAGGCCAGGTGAGAAGACCAGAAACATCGAAATGACAACCTGGAGCTTTAAAAAAGAAAAACATTTATATTACTGAATGTTATCATTTTTTTTTTCATTCATTTGTTTCTTGTGTTAGAATATACTGCATTATATACTATAAAATATTAAAAATATGTTGACAGCTAGGAAAAAATTGGAGCACAGTCCCTTAAATACGATTTTTATTCCTAGACTTCAAAGATAACAGTATATTTTACACCGATATCAGGGCACAAATGAAAACCCTAACGCCACCTTCATACATTCACACCAATAACAATTTCCTACTAACATCTAGTTAGATATTTGTTGGGGAAAATTTCATTGGACCATACATGTTTCCATAATGTCTGTAAGTAATCTGTATTTGCAGTTCCTGAAGAATGCATTGGCCAAGATGTTACTCTTGATATTCGACATTACTTGTATAGTTCGCTGATGAAGTGAATGAAAGCGTGGGATGAAGGTAGAGAGGGAATTACAAGTGATAAAATACCAACCCGCCTACTGATAATAGGCACAGTCATTATATGTCATGTATCTGTGTGGTTTATTTCGGGCGCATTCTACATATTTATATTTTCATGTACTTTGTATAGTTTAATTTCTTTTTGAGTTTAGTTACAGTGCTTAATATATACTTTAGTTTTAATAATGTCCCGTAAGAAAGGACAAACTATTCACAGCGAGGCGAGGGAGATGATTAAAAATGTTATTAAAGTGTGTGATGAAGAATTGAGATCAGGAGAACTGAAATATTTAATTTCCCAAAAAAATAAACGTGTTGCCAAATATTGTGGTATATCAGAACACAGTGTATCCAATATAAGAGAGGAGGGTATTGTGGCGGGTGAAATTCCATTATGTACTCCAGGAAAAAAAGAGACCTCGGGCTGAGAAACATAAATCTCATTGTGACGATTTTTATAGAAGAGTGATTTGAGATATAATTAGGGACTTTTATCAAAAAAAAGAAGATAGTTCCGACAGCTCCCAAACTCCTTGAAGAAATTAAAAACAACAATAGACTTCTTGCCAAAAAAGGCTCCAATTTAATTCAGAATTCTACTAAAAGCTTACCTTTCACATCCATAAAAAGAATAATTAAAAACAAATATAAAATCAAACAAAACCAAGACCTATGTAATAAAGCCAAAGACAAAAAATGGAATATTTTAGTAAAGAAGCCAGATATTATTCCAGAAATTCCACGTAAAACTACAGTAGCAAAATTTAGACTGCTTACAGAACATGACTATTTGGCCAAACATTTATATAAAATAGGAATCTACACGAATCCAAATTGTCCTCTATGCAATAAAGACGAAGAAATGAATAAAGAACACCTACAAACCTGTTGGATCCACCAAGAGAAATATTGGAGAGCAAGAACACTAATGGCTTCGGTGCCAAGGCCCAGCATTTGAAAACAACAACAACACAATAGAGTTCCCCTGGCAAGTAGACACATTAAGGAAGTTAAGGTAGAATATACCTCATAGTGAGAATTCCTAAAATAAGTAGACATTAAGGAAGTTGCTACATTCCATGGGTTTCAGATGGAAAAAATGCGGCACTAAAAGAAAGGTTTTAATAGTGTGTCCAGACATAATCTATTGGCGGGCCAGATACTTGAGAACTATTAAAAAGTACAGAGATGAAGGAAAAAACATTATTTATATTGACGAATCGTGGGTGAACAGCAACCTGATCTTCAATACCTGCTGGCAGAGCGATGACATCTTGGGTATTACAACGAACACCAGTTCTTCAAACCGCTTAATTCTACTGAATGCAGGCAGTAAAGATGGTTTCATTCCCGGAGCATCATTAATATTCAGGGCTGGTGATTACCATGGTCAGATGAATGGTGATAACTTCGCTAAATGGATGGTAGAGAAGTTGTTCCCCAACATACCCAGCCCTAGTGCCATTGTGCTTGACACAGTATACAAGAAAATAAGCCCCAATCGAAGTATGCTGTGAAACCAGAAATTATGAAGTGGCTGGAAAATAACAATATACCATTTTCTACTGAAATTAAAAAGTTTCAACTTTTTGAATTGATTCAATGCTTCAAGCCAGCAGAAAAATCCTATCATATTGATAGACTTATAGGAATACAAGGACACATAGCTCTTCGATTGCCTCCTATATGTGCGAACTCAATGCAATAGAACTGGCATGGGCTGCAATAAAGAGAACATAGTGTTACTGGTGACCTGTCCCTAACAAGACTACAGGAATTGACTGAAAGTGTGGTGAACTCAATCACACTGACAGATTGGGAGGGCTATGTTAGTCACGTTAGGTCTCTGGAGGATGAATTCTGGAAAAAGGATGGATTAATGGAAGATGTGATGGACAGTTTCATCATATCATTAGGAGGAATGGATCCGAGTGAAGAGGAAGACAATAGTGAAAATGGTAGTGAGGATTGTTCATCACACTCGGAACTGGCACGCCTGCTAAGCTTCTAATGATAAGGTAAGTTATAGTACAATCCCTCGTGATATGATGTGCTGACTAATGAATTCCTCTTCCTTTCATACACTTCATCTGTGAACTATAGTTTCAAACTACCAGAACAACTGGAAAGCTCATCTTCAACGAATGCCATTTCATAGAATTCCAAAAGCCATGCTTCGTTACTGCCCCCAAGGCAAAAGATCACTGGGATGTCCAAAAAAGCGCTGGATGGAAAATTCCTCTTTGAGACTGTAACAAGCCACATGGCCTAATACTTACATGGATGATGATGATGTAGTTTCAACTTGATGGCAAAACTCTTAATTTCTCTTGTGAAGATCAAGAACATTTGAACCTCAAGTTCGATGAGTTCTCACTTTTTGTTTAGTATTTTCACTAAAATCAATAATAATCCTATGCCCTTCCAATTTCCCTTTGTGTAATATCAATAAAAATTATTTTAAAATACAATAGGAAGTAACATTAAGAGGTTTATTTAATAATTAAGATATTTGGTCTGTGTATTCTTACCTCTTATGGTTGTTTTGTTAAACATATGTTTCAAGGCTTGGTTTGAGACTTGAAAGCAAATGTAAATTTTTTCGCCCAATGGGTTGCTGGCCCAGAGGGGTATTATTGTGAGGTTCCCACTGCTTTTTGCAGATGATTTGGTATTAATAGCTCCAACAGAAACAGATTTACAGTATTCTATACACAATTTTTAATATAATTCCAAAAAGATACAATATGGAAATCAATACAAAGAAAACTAAAGTGATGGTCTTTTGTGGGAAATACCCTATACCTAGCAAAATTGTTTTGGATGATGAAATTTTAGAACGAGTAAATGAATTTAATTATTTGGGTTATAATTTAACATTACAAGATGAAGCTGATATATCAAAGAAAATCACAAATTTTACAAAAACAACGGGGATAATTAACAGTATAATGAAACCATCTTTAGTACAGAAGAACACAAGATTACGGCTTTATAAGGTTCTCGCAAGACCAGTATTAAGATATGGTAGTGAAGCATAGACAATACGAAGAAGAGATGAAAGCAGAATAACAGCAAATGAGATGTGATTTATGTGCCGTGCAGCATGCTACACAAAGTGGGACCATAAAAGAAATGAGGAAATTATGGAAGAGTTGGATGTAGAACCCATTCTTCACCATATACAAAACTACCAGAACAACTGGAAAGCCCATCTTCAATGAATGCCGTCTCATAGAATTCCAAAAGTCATACATCACTACTGCCCCCAAGGCAAAAGATCGCTGGGACGTCCAAAAATGCGCTGGATGGAAAATTCCTCTTTGAGACCGTAACAGGCCACACGGCCTAATACTTGCAAGAATGATGATGGTGATGTTTCAAGGCTTCTGAGCTCCATCATCAGCGATTACAGACTCAAGGCTCAGAAGCCTTGAAACATATGTTCAACAAAACAACCGTAAGAGGTAAGAATATACAGATCAAATATCTTAATTATCAATAAAAATGTTAATTTAATTTATTTTCTTTTAATTAAATTTGTACTAAAACAGATTGTGGTATCAAAAAATACCAAAGGAAAAAAATTTATTTCATGTCTGCTTTGTAAAATGTGAATCTCGGACCAGTGTTCCCCATCATTATAAAGTAATGCACAGTAATTTTCTATATAAAGATAATTTTTTGGAGATAACTATGCATTTGCAGTCTAAAACATATAAAACATGTTGATCATATTTACCACTTTTACTATGTACATGTACAGGGCTTCCAATATAAAACCGGACACGCCTCACGGGGTTTCACCCGTCAGGCTGCGCTCTCTCCTCGTCCGCATTTCACTCTGCCAGCCGCAGAGTGTCCGGTTTTATACTGGAAACCCTATATTAGGTAATTTGTTAATAAAAGTAAAGGAAAATTGTATGGTTATTTGTGGGTCCTGCATACAAACACATGATCACAACATAGTCTCTTGCTTAATATACCACAACATAGGACATCACATCACTGCATGTCATATACCATCTTTACTTCTCGCAACTGGAATTCCCTACCACAAGAAATAAGGGGCTGCCGGATATTGGCATCTTTAAAAAGAAATCTAAATTTATATTTGCTCTAACCTCGACTTCATCATTACCCAGTGTAAGGTACATATATTAATTGGTGTTTTTCGTATAATTCATCATATTTATATTATTATTATTATTATCATTATTATTATTTTTATTATTATTATTATTATCGTAAATATTATTATTGCTATTATCGCATAAAATGTTGTTTGTACATGAAATTTACATTGCTACATTTAATGTATCTTTAACTGTTTATAATTAGTATAGTGTATATCTATATTTGTCAAATATTTATTTGTATTTGTGCTGGTTGAGTGGAAGAGAAGGCCTTATGGCCTTAACTCTGCAGAATAAATAAAACATTATTATTATTATTATTATTATTACTAAGAAAAAAAATTATTCCTCATATATTTTTCTAGATTTGTGCATGTTAACATGTATTTAGCATATAGTTCTATGACTTCCATTTTAGATGTAATTTATTGTATTTAAAGTTTTCATAATGAATATAGAGAAACATTGAGTAATTTGGACCCCTGTTTTGAATTTCTTGTTTTTCTTCTTTTAATTACAGTGATTATCATTAGGTTGTAACTGTGAAATAACATAGTTATTTTATTCAAATATGGAAACATCTTCATAATTTATCAACTTTTTTACATTACAAGAAAGTTCCACTTTAACCTCCATATTTGGATAAAGTGGACCGCAGAGCCCACCTTAGCGTTTAGTCTATTTTTAAGTTTTATTTACTCTATTAATTTATACAGACAGGCATAGATTAATCTGAAAATATTCATGACTGATCAATTAAAAAGCGTTGATATTTATTTAATGTTTTGAAAAATTATTGTTGATCATAACATTCACACGCCAATCAACTGCAGAAAGTGACGGTCATTGGGTTTAGTAAAATTACAAGGATATTAAAAAAACTTAATTCAGTGAATGGTTTTTACAGATAGCATCCTCATTGATAAAATATACATATTCGTGTAAAGTGAACCCAGAGTGTCCACATTAACCAAATTCCTTAGTTATGTTTACTTATTTTATACAGCCACTATGTCACAGAATATCAAACCAAACCCATCAGTATATTAATACAGCATCTACATAATATAATATATTTAGCAGCTTTTTCAACATTTGTAATATTCAATAGCAGAAATTAAGAATTGATTCTTAGCTTGAAAAACATTTAGTGGTCATTTTCATAAATATCACAAATAAACCCTTCTTCGCATATAGAATAAAAGAAACTGGCCTTGAACCCGTCAAAGTTGATGAGGGAAAGATTTTAAAATATTTTCTGTTCGAGGGCAGCACCAATTAAAGAAGATATTAACAGGGTCTGCTCAAACAGAAGGGTCCACATTACCCGAACTTCCCTATAATCGTCAAAATTCTTTCATGTCATCTTCTATTCTCTGTCCAATGGATCTATGACCCACAAGATATGCAAACTAAAGCCTACTTCCGTTTGTGCCTCGGCAAATCATTTCCTTCCCTGCATTCCTATCTCCCTCTTGTACTCCAGTGTTGTTAACTCGACTCCAACCTGGCATTATTCAATATTCATGAGACATGCCACTGGGAGAAGTTTGGCAACATCCCTACTTGATAAATTACTGTGGCTGCTGTTTGACATAGTGGGAGGGGAGTGCGGTGAAATGGCATGAGTATAGACGTGTATTTTTCTAAGAACAATGCCAGCGCTATAGGGCTCAGATCTGTTGGTCCGAGTATAATGATACAGTTTGTCTTTACTTAAGTAGTTGATTTGCATTATGTTTCCGATTTTTATTGTAACTAAAAGGGAAATTCAGTTAGATGGACGATTAGATACATATCAATATTTTTTTTATTTAGGATTGTTTCTGTTATTTACACAGGTATCCTCTACCAAAATATACAATATAATGAAGTTGAAAGTAATGAGATGCCCCTATAGTTGTTGCAATCAGTTTTATCTCTATCCTTATATATTGGTACGATACGACGATTCTTTCCAAGCTCTTCCAGATGAATGGAAAGAATCGATTATTGTACCAATTAATAAGAATAGAGATAAAACTGATTGCAACAACTACAGGGGCATCTCATTACTTTCAACTTCGTACAAAATTCTAACAAATATATTAGTAAGCAGACTTACTCCCTATATTGATGACATTCTAGGAGATCATCAATGTGCATTTAGAAGAAACAGGTCAACAACAGATCAGATTTTTAGTATAAGACAGATTTTAGAAAAGAAATGGGAATATAATGGTACTGTACATCAACTATATGATGACTTCAAAAAAGCATATGATTCAGTTAAGAGGGAGAAGTTATATAGTATCCTGCTGGAGTTCGGAATTCCTAAAAAGTTAGTTAGACTTATACGAATGTGTCTAAATGGCACAAAGAGTAGGTTGCGTGTGGCAAACAGTTTTTGGACACCTTTGAAATCCAGAATGGGTTGAAGCAAGGAGATGCACTATCTCCTCTACTATTTAATTTTGTACTAGAGCATGCCATCAAATCTTTAGAGGAAGGCTTACAACTCAATGGTATTAATAAGCTGTTAGTGTATGCTGATGATGTAGTTCTATTGGTCAATAGCGAGGAGATACTAAAGGCCAACACGCACACACTATTAAGAAACACTAAGGAATTAGGACTGGAAGTAAATATCAATAAAACTAAATATATGGTCACACATAAAAATACATTATATAATGGAAATGGACAGCTAATGACAAATGAGGGAAATTTTGAGGAAGTGGCTGAATTCAAATACCAAGGAACAATAATCACAAATAGGGATGAGATGCACAAAGAAATTAAACATAGGCTCAATTCTGGAAATGCGTGCTATTATGCATTGCAGAGAATCTTGATGTCCCAATTCCTTTAAAAAAAACGTTAAACCGAAAATATATAAAACTATTATTCTACCAGTTACATTATATGGGTGCAAAACATGGACTCTTACTTTAAGGGAGGAAATGAGATTACGAGTTTTTGAGAATAAAGTTCTTAGGAAAATTTTTGGACCAAAGAGAGATCAACAGACAGGTGAATGGAGAAGACTGCATAACAATGAACTACATGGTCTTTATAGGAAGCCACATATAATAAGAACAGTTAAGTCTCGTAGACTGCGATGGACAGGACATGTTGCGCGTGTGGGGAATGAAATACATGCATGGAAGCTTCTCGTAGGAAAGCCAGAGGGAAAACGCCCAGTTGGTAGACCAAGAATGAAGTGGGAGAACAACATTAACTATGATCTGAGGGAAGTAGATTATACAGGGAATGATTGGAAAGCATTATCTCAGAATAGGGATGTATGGAGAGCTTATGACCGCGTGGCCACGACCCTATGTGTTCGATATTGCCAGTGAGTAAGTAAGTAAGTATCAATATCTAAGTTGAATAAAAATTAATAACATAGTATTGGAAGTTTTGTGGTTCCGGTACATAATACTGCTCCCAGTCCCCCAGCGTTCTTCTTTCAACCAGATTTGTTTAAGAAGAAAGCTGCATTAAGTCCACTGATGTTTAAGGTGAATGCGACAACAGTGGAACGGGTGTCACAGAAAGCCTTCTGTTCATTGTAGCCGGTTTATATTACATACCGGTAAATGATAAGTAAAACCGAAACAAGTTTGGAGGACATTGTTTTACATATGAGTTGAAATTTTTATGCTCAAGTCATAAGATGAGGGCATAATTTTCAACAAATAAGTAAAAGTCTTCCATCCAAACATGGCAGTATATTTTATTTCATACTATGTTGAATTCTTTTTACCTTTAATTAAATTAATAGATTGTGTAACTAAACTAAACTATCAGCTATAGCAGGCTACTATAGTACCATACATAAAATGTATAGTGCATCCGTAATTTCTGTTCATGTAATGTGACTCTGTATAAACCGGAAATCCTTGGGGTAGTAGGAGATTAAAGTTCCTACTTTTCTATACAATCGGCACTGGATTTCAGCCGGGTTGTCAGCCTTGTCTGACGACCTCCTTTACACTTATTACAAGCGTCAAATAAGTACACACACAAAAAATACATTAATATACCTATGTAATAATAAATTCTAGGATGGAAGTATAAAAGGGGCTAGTCCTTCGAGAGGAACTTTAAGCCATGGGTCCCGAGTCTTATTTTCAAGCTCGTAATATAACCACAAGGCTGGCTAAAAAGGCCTCTGTACAAAATTTAACTGAAATGCATTTATCCATCCATCATAGTATATCTTAATATAAATATAACACAAAATTAAAGATAGGGTAATTTTTTTTGTCGGGAAATTTTATATATAATCAGGTAATTACATTTTATGTTTGGGGTGTATTACAGTCGATTTTTATTTACGCGATTGATGACAATTTTAATGCAAATATTGGTATTGCGTAACGGTATTAATAAAATGAATCTTGGAAAGGAAGCACTATTAAAGTATTTAAACCTTACATGAAATAAAATTGCTTTAATATGTAATTTCCATTGTAACCGTCAGCCATTTTGGAATTTAATAGAAGAACTGTTATAGAAGACAACTGTTATATATGTATAAGAAACTAAAAGCTATCCTAACCTTTATGTATAGGAACCTAAAAGGTAATTTAACCTAATTCAATTACTCTAACCTACCCTAAAGTAATTTAATATCTAAAAGCAGACCTCAAGTAAAGTAATTATATAGAAAGTAACCATACTTATTAGAAGGGAGTTATCGGTGATGTTGTTATCGCTGGTTATTAATGCACAACTTGTGCGTATCTTTTAATAATTAACGTGATTCTCGTTGGTTATTAGAGAATTTATCGCTGGTTCACACAATAACTCATAGAATAACAGTTGTAACCACAGTTATTAGTATGGTCATGACCTCCATGATGTATTAACAGAGCGGTCGGAACAGAAAATAGTCTGCTTTTTTTTTTTTTTCATATCCACGACTAAAATAAGATGAAGATAATAACCTTCCCTGACTAAAAACAATAATTATACAGCTAGATCCATAGTTGTTGCATTTAAGTTGTGTTAAATTGCGTAAGTAAAAATCGACTGTAATACACCCGGCCCCCATTATATATATATATATATAATCGGCGGCAGCTGCCATGATACTGGATGATGATGATGATAATGAAGAAGGAATCCAAATAAAGCAAGTGAAAAAAACTAAATATTTAGGAATAATTATGGATAACATTGAAGGTATAGGCAAAGAGAACATAAAACATAGAACTGAATTGAGTAGCAAAAATAATATCATCGTTAAATTTCATATGGTGGGATAAGCATATTTGGAAATACACAAAAAAATATATTGGTAAATCATTGGTGGAATCTGTTGCAATGTATGGAAGTGAGGTATGGACAATCAATAAGTACTACAAGAATAGACTAATAGCTCTAGAAATGGATTATTTACGCAGAAGTGCCAGAAAGTCAAAATTAGAACATGACACAAATAATGAAATTAGAAACATAATGGAAGCAGAAGAAAGCATAATTGAAAGAATTGAGGAGAAGGAATTAAAGTGGTTAGGACATGTTTTAAGAATGGAAGATCAGCGATGGCCGAAGCAACTATATGAATGGCATCCAAACAGAAAGAAGAAAAGAGGGAAACCAAGGTTAACATGGAAGGAAAACATGAAGACAGTAATGCAAGCTAGAGGGCTAAGCATCGAAGATGTTCAAGATCATAGGCTTTGGAGGTTTGGCACGGAAAGATGGCAGTAGCTGTAAAAACCCGAAGATAGATAGATCAAACACATACTTTTTTTTCTGACCTCACAAGGACATAAAAGACTTCCCTGGATGAGTGATCACCTCAATATCAGAGCCTCCTGAAAACCAATTTTTGGCTCCGTTCAAAATCAACATAAACTTAGCATGTTGAGGTTAATTATGTTTAATCAACCTGAGGGCAATGTCAGAGAATCAACAAATCCTGTAACCTGAGATCACAGCACCTTTCAACACAATTTTTGAACTTAATTTTGGCAAAGGTAAAAATCAATATAAACCTAACGCATTGACGATAGTTATGTTTCGTCTCATAAAGGTGAATGCCATTTGTTCATAAATATTTTATAAAACTGCTAACAAATTTATTTAACTTTCACAGGGAAAGAACACTACTGCTAACAAATTATTTTCATATGATATTAAATCCAAGTTAATTAAGGGAAATTTGTGAATAATATTTAATTTTAGGAAGTGATATTTTGAGGTTATTTTAATTATATTATTTTTAGTCTGATCATCTTACCTCAATATTAATGTTGATTTGTTCTTGGACATGTTTCAAAACAATTCTAGACAAGCTGACGATAAAACAGAATTACTTATTTTAAAAACAGAATTGTTTTGAAACATGTCCAAGAACAAATCAACATTAATATTGAGGTAAGATGATCAGACTAAAAATAATATAATATAAATTTGTGAATGTTTGTTGTTTTATGTATTTTTTTTTTAAATTCATGTAAATTACTAAGATTGGTTGGAGAAAACCCTCAATGATGAGGAAAATTCTCAGAATGAATGAATGAATGAATTAAATCCATGCCATGGGGGGCTACAGTAATAATTCCATTTAAGAAAAATTACTGGTGGTATGATCAGGAATCTAACTGAGAACCCCATGTACTGATGTCAGAAGCCCATGAAGCTGGTTAGTCCAGTAATATAATAAATTTGATTTTTAGTTTTTGCTTTTCTTGTAATGTAATCTGCTGCTAACACTATCTGAAATGTATTGTCATATATTACTCTATAAACAGGTAAATTATTTTTAATTAATTAAACTTACAATGGGAGGAATCACTATGAGGTATTTATATTAATAAATGAGTTGGAGAAAATGTTTTTAACATCTCACCTCACAAAGTTGCGTGTCTTCACGATACCGGTTTCAAAAGTATAGTATTACTTCCATCTTCAGTCAAATTCCAACTGTTATAATTTCGTTGTTAACATCATCTTCTGAACTGCCATCTGGTGTAGATTTTATGAACTTGGAGATTAAATTATTCTCGTCGGGATATCGAAATTCATTGCTTTATATTTATCCTTTTGAATGTATATCTTTTCCCAAATTGTTAATTCTAAAGGTTTCTCCAAATGTTTCAAAAGTTTAGCGTCTTTTCCGATTTTATGATTTTCTAGCAAACTATGAGGTGCAATTGCTGATTTTTCAATTTCACCATTTTTAATGTTTCTAAGGTGTTCTTTTATACTAATTTCAGATGGCAGTTCAGAAGATGATGTTAACAACGAAATTTCAACAGTTGGAATTTGACTGAAGATGGAAGTAATACTATACTTTTGAAACCGGTATCGTGAAGAAACGCAACTTCGTGACGTGAGATGTTAAAACATTTTCTCCAACTGATTTATTTTTAATTAATTTACACACTACTGAAATTGTAACATTTTTTTCTCTACTACCATCAGCAATAGCACTAGTTATTGGTAAATTGTGAATAATAAAACGTTAATTTTTAAAATTGAACAGTTGCCTACAAATTGTTGGGAAAACTAAAAAACGAATAATGTTCATTTTGAGGCTATTACCTTTATTATATCATATAGATTTTATAGTCCACATGTTCTAGCAAACTATGTGCAGAACATCATAAAATTGAGAAAGAGGCAAAACTTTTGAAACGATTGGATAAACCGTTGGAATTGACAATTTGGGAAAAGATATTCATTCAGAAGAATAAATATCGATCTATGAACCTCAATATTCCGGTGAATAAAAATTTAATTACAAAGTTTATAATCCCAACCAAAGATGGCAGCACGAGAGGTGGTGTCCTTAGAGAAATTAACAACCAGAGAATTTCATCAGTGGAAGCCATGACTGAAGAGGGACAAGATATTGTCTGAAACCGCCGGTATCAAAGAAATTTGAAATGATATGAGGTGAGTCATTAAAAATAAGTTCTCCACTCACTATTAATGATATAACCTCATAAGGTTTACTTCCCAATATTAATTTAAATATATTATTCTTTTGGGTTTAAAATATACTAAACTAGGACTAAAAAGACTCAAATTTACATTTTTTTAATAACACCACCAAATTCCCAATAACATTGAAATCTTGAAATTTTAAAATGAATTTTCCCTGAAAATAAAAACCACTTTCACGGATCTCTACATATAACTTAATAAGTAGGGAAATAGTAATTAAAGTATATCTATGTGTCACATTCAGTACCAGGCACTGAGCAGGGCATTTAAACCCACAGGCCAGCCATTTAAATACCCCAGCTACCCTTTTTGTGGCACTTCAGAAAATGGACAATTATTCACAAACTATTAGTCCTAGAAAATTCAAATTTTGTACATACCTAAAGGAGATATCCTAGTAGGATTGATCGTGAAATAGCTTGGGTGATGGACATCACATGGTATCGACGTATCAATTTCACGAAGTGGAAGTTCATCTTCACTTTCACTTTGTGAAGCTTCTAATTCAGGAATCAGTTCATCACCTGAATCATCATTATACAAAATATTCACTAATTCTTCTTCAGTGAGATATTTTTCTTTCGCCATGGTTTTACTCACGCACAAAGAACAGCACGATAACGAGAAACAAATACGACTGTATTGGAGACAAGTTTGGGTGAACAAATTCCATGTGTTGTTTGTTTTAAAAATAAAAGGGGATTCACCAAGGTTAAACGTGTCAAACAGGAATAGAAAATGTACATTTACATGCCATCTATGATCTGCAAGACATACTAGTAAAGTAAAGTGATCCCACAACAGGCCCGGAGGTCCTTGGGGTAGTGGGAGGTTAAGGCTCCCACTTTTTCTAGACAATTGGCACTTTATGTCAGCCGGGTTGTCAGCCCTGCATGACGGCTGCCTTTACCCCCAGAACAAGCATCTGGTACTCATTTCCGTTAGAGGCTGAGTCGACCCCAAGGCCAGAGGGTTTGGGTCAGTTTTAAAATCCTGACCCCAATGGGACTTGAACCCTTGACCCTCCGGCTTGTAGCTCAGTGCCTTAACCACTACGCTACGGCGTGCCCCCGAAAGACATACTAAGCCAACACAATATTTAGGCGCCTAATATAAACGCGGTTTGTTTGCGCCCGCTCTAAAACGAGTTAACTGACCGATGGCCCATACATGATAGTCTCCTTAAATGCCTTAACTGGTTTACGGTACTCAATGTGTTAATATAATGTGTTTGTAGACTAATAAAATAAATAAATATTGAAAACTATAAAATTACATACATATGTTTTTTATGCACGAGTTGTGTTCTATTTTCTTGAACATTTCTTCCTGAAAATTTCTTAAAAGGTTGTTAGTAATATCTAATTTTTGTCAACTTAAAACTCATTGAATTAGTTTCCATAGTTACCCTTACATTATTAGCAGTTTACTGTTTCTCGTGATGACAATGGCATTTTTTTTTTGTCCGATGCCACTGGTTGTCATGTTACATTTCTGGATAGAATAAACATATTAACAATCAAACTTTTGATGTTTATATTATTAATTTAACACTTCTGACTGAAGGATAAATTATATTTGAAGAGAAAAATTTTCAAATATAATTTATTCTTCAGTGAGAAGTGTTAAATTAATAATATAAATCATCAATAGAAGTAAGAATTAAATTAATCGTGATTTCTTCTTACCTCATACTTCTATGTTTTTTCAAACACAGCACTGCAGTATCAGTGACCATCCTCAGCTGTTTTCACGACTGTCAATATTTCTTTTGCCAGTAATTATCCAAACTGCCATATGGTGTTCTTTTGATGGAATTACTTTCTAAACTGCCACTTCGTGTTCTTTTGAAGGAATCATTTTCTATACTGCTATCTGTTGTATTTTTGAAGAACTTTGTAATCAAGCTCGGTTCGTCTGGAATCTCGAAGTTCATGGTTCTAGTATGGTTTTTTTGAATATATATTTTTTCCCAAAATATTAAATCCAAAGGTTTGGATAGATGTTTCAAAAATTTGCTTCTTTTTGAATTCTATGATGCTCTAATAAACTATGTGCTGCTATAACTGATTTTTCAATTTCTCCATTCTTTATGTTTCTGAAGTGTTCTTTTTTACGAGTTTCCAAGTTCCTTTTTGTTTTTCCTATATATATATATATCTTGTTGCAATCTTTGCAATCAATTTGATAAATTTCAGATTTTTTGTTGTCTGGGTAATCTTCTGTTAACTAATAATAAAGTTAACACCCCAGACAACCAAAAATCTGGAATTTATCAAATTGATTGCAAAGATTGCAACAGGATATATATAGGAAAAACAGAAAGGAACTTGGAAACTCATAAAAAAAGAACACTTCAGAAACATAAAGAACAGAGAAATTGAAAAATCAGCTATAGCAGCATATAGTTTATTAGAGCATCATAGAATTGAAAAAGAAGCAAAACTTTTGAAACATCTAACCAAACCTTTGGATTTAACAGTTTGGGAAAAAAACATATATTTAAAAAAACCATACTTGAACCATGAACTTCGAGATTCCAGACAAACCGAGCTTGATTACAAAGTTCTTCAAAAATACAACAGATAGCAGTATAGAAAATGCTTCCTTCAAAAGAACACCAGATGGCAGTTTAGAAAGTAATTCCATCAAAAGAACACCAGATGGCAGTTTAGAAAATATTCCATCAAAAGAACATCAGATGGCAGTTTGGATAATTACCAGCAAAAGAAAAAATTGACAGTCATGAAAACAGCTGAGGATGGTGACGAACATAGAACATAGAAGTATGAGGTAAGAAGAAATCACGATTCATTTAATTCTTATGAATTAAACCTCATAATGTTAAAAATTCCCAAATTTATTATATAAACGTCAATAGAAGCCCTACTGGCTTTATAAAGTAGTGTTTAAATTCCCAATAAATGCCTTCTTAAACAAGGAGCTGCCATTTGCATGATTGAGCAAATGCCGGTAGCATTCAGCGATTGGGAATTAACAGTGCATAAGAGAAAAATTTGTGTTTAGATTGGAGTTTCTCAGGTAGCTCAGTGGTAGAGCATTGGACTAGAAAGCCAAAGGTCCTGAGTTCAAACCCCACTCTGAGTGTGTATAATTTTTCTCTTCCAACATAATTTATTCTTCAGTGAGAAGTGTTAAATTAATAATAAAAACATCAATAGAAGCCCTACTGGTTTATAAAGTAGTGTTTAAATACTAATAAAATTCATTGTTAAAACCGTTAAGGTGGAGAGTCATAAAATAAAATAAGTTAAAATATACCTTCTTAGGTAAAATCCGTCGTCCTCAACTTATAAAATATGTAATCTTTATGCCTGTAAGCCTTTCAGAACATCCGTTACATCTTCAGCAGGTCACTCTTCGCTACAACATTCAGTATGATGGTTGATGCTGCTGGTCCTAATGTGGCGTTGTCGTGACTAAAGCTTCTTCCTGACGATATCGTATAGTGGGTTGTTTAGTCTGGGAGTGCTTTCATTTATTAAAGCTTGTTGTCTATTTCCTTGATAATTTCCAGGTCTTCCAATATGTTGATTCTATATTTAATTAATGTTGGAAAGTAAACATTATGAGGTATAATCATTAAAATTCATCAAAGAACATATTATATTTGAAGAGAAAAATTTTCGCCTAGACCGGGACTCGAACCCGGGACCCTTGGCTTTCCGGGCCAAGTGCTCTACCAACTGAGCTACCGAGGCGAGTCACGATCTAGACGCAAATTTTTCTCTTATGTAAGTTGTAATTCCCTCGCGCCAAATGCTTGAAACCATAGCTTCTATCTTTGCAAATGGCGGCTTCTAATTAAGAAGACATTTATTGGGAATTTTAACACTACTTTATAGCCAGTAGGGCTTCTATTGACGATTTTATTATTAATTTAATAATAAATTTAATTTTAAATTAATAATAAAATCGTCAATAGAAGCCCTACTGGCTATAAAGTAGTGTTAAAATTCCCAATAAATGTCTTCTTAATTAGAAGCCGCCATTTGCAAAGATAGAAGCTATGGTTTCAAGCATTTGGCGCGAGGGAATTACAACTTACATAAGAGAAAAATTTGCGTCTAGATCGTGACTCGCCTCGGTAGCTCAGTTGGTAGAGCACTTGGCCCGGAAAGCCAAGGGTCCCGGGTTCGAGTCCCGGTCTAGGCGAAAATTTTTCTCTTCAAATATAATTTATCCTTCAATGAGAAGTATTAAATTAATAATAAAATCGTCAAAGAACATATTGTTTAAACAACTCACCTCATAGGATTCATGCTTCCATGATATCGCGATTTCAAACATGACTATGTTTAAAATAGCGATATCATGGAAGCATGAATCCTATGAGGTGAGTTGTTTAAACAATATGTTCTCCGATGAATTTTAATGTTGATTCTAGTTGGATTTCCCTCTTTGTGTACTATTGTAAGGGTGTCTTCTATTGAGTTCATTCTATGACCGGCATTTATTATGTGCTTAGCGTAATTAGACTTTCCATATGCGTATACCAAATTGTTACGATGTTCTTTAAACCTTATGTTGAAGCTTCTTTTCATTAAATTAATATTAAGAAGCTAAAGCTGTTACTATGATTGAAATAAGTATATTAAAGTACACTACTAAATTATTGTAATCAAATGGTAAAGAGAAAAATTTATGCCTGAACTGGGAATCGAACCCCGAACCTTCAGCTTTCCGTGCTGATGCTCTAACCATTGAGCTAATCCAGGCTTCCTTCCCATCCAAGCATAAATCCTTCCTTTACCTTACTGTCTTGGTCCCACATTCAAATGCTATGAATCATCATTCACAAATACACAATGAATGGCTTCTACCTGAAGAAGACATGTTATTGTACCTATATAGAACTTGTCACAGTCTTTGCATGTTAATTTATATACACCCTTGCCATTAAATTATTATGTTTTTTCTATTTGTTACTTATTACATTATTTAGTTTATTATTAGTTTTGTAGGCAATGTTAAAATTTTTATTTATTTTTCTCAATGTTTTTGCCAATTTTATGGTTTTGTGGCCTGTGTATGTTAGTGTAATCCACGTATTATTACTATCTGTTTCTCTTTCCAGTTTCATTGTTTTATTTATATCAGTTTTCCCCAATAAATGTCTGCTTAAACAAGAAGTTGCCATTTGCAAAGATAGAAGCAAAAGTTTCATAGCATTTGGTGTACGGGAATTACAACATATATAGGAGAAAAATTTGCATCTAGATTGGAACTCACCCCGGCAGCTCAATTGCTAGAGCACTGGCCCAGAAAGCAAAGGTCCTGGGTTCGAGTCTCGGTCTGGGCAAAAATTTTTGTCTTCAAATATAACCAAATTTTGTTTACTAATGGTTAGGTCTCTTTAATTCTCTACACTATATGTTAAGTACATTATACAGCAATTTCAACTGCCGTGTTCTTTTTAATAATGTTCATGTGTCAGTTCATTATATCTATTCAAAAACAAAATATTGCTGACAACCTGCAATTTTTATTTGGCAGTTCATCGGTCAGCCAACAGAGGGAGCAGAAATCAACCTACAGGATCACCAACTGCCGTTTCGACGGTTAGAAAGAACTGACAATAAGTTTAACATTCGATTGGCCCCAAAGAATGAATACAGCCTAAACAAGATAATTAAAACCAACAAAAATGAAAAAAATTGGAGAAGAATATAAATCAGGAATAGGGTAACTGCAGGTATTAACGCCATGAAGGAAATAATGCCATTTTCTCTAGAAACGTTAGTTTGTAAATATTCCGATGGTGTCAGCATCTTACAAGCTACTGGAATAGTAGAGGGAAGCTTCCCCTATGGATTGGTAACGGCCTTGAAACATTTTGCAACATTAATGTCGCTTGAACAGTCGTGTTGTTAAGAGTGGTGTTAATCTCTGGTGAAGAAAACCCTTGAATTTTCGTTTAGAAAAAAGTTAGGTAAGTGTTCTGTCTTACAATATAGTACCATTGTCAATATTATTGTTTTATCTTAATATGTATTGATACTATTCATTATTAGTAGTAAGTTATTATTTTTAAAAAATTATGTGTCACAAATATTTTAATTTAAATACAAAGTGGGGGTGTGCAGGTATAACGCCATTATTATGGAAATTGCAGTTTCCTAAACTTTTTCGGAAGCCTGGTACCGTGCTGCAACTCCTGGAAATGCAGCTTCTGGGTTTAGAGCAACTGGCATCCACCATAGAATCCGGACATTTTTCAGACACAGCTTTTGCTCCAAGCAGTGTGTCCGAGAGGCCAAATCCAGAAGTGATAGCACCTCCATTCTGAACAAAAAAACCCCAAACACCCGAAAAATCTCCTGTCCAGATGCTTTTGTCAACTCCGAAGATCATCAGAAAAGAAGCGAAAAGACGTTCAGTGAATGTAAAAGCTGTACTTCTGAATAAGAAACTTTTCAATAAGGAAACACCATCAGCATCAGGTGTTTCAAAACCCGCAACAACTAATAAAGAAGGAAAAAGTTTGCACAAAGATCTGTATTATGGTGATTGTGGAGGTTACTATTTTGATAAAAGGTGTAAGAAAAGTTGGATTCAGTGCACAGAATGTGAAGTTTGGTACCATGAGACCTGTGATAGCAAATCTGTGCTGAAAATGGGTCTTTGTTCACTGTGTGAGGATGGATGTGCGCATTTAGATGAGTGAAGGTAAATCACATCAGATAATTAGACCTGTGCTCGTTACATGAGGACTCTTATGTATATTTTTGTTATGTCTATGATAATATTATATACACAGATTGTTATTTCAACTTGTATTTTTAGTATTAAAGCTGAATAGTGTATCAAAATACAGCAGAAATGTGTTATACTTTGAAATAATTCAGTGTGGCATTATTGCCTTCATTGCAGGCAATAACGTCAATTTCTCCTCCTCCTGATTTTCTTCCCTTCCTTCATAAACTATTATATCTTTCTAAATTATATTTGGACGTAAGGTAGTTAGGACCTCAAGTAATGTTATATAAAAATAAGAGACATCCCGGACAATATTTCTCCAAATTACAGCTCAATATCTGAATAGGTGGTGTTATTACCTGCAGTTACCCTATATCAGATCAAATGTAAGGATTGCAAAAAAATCTATATACGAAAAACAAAAAGAAATTAAAAAACCAGATTGAAAGAACATCTTAGAAATGTAAAAAAGGGTGAAGTGGACAAGTCAGCTGTAGCAGCCCATGCTTGGTCTGAAAAATATTTAATCGATACAGAAGCTAGTCTAATCAAACACACAAATAAACAAAAAGAATTCACAGTTTGGGAAAAAATCCACATCCAAAAAGACAAGAAAGATAAACTCATGAATTTTGAAACTCCCACAAATTTTGACCTGATCCAGAGGTTCATCGGTCCACCGATAGAAGTAAGAAGAATACCACCAAGAAACGACATAACACCGGTCGACCAGAGGCTACTGATGATGGAGATAAGCTCCGAAACTGCAGTATAGAAGAAAAAGGATATGAGGTGAGGTAATAAAAACATTATATTATTTTTGGTCTGGACATCTTACCTCAATATTAATGTTGATTTGTTCTTGGACATGTTTCAAAACAATTCTCTGTTTTATCTTCAGCTTTCCCAGACTGGTTTTATTTATGTTGCATTATGTTGCACCACCTGGATGTCGATGTCAGCTCCATCCTGTGGTTGGCCAAAGAACCTCCAAACAAGGTCACCCTCCATCGGAATATCAAAATTCATAACTCTGTTTCTGTTCTTCTGAATATAAATTTTTTCCCAAATAGTCAGCTCGTTTGTATTTTCTAACTGTTTTAATAATTTAGTGTCTGAATTAATATTATGTTTTTCAGACCAAACATGAGCAGCAACTGCAGATTTTTCAATTTCTCCATTTTTAATATTTCTTATGTGTTCTTTGGTTCTAATTTTTAGGTTTCTTTTTGTTTTCCCTATATATATCTTTTCACAACCCATGCATTCAATTTGATATATTCCTGACTTTTTATTTTTATCAGTTTTTCATTTTTGTTGGTTTTTATTAGTTTTATTTAAACTGTAGTTTATTTTTTGGTGCTAATTTAATATTAAACTTCTCAAATATATTTTGAAATTTATTATGTACCCAGGGGTGATATGTGAATTTCCTATATTTTTTCATAGGTGGTTCTTCTTTTTCAAGATTACTTCTGTTTATCATTTTTTGTTTTTTATACTTTTCTATCCTTTTATGTACCATTTTTTCATCAAACCCATTTTCTCTTGCTACTTGATTATGTGTTTTTTCTCATGTTTGAAATCTTCTTCGTTTAAGGGTAAGTTTACCAATCTATGAGTTAAACTATTAAATGCTGCTAATTTATGTCCAATTGGATTGAACCCTGTTGATTTTATAAAATTTTCCGTATGAGTTTCTTTTCTATGAATCCTGAATTCAATTTTTCTTTTTTCTTTTTTTCTTCGTTTCTGACCAATTTAAGATCCAAAAAAGGTATTTGTTTATTGTCTTCTATTTCTTTGGTGAATTTAATGTTTGTACTCTGTAAATTTAATAGTTTTAGGGAATCTTCTACATGTTTTTCTTTAATGGTACATAAAAGGATAGAAAAGTATAAAAAACAAAAAATGATAAACAGAAGTAATCTTGAAAAAGAAGAACCACCTATGAAAAAATATAGGAAATTCACATATCACCCCTGGGTACATAATAAATTTCAAAATATATTGTAGAAGTTTAATATTAAATTAGCACCAAAAAATAACTACAGTTTAAATAAACTAATAAAAACCAACAAAAATGAAAAAACTGATAAAAATAAAAAGTCAGGAATATATCAAATTGAATGCATGGGTTGTGAAAAGATATATATAGGGAAAACAAAAAGAAACCTAAAAATTAGAACCAAAGAACACATAAGAAATATTAAAAATGGAGAAATTGAAAATCTGCAGTTGCTGCTCATGTTTGGTCTGAAAACATAATATTAATTCAGACACTAAATTATTAAAACAGTTAGAAAATACAAACGAGCTGACTATTTGGGAAAAATTTATATTCAGAAGAACAGAAACAGAGTTATGAATTTTGATATTCCGATGGAGGGTGACCTTGTTTGGAGGTTCTTTGGCCAACCACAGGATGGAGCTGACATCGACATCCAGGTGGTGCAACATAATGCAACATAAATAAAACCAGTCTGGGAAAGCTGAAGATAAAACAGAGAATTGTTTTGAAACATGTCCAAGAACAAATCAACATTAATATTGAGGTAAGATGTCCAGACCAAAAATAATATAATTAAAATAACCTCAAAATATAACTTCCTAAAATTAAATATTAATAAAAACATTAATTTAATTCTTAAATTAAACCTCATAGTGTTCTTTCCCTGTGAAAGTTAAATAAATAAGTGCATATCTAACTCACATTTGAAGAGAAAAATTATATGCTCAGACTGGGACTTGAACCCAGAACATTTGGCTTTCTACACCAATACTCTACCGACTGAGCTAACTAACAGCGTATATAAGAGACATATGCATTTAGAGCTCAGTCCATAGAGTATTGATCTAGAAAGTCAAAGGTCCTGGGTTCAAGCCCCAGACTGAGCATATAATTTTTCTCTTCAAATATGATTTATCCATCATTGAGAAGTATGAAATGAATAATAAAAACACATCTTCTTCTTCTTCGTCAGGCTCTACGACTTCCAGTGGAATGTGTTGGCCTTCTCAACCAGTTTACGCCACTTCTTCCTATCTTGTGCAGTGGATTTCAAATCAAAAATCCCCATTTCTCTCAAATCTTCAATTATGTCATCCTCCCATCGATCCTTGGGTCTTCCCCTTGGTCTTGTTCCTTGTGGCTTCCAATTCAAAATATCATTTGGCAATCTTCCCTTTGGCATTCTTAGTGTATGTCCAAACCATTGTAATCTTTTGGATTTGATGAAACTAACTATATTTTCTTTATTATTCTTGAGGTATAATTCGTCATTCCTTCTCAACCTCCAATTTCCATTTTCCTTTACTGGACCTAGCACTCTTCTAAATATTTTCCTCTCAAACGTTAATAGTCTTAGTTTATCTGCTTCTTTTAGTATCCAGGTTTCAGCTCCATAACATATGATTGGTCTTATTATTGCTGTATATAATTTGAATTTAACATTTTTTGATATTAATTTGTTTTGAATATATCGAAATTAGCAAAATATGCTTTATTCCCTTGCGATATTCTTGTTTTGATCTCTTCTTCAACAGTATTATTATCAATATTTAATTTTAGGAAGTTATATTTTGAGGTTATTTTAATTATATTATTTTTGGTCTGGACATCTTCTTCTTCTTCTTCCTTCCAAGTATTAGGCCAAGGCCTGTTACGATCCTATAGAAAATTTTCCCTCCAGCGTTTCATAGGACGGCCCAGTGATCTTCGTCCTCTTGGTATATAATTATAAACAGCTTTGGGGATCCGATTTGTAGTCATTCTTTCAAGATGGTGTTTCCAATTTAGTTGGTACTGTTTAATATATTCCAAAATTGGCGTAGTCTTCAATTCTTTTAAGATGTCGGTGTTCCTTTTCCGATCCCATCTGGTGTAACCCGCTGTTCTGCGCATGAATCTCATTTCACAAGCCGTTATTCTGCTTTCATGTTGTCTTTTTAGTGTCCATGCTTCACTACCATAGGTCAACACTGCTCTAGCCAAAGTGTTATATAAACGTAATCTGGTGTTTTTTTGTACAAGGGATGGTTTCATAACTTGATTAATAATTCCTAAACTTTTATTATAACTAGTAATTTTTTCAGGGATATCTTTTTCATCCCAGATAGAGAGATAATATCCAAGGTATTTAAATTGACTATTTAACTCATGCCCCAAATGGGAGTCAATGACCAATCACGTTTCAATGATTTCTGTTTTACAACCAATCAGAGTCGTGTTTCACGAAATATTTATCAGTGTTAGGATTATCATATATTAAACAAAGCTCCTCCTTTTTAATATTCTGAACAGGTCTGACCGTTATTTTGCAGTGACTGAGCCTATAACAAATACGGCTACCAGATTGTATATAATAGTGCTTACATGTCAACATTTGTAGCAATTGATTATACCACCAAAAAAAGAAACCACTGTTTGCACTTTCTTAAATGTATTTTTTCCCAGGTAATAATCGAGAAAAATATAATTGTCATATTTACATCATACGACATCAAAAATGAATTAATATACAGATTGATGTGTTTCATTTTTTCTCCACTAGAGAGCATTCTTACAATATTGCGTTCCTTTGGCAATAAATAGTATGATCTGGTTGCAGTGATAAACAAAAGAAGCAGTAGAAGCGTACCTATCGTTTCTCATTTGTTTTCAAACATCGCCGTTTACATTAAATATATAAATATTTTAAAATAACTATAGTTAAATATGATTTGTGAGTAAACAGCTTAATTTTATTCGTTAAATAGTCCTAACAAATGCCACTCTTGATTTCCAAATTCTCTAGATAAATTCACTCCTCACTTCGTGAGTCGTGAATTTATCGATAATTTGGAAATCACTCGTGGCATTACTTATGATTAGATCTCTCTAAAATTTTATTCTGGAGACAGATTTTACTTTGTATGGGGTCCTTCCCATGAAATGCCATAATTTTAGTTTTGTTAATTGATATTTCCATATTAAATTTGGCACCTATTTTTTGTAAATTATAAATTGATCGTTGCAAATCATTTTCAGAAAGTGCCAGAAGAGCTAAATCGTCTGCAAAAAGAATAGCATCGAGTTTGAGGTTCCTATTGATGGGTATATATCCTCGTTGTGTTTCCTCCATTCGTTTATTAATTTATTCATATATATAATGAAAAGCACCGGTGAAAGTCCACATCCCTGTCTTACTCCAGTGCTGATCTTTTCCCAAGAAGATAGTTTGCCATCTAGTTTAACAAGATTTCATTATCTTTATAGATGTTGAAGATATTAATAATATATTGTTGTGGAACGTTATCATCAGCTAAAATTTGTAGTAATATATTTCTGTCTACTTTGTCAAAGCCTTTATGAAGTCAACGAAGGCGATATGAGTTTCTATATTGAATTCCTTGTGCTTTTCTAATAGTAGTTTTAGAGCAAAGAATCCATCTGTACAAGATCTACCCTTTCTGAATCCATTCTGCTCTTCTCCAATTATATTTTCATAAATTTTTCTCAATTTATTCTTAACTATATTAGCGTAAATTTTATATCCAGAGTTTTGAAACATGTCCAAGAACAAATCAACATTAATATTGAGGTAAGATGTCCAGACCAAAAATAATATAAGTATTATTATCGTTTAGTATTGTACCTAGGTACTTAAAGGAGTTAATTTGATCAATACAGTCACTATTTATAGTTAGTTCAGTCAAATTTGTTTTATTTCTCATACATCTTAAATATTTTGTTTTATTTAGATTGATTACAAGCCCATATTTTATACTTTCATTTTTCAATTTGTCAAAGGTTTCCAGTAGGGAATTTTTTGTTCTTGCTGTTATTATTACATCATCAGCATATGCAAGACACTGTTTTAGTCTTGTTGAAATATTTCCTCTTAGATGAAGTTGTTTTAAGACCATATCCATTACTATACAGAATAATGTCGTAGATAAAGGATCTCCCTGTTTGACCCCAGAGTTTACTTCAATCGCATCGCTGAGTGCGTTGCTACATTTTAATCTTACTTTAGTATCTATCAAGGTTAAAGCTATTAATTTTATTAATTTTTGAGGTATCTCATATTCACTTAGACTTTCAATTATTTTGTGTCGATGTACAGTATCAAAAGCTTGGGAGTAATCAACAAATATATTATATAAGTTAATATTGTATTCGTGACATTTCTCAAAGATTTGTTTCATTACAAAGATATTGTCTATTGTTGATCTGTTTGGTCTGAATCCTGCTTGGGCCTCACTCATTTTCCCATCTATTATTTCTAAAAGTCTATTGTTTAATATAATTGCAAAAATCTTGTATGCTATGTTCAAGAGAGTTATAGGTCTGTAATTATTACATAACAGTTTATCTCCTTTCTTGAACACAGACAGATAATTCCTTCATTCCAGGTCGTTGGTATTTCTTCTTTATTCCAAATACTGAGTATTAGTTTATGTATTTTTTGTTTTAATGTTCGTCCTCCATGTTTAATTAATTCTGGTGGAATATTATCAGGACCAGCCGATTATTTGATTTTAAATTTTGTATAATATAACATAGTTCGTTCCACGATGGAGGTTGTATTGATTGAGAGTTGGGAAAGTTTGGAGTTTCTGTATAGTAATTCTTGTTTGATTATCTTTATGAAAGATTTCGGTGAAATATTCTTTCCATCTTTGAAGAATTTGTTCTTTTTGTGTTAGGATATTACCTTCATTATCTCTGCATAATAAAGAACCTGCTTTGTATTTTTGGAAACTCTTTACATCTTTGAAGAATTTCCTGGTTTCATTTTTCTTATAATTTAGTTCTACTGAATTGAGTTTCACATTAAGCCATGTTCGTTTTTTCTTCTTACATAACTTATTTGCTTCGTTCCTTTTGATTTTATAACTTTCTTGATTCATTCTTGTGTTCATTAGTAATTTTTTCTGTCTTGCTTCATTCTTCTGTTTTTATGGCTTCTTTACATTCTTCATCCCACCATTCGTTGCGTGGTTGGACTTCTTGTTTCATTATGGTGACATTAGCTGATTCTTTAATTGCTTGTTGTATTGAGTTCCATTCTTCGTTAACATCTTCTTTTTCATCTAATTTAATCAGATTTTCATATATGTCTTACAATATCCTTTTAATTTAGCAGCATTCTGTAAATTATTTTGATTCCATTTAATGTTTATCTCCTGTTTCTTTTTGTTTTTATAGATGGTTGGTAATGATTGTTTCATTATCACTTTCACTAAAAAGTGATCTGAATCTATATTTGGTCCTCTGAGGGATCTTACATCTTCTATCAGTTCATGTTTATTACCATTAGTCAGAACATGATCAATGTGGTTTATGGTATTGTTATCAGGTGATTGCCATGTACCCTTGTGTATTTCTTTATGTTGAAATTGTGTACTCATGACTTTAAGGTTGTTCACCGTTGCAAAATCACATAGCAGTTCACCATTTGTGTTAGTTTGTTCATGAAGAGTATGTTTTCCAGTTACTGAGCTGAATGATTCTTCTTTGCCTAATTTGGCATTGAAGTCTCCGAGCACTATCACTGTGTCGCTTGTAGGAATTTTGTCCATTACTTTTTGTACTACATTGTAAAAAATTTATTTAGTTTCAATATCTTTTTATCTTCAGTTGGTGCATAACAATTTACTAGTGTCAAATTATTATATTTTCCCCTAATGCGCAGTTTACATACTCTTTCATTAATATGAACAAAATCTATAACATGATTCTGCAATTTCTTCATGACTAAAAAACCTGTTCCAGCTTGTCCGATTTTGTTTTCAGTTCTAGAGTAATACAATGTATAATCTTGTTTGTTGATTATTCCGCTTTGAGCCCACCTTATCTCTTGTAAGGCTATTATATTGAGATTAGTTCTTCTGATTTGATCGACTAATTCTTGTAATTTTCCGGGTTTTAATAAAGTTTTGACATTCCAAGTACCTAACTCTAGTTAATTCATAGTCCTTTTTCTCTGCTGTGGTCGTCTTCTTTGTTTCTGTCCGGCTGTACTGTGTTGAGATGATGTAGCGGGAAAGGTTTTTACAGTGATAGGTTGCTGGCCTAACGCCCAACCCCCAGCTCGGAGGACCAGGTCATTTGATTTCAGGGTTTCCGTCCCCTAGATCAGTTGCTTTCACCACAGCTGTTGAGCCTGATCTACCCATCTGGATTGCTTCTTAGTCTGATCACTCACCTTTGGCCTGTCCAGCTTGGGAGGCCCTACCTGTAGCTATGCTACTGCTGGCATAGCCCAAAGGATCATTGTGATTTGCAAGCACCCCCACCAACAACAAGGTCTTGCAATCCCTAGGGGGTGAATAAAAACACATATCTAATTCATATTATCTAAAAAAAATGTATGCCCAAATCAGAATATGAACCTGGTTTTGTACAACAGCAACATTGGATTAATATAACAAATTTGGAAATTTTTACATTATGAGGTTTTCTTAATAAGAATCAAATGGATCGTGAATTCTTCTTACCTCATATATCTATGTTTTTTTAACACAGAACTGCAGTATCGGGAAGTGCATCATTCCCATCTTCAGCTGTTTTCACAACTGTTAATTTTTTTATCATACTGGTAACTTCCTAAACTGCCATCTGGTGTACTTTTGAAGAACTTTGTAATCAAACTTGGTTTGTCTGGAACCTCAAAGTTCATGGTACTAGTATGTTTTATTTTAATTAAATAATGAGTTGGAGAAAATGTTTTAACATCTCATTTCAATTTAATTTGACTGAAGGTGGAAGTAATACTATACTTTTGAAACCTGTATCGTGAAGACACGCAACTTTGTGAGGTGAGATGTTAAAACATTTTCTCCAACTCATTTATTAATATAAATACCACATAGTGTTTCCTCCCACTGTAAATTTAATTTAAAATATTGTTTATTTTTTATCATTTCACTCACCTCATACTTCATATGAAGTATGAGGTGAGTGAAATGATAAAAAATAAACAATATTAAAGAACCTCATAGTGTTATTTCCTATCTACATAACTTAATTAATTTAAAATGTTTTATTTTTTTAATGTATATCTTTTCCCAAACTGTTAAATCCAAAGGTTTAGATAGACGTTTCAAAAGTTTTGCTTCTTTTTCAATTCCATGATTCTCTAACAAACTATGTGCAGCTATAGCTGATTTTTCAGTTTCACAATTTTTTAAGTTTCTGAAGTACTTTTTTAATGTATTTTCCAATACTGCAGTTCTATGTTAAAAAAACATAGATGTATGAGGTAAAATAATTCACGATTCATTTGATTCTTAAGGGACATCGGAAACTTAAAAAATAACTTCAATTTTAATTTGTCATTTGGTGAGAAGTGATAATTTAATATTAAACATTGAACAATTTTTACAACTTTATTGCTCATGAAAATGACTGTAACTTGAACACATTCATGCAGCGTCTGATAAAAAAATGAGATAAAATTTATAACATCTCTCACAATATAATTTATTTTAAAAAATTCAGTTTAAACAATTATATTATTCATCTTTACCTTTCCACATTTTTTTCTTTGAATATAAAAAGTATTTTTGAATGGACTAACTTGTACAACTATTTTGAGTTCACAACTGGTTGACCTTTGGCTTCATTCATTCCAGCAATAGCTTCTAGTAGTACGTCAGTAGTTCTTGAGAATCCATTCCTAAAAGGAAATATTAAAATATAATTAACTTTTTTTAGGAATTGACACGATGAGGTATTATTTAAGTAAAATTTTATCACTTCACCTCATATTCTTCTTCTTCTTAAGCTAGTTTCGTAATCTTCTTCTGTTCCATCCTCAGAGCCTTCAAGATGACATAAGAACGGTTGTGAAAATACTGAGGATGGAATTGAAGAAGGTTTCAAAACTAGTCTAAGAAGGATATGAGGTAAGGTAATAAAATTTTACTTAAATAAAAATTGAAATGTTCCAGAATTGGACTTAGTTTTTATTTTAGAAAGAAAAGTTATTTTAAATTAATATGTTCCAGAATTAGGCTTAGTTTTTAATTTAGAAAGAAAAATTAAGTCAGAGATCCGGGGTTCGAATCCCAGTCCGAGCATTAGTTTTTCTTCCTAAAATAAAAGATATATACCACCGCTGTGGTCTCGAGTTATATGGCGGGCCCGGGTTTGATCCCCGGCCGGGGCAGTTTTTCTGGGTGAGGTTTTTATCGGGGGTTTTCCTCACCTGTAAGACAAATGTCAGGAAAACGTTAAGGCCCAAACAGTCCCCGAAATCATATGGCCATCATCATCATCATCATCCTTCACCAGTGTGGAAAGCAACGGGAAACTACCACACCTACAATTCCCTAGTAAAGTTGCAAAGCATAGCATGAAAATGCTATGATTGCAGTGAAAGACCTGCCCTCGGGCAGCATTTCTATGGATGGATACTTGTTTTAGGAATTTACACTATGAGGTACATTCAAGTAGGTAAAATGAGTGATAAAAATTTTACCTACATTAAAAATATAATTTATTATTCATAGTTAAATATGGGAAGAAACATTATGTGGTTCTTAATTCAATGAATGAATGAATGAATGAATGATTTCTTACCTTACCTCATAGTTTATGTTTTCTAAATGCGGGAACTGCAGTTTTCAAGAGGAAACATCCCTCCCATTTTCAACCAATGTTATGACTCATATTTGAAGAGAAAAATTATATGCTCAGACTGGGGTATGAACCCAGGACCTTCGACTTTCTATGTCAATGTTCTACCGACTGAGCTACCTGAGCACTCCAATCTAAATGCAAATTTTTCTCTTATACATTGTTAATAATAATTTATCATTCCAGACAAAAAAGTCATTTAAAAGGTTCAAATTATATAATTCTTGTATCAGAGATCTGTATTATCCTGAAGTGGATGGCATTATGCTTAAACTGGCTATTATTTAATTATTTCAGACTTGATAATCACTGTATATGTAATATACTCAGTTATGCATTAACAATTGGACCAATGAGAGATGGACAGACAGGTGAATGGAGAAGACTACATAACAATGAACTACATGGTCTTTATAGGAAGCCAGATATAATAAGAAGAGTTAAGTCTCGTAGACTGCGATGGGCAGGACATGTTGCACGTATGGGGAATGAAAGACGTGCATGGAAGCTTCTTGTAGGAAAGCCAGAGGGAAAACGCCAGTTGGTAGACCAAGAATGAGGTGGGAAAATAACATTAACTATGATTTGAGGGAAGCAGATTATACAGGGAATGATTGGAAAGCATTAGCTCAGGATAGGGATGTATGGAGAGCTTATGTCCGTGCGGCCATGAACCTATGGATTTGATAGTGCCAGTGAGTAAGTAAGTATGCATTAACAATATAAGAGCAGGAAAATTTGGCACTTAGCTGCATGATGCAAAATTTAGATTACCATTTATGAAGATCTTGCTTCATAGCCTTTTTTTGCAAAACATAGAATCACTGATAGGACTGATGGCATTAACATTTTTCTTTAATAATAGGGCTGTATATAAAGAATTGGCGCTAAAAGTGTGCGTACACTTCATGATCCAGTGCAACAGATGGCATCAAAATCTAATTTTTTTAATTAATGACCCTTAACTGGTTGATGCATAACATTGTCCAATTATGTAAAACTTCATTAAAAAAACTATCCGAAAAGTGAATGAGAAATTGATACAGAAATAACCTAAAAAATGTTATTAACAATACGTAACATTAGAAGGCAGCTATTTAATTTGTGTGTACAACATAGGGGAACACGCTAAAATAAAAGAATAATTTAAACCCCAGTCTGAGCATATAATTTTTCTCTTCAAATATAATTGATCCTTCAGTGCGAAGTGTTAAATTAATAATAAAAACATTGACAGCAGCCCTACTGGCTTTATAAATTAGTTGTTAAATTCCCCACTAAATGTCTTCTTAAACAAGAGGCCTGCCATTTGCATGATCGGCAGCAAATGCTTGTAGCATGTCGGCGCTCGGTAATTAACAGTGTATAAAAGAACATTTGCCGTTAGCTTGTAGTTTCTCGTCTAGGTCGCATCAGTGGTAGCAAAGCATTGGCCTAGAAAGCCAAAGGGCCTGGGGGCCGGGTGGGAGACGACCAGCTTTTCATTTATCCACTTTAATAGTACCTAATTGCAAGAAATATTAATAAAATATTATATTAAATGTATTTACCTGTGGGAAGTAATTATCATTTCTTTATTTTACTCGTAAATATGAAAATAAAGTGGGACTATTTCCTGCCATGATCACAAAGGTTACAAGAGTTATTCAAAATGGCCATCGTAACCAGCAATAAACTTCTAACCAGCGATACACCACCAATTATCACACTTAGAACCAGCGATAAATCACCAATGACCAGCGATACACCACCGATGACAAGCGATAAACCTACTATTATTAATAGGGCAAGGCATTTAATGACCTATAAATTGGTAAAAAATGCAAAATAAAAAATGCATTTATGACCTAAAAAATGCAAAAAATGACCAATAAAATAAAAAATTACAAATAAAAAGTTAAGAATTATCAATAAAAACACTATTTATTAGATTAAGTACTCACTTGATTACTGAATTACATAACATTTAACTTAACATCAAAATATTAAAAGAAAAGTATTTAAGAAATACATATTACAGTAATAATTAAATGAATCGTGATTTTTTCTTACCTCATACATCTATGTTTCTTTTAACACATAGTTTATTAGAGCATCATAGGATTGAAAAAAGAAGCAAAACTTTTAAAACATCTATCAAAACCTTTGGATTTAACAGTTTGGGAAAAAATATATATTCAAAAAAAACCATACTAGAACTATGAACTTTGAGATTCCGGAAGAACCAAGCTTGATTACAAAGTTCTTCAAAAATACAACAGATAGCAGTTTAGGAAATTGATTCATTCAAAATAACACCAGATGGCAGTTTGAAGAGGAATTCCTTCAAAAGAACACCAGATGGCAGTCTAGATAATTACCGGCAAAAAGGAGAAAAAATTGACAGTCGTGAAAACAGCTGACGATGACGACAAAGTGTCGCCGATACTGCAGTGCTGTGTTAAAAGAAACATAGATGTATGAGGTAAGAAAAAATCACGATTCATTTAATTATTATTAATTGAACCTCATAATGTTAAAAATTCCCAAATTTAATATATAAACATATTACAGTACCTTTTATTGCAGAACATCCATTTCAATTACACAGTGCACTTCTACAGCAATTTTGAATTGCAGTTAACAATCAAAATGAGGGTAGAAGCTAGCATAAGCTCTAAGAAATTGAATAAAATTCCTAGAAGTGGGCAAGTTCAACATGCACATACCTTGAAAAATAGGGGTAGTAGTTAGCAAAACAACTACTTAATTCCAAGAAATTGTATTGACAAGGAAAAATACTGAATTATAATAAAAATCTTAAATCAAATACAAATAATGTCACAGCCTTCCGGAAAAGTATAAAAAATGCTCAAAATGACCTAAAAATTGCCAAAAAATGACCTATCCCTAAAAAAGTTAAGAAAATGCAAAAAATGCCCTAACAAATTGCTTTTATTTAATATGTTTTTTAATGCTGTACATTTTCATATATGCAAGCAATGTTTCAACCTTCATATGAAAAAGATGCAAAATCATTAATTGCCTTGCCCTAATTATTAACAACCCACCTCATAGGATTCATGCTTCCATGATACTACAGTTTCAAACACAGTCGTGTTCAACTTCAGCCATAATTGCAACTGACGAAATTCTTCGGCCTCAACTGTTCTAATGTCGCCATCTTCAGTGCTGCCATCTATGGTTGAATTTATGAACCTACTGCTAAAGCATATCTGTGGTTTCAACAAATTATGTCAGAATTTATCCTCTACTTATTTAACAATAAAAAGGACGTTCCCTGGAATTCACCTAGGTTAGAGTAATTGATTTAGGTTACAGTAATTGAATTAGGTTAGGTTAGCTTTTAGGTTCCTTCCATTTTAAATGTGATTTAATACGTAAAATAAATTACCTCTTCATAACTGTTATTCTATGAAAAATTCAACATGTCTGACGTTACAATGTAAAATCATAATTCCACTAGTTTTTTTCATGATATGTTTACATATTTTGACGATGGTAATTTCTCACAGACAAATGGTATCATTAACAGTTTGTAATACTTTAAATTGCATCAAAAAGGCATAAGTCGCATAAGTAAAAAGCTGGTCTTGTACAACCCTACTGGTCCTGGGTTCAAACCCCAGTCTGAGCGTAGAATTTTTCTCTTCAAATATAATTTAAATTAGTCTTAAACTTAATAAGTTAACCAAATATTTACCCATTACATGCAGATAATTTTATTCCAAGACACTATCATTTGTGCTAGAAAAGCCTTAATTTTAATTAAGGATTGGAATTTCTTAAGCTTTGCATACATACCCTTCATAATAAGGAAGTGTTAATGCTTTCATGAACTTCTGAACATCCTCTGATGTCCACTCAGCCAATGGTGTTAACCACAAGATGTTACAATGATGAGTATTTTCTTCAAGCACTTTGCGATAATCACCTGAAAAGTGATTACAGGGACTCTTGTCAACCCAACTCCTCTCAAAAAAACATTAAACCAAAATATATAAAACTGTTGTATTAGTTATATTACATGGATGTCAAACACAATCTCTTACTTTAAGGAAAGAGAAAATAATATGAGTATTGGAGAGTAAGGGTCGTATCTATGAACGCATTAGACCATAAAAGTCATTCTCTGCTGAGAAAGTTGCATCCAAAGACGTTTTTGCATACTCAAAAATCTGTTCATGCGATAATAATTGTCAAAATTCCTAAGCTACCTGGTGAGGTGACTTATATGACGTCACGTGTAGCAACAAACAGAGCTTCATAATTCTTCCGCCTGCAGAGATATTTTGAATGACTAATAGCTTAGATCAACAACTTTCAACTATGTACTTACTTATTCGTTGAATATGAGCTGTCAAACTTCCAACAATTATGGCTTTTATATGTGGCTTACAGTTCAATAGTGATGTCAAACTTAAACTTTTCTTATTTTCTAGTTCCTCAAATTGCAAATTATATCTGAAATAAATAGTTTCAAAAGGAAAATTATTAGATTTATATCCATCCATAGTAATTCTGCCTGAAGGCAGGTCCTTTACTGCAATCATAGCATTTTCATGCTATGCTTGCAGCTTTACTAGGGAATTGTAGGTGTGCTAGCTTCCCGTTGCTTTCCACACCGGTGAAGGATGATGATGATGATGATGATAATGGTGGTGATGATGATGATGATGGCCATATGATTTTGGGGACCGTTTCGGTCTTAAAGTTCTCCTGACATTTGTCTTACAGGTGAGGAAAAACCCCAATAAAAACCTCACGCAGAAAACTGCCCCGACCGGGAATCGAACCCCGCCTGCTGCATGACAAGGCAGCATGCTACCTCTAGACCACAGCGGATATGGACCAATATAATTATGATGTGAAGAATTAGATCAAAATTAGAGATTAATAATAAAGGAGAGAATTTAGTCAAATAAGACTATATCATATTCTCCTCCAGTTTGGACCAAATTAAAAGTACTGCACTGATTGCAATAATTTATTTTTCCATGGCACAACAAGTCCAAGAGGGCCGGCTACTGGCCTCCTTATGCACATGTGTTAATCACAGACATGGACAATCATCTTGCCAGTATAGGGGGAGTGACACATGATCAACATGTTGGGGTCCCCCAGCCATTTTACCTGGCAATAGAAAAATTAAAGATACATAATGTTCAATCCAAGCAGCTAATAAAAGCAGGGGGGAAGTATTGACGGACAAGATGCACTAGATATTGGGAAAAAGAAAAATATATGCTCCGACTGGGGTTTGAACCCAGGACCTTTCGCTTTCTACGTGAATGCTTTACTGACTGAGCTACCTGAGCACTCCAATCCAAACAAAAATTTCTCTCTTACATACATTGTTAATTCTCGAGTGCCAAATGAACCATCACTCGATCATGCAAATGGTGGCTTCTTTATTAAGAAGACCTTTATTTGGAATTTTACATTACAATATAATTAAAAACAAATTATACAAACATCTTAACAGCCTCCTCAGTGAAGAACAGAATGGCTTTCATAAAGGTCGATCCTGCTCTGATGGTTATTTCTCCATGAAATTATTAATAGAAAAACACAGGGAGTTCAATGTAGAAACTACATTTAGCTTTTGTGGACTTCAAAAAAGCCTTCGACAAAATCAATAGGAATAAACTGTTCGAAATTTTAGCTGACAACAATCTACCACAACAGCATATTTTAAATTTATACAATATCTATAAAACAAGTTATGTAGATAGGAAATAACACTATGAGGTTCTTTAATATTGTTTATTTTTTATTATTTCACTCACCTCATACTTCATAATTCATAGCAGACCCTGGGTTTCTTCACATAATTTGTGACATTGTCAATGCTGCGTCACTTTCACAACTGACGTCCAACGGCCTTCTATCCTGCAGACTGACCTCCGCGCCATCTGGTGGCCGACCGAAGATTTCCAAATCAGTCCTCTTTCTTTATAACCGGGTATTTCAAAATTCATAGTTGTATTTTCATTCTTGCATATGTAAATTTTTTCCCAAATTGTGAGTTCCTTCGGTTTTTCCAATTGTTTAAGTAATTTTGTTTTGGTTTCTATTCTATGTTTTTCTGACCAGGCATGTGCAGCTATTGCAGATTTTTCGGTTTCTTCTTCTCCATTTTTAACATTTCTGAGGTGTTCTTTTAATCTTGTATTTAGATTCCTTTTTGTTTTTCCTATGTATATCTTTTCACAATCTTTACAATTAATTTGATAAATTCCTGATTTTTTGCAGTCTTCAATCTTTTCATTTTTGTTGGTTTTTATTAAATTACCTAAGCTGTAATCATTTTTCGGTGCTAATTTAATGTTGAATTTGTTGAAATTTTTTTTTTTTGACAAGTTTCAAAAAATTTTCAACAAATTCAACATTAAATTAGCACCGAAAAATGATTACAGCTTAGGTAATTTAATAAAAACCAACAAAAATGAAAAGATTGAAGACTGCAAAAAATCGGGAATTTATCAAATTAATTGTAAAGATTGTGAAAAGATATACATAGGAAAAACAAAAAGGAATCTAAATACAAGATTAAAAGAACACCTCAGAAATGTTAAAAATGGAGAAGAAAGAGAAACCGAAAAATCTGCAATAGCTGCACATGCCTGGTCAGAAAAAACATAGAATAGAAACCAAACAAAATTACTTAAACAATTGGAAAAACCGAAGGAACTCACAATTTGGGAAAAAATTTACATATGCAAGAATGAAAATACAACTATGAATTTTGAAATACCCGGTTATAAAGAAAGAGGACTGATTTGGAAATTCTTCGGTCGGCCACCAGATGGCACGGAGGTCAGTCTGCAGGATAGAAGGCCGTTGGACGTCAGTTGTGAATGTGACGCAGCATTGACAATGTCACAAATTATGTGAAGAAACCCAGGGTCTGCTATGAATTATGAAGTATGAGGTGAGTGAAATAATAAAAAAATAAACAATCTATAAAACAAATTTGTTTTCAGTTCAAATCAATAACACACAAACAGAATGGACTGAAATTAATAGGGTGTAAGACAAGGATGTGGCCTCTCGCCCTTGCTCTTTATCATATACATGGATAGAATACTCCAAGATTGGCGACAGATGAGACATGGTTCTATCCAAATTAATAGAAACCATAAAATAGACTCCTTGCTTTTTGCAGATGATGTGGTATTAATATCTCCAACAGAAACAGATTTACAGTATTCTATACACAATTTTAATAAAATTGCAAAAAGGTACAATATGGAAATCAATACAAAGAAAACCAAAGTGATGGCCTTTTGTGGGAAATACCCTATACATAGCAAAATTGTTTTGGATGATGAAATTTTAGAACGAGTAAACAAATGTAATTATTTGGATTATAATTTTAACATTTCAAGATGAAGCTGATATATCAAAGAAAATCACAAATTTTACAAAAACAACGGGGATAATTAACAGTATAATATAACCATCTTTAGTGCAGAAGAACACAAGATTATGGCTTTATAAGGTTCTCGCAAGACCAGTATTAAGATATGGTTAGTGAAGCATGGACAATACGAAGAAGAGATGAAAGCCGAATAACAGCAAATGAGATGCGATTTATGCGCCGTACAGCAGGCTACACAAAGTGGGACCATAAAAGAAATGAGGAAATTATGGAAGAGTTGGATGTAGAACCCATTCTTCACCATATACAAAACTACCAGAACAACTGGAAAGCCCATCTTCAACGAATGCCGTCTCATAGAATTCCAAAAGCCATGCTTCGTCACTGCTCCCAAGGCAAAAGACCGCTGGGACGTCCAAAAAATCGCTGGATGGAAAATTCCTCTTTGAGATCGTAACAGGCCACATGGCCTAATACTTGCATGGATGATGATGCTGATGATATTACATTATAAAGCCAGTACGGCCTCTTTTTATGTTTTTATTATTTATTTTATATTTTTCTCTTCAAATATAATTTATCCTTCATTGAGATGTATCAAATGAATAATAAAAACATAGAAAGAAGCTGTACTGGCTTTATAATGTAATGTAAAATTTCCAATAAACAGTTTGTAGTATTTGGTGCTTGGTAATTAACAGTGTGTATAAGAGAAAAATTTACGTTTAGAATGCAGTGCTCAGGTAGCTCAGTTGGTAGAACTTTCACATAGAAAGCGAAAGGTCCTGGGTTCAAATCCCAGTCTGAGCGTATATAATTCCCTTAAAATATAATATATAACTGTCTACTGAACATACCTTGAAACTGTCTCGTTAATAAAAGCTTTGAGTTCTTGTGGAATGTCTGGTGTTGTTATGCAAACTGCATGTATTTTGGGAACTTTGTTTCTTCTAAGTAATAAAGCATAATAAATATGTAGCATACAGACAGTTTCAATTCCTCCATCAAAGTAAATCAGCACTTCATCAGAACTGAAAAATAATAATACTTAATTATTCTAGATGAAAACATAAGGTTCCAAGATAAACATACACAAAAATCCAATAAATTTAAAAGACAAAAATTAATAAATGAAAGCACACTCATAAAAGAAACAGAAAAAATAAAATTCAAGAAATTCACTTCCCATCCATTGAAACACCAAAAATTTCAAAAATAATTTCAAAAAGTTTAATATAAGATTAACACCAAAGAATGAATACAGCCTTAATAGGATAATTAAAACCAATAAAAATAAGAGAATTGAAAATGAAAAGAAATCAGGGATTTATCAGATCAAATGCAGGGATTGTGACAAAATTTACATTGGAAAAACAAAAAGAAATTTGAAAACAAGGATGAAAGAACATCTTAGAAACATCAAAATGGAGAGAAGTGGAAAAGTCAGCAGTAGCTGCTCATACTTGGTCCGAAAAACATTTAATTGAATCAAAAGCCAGTCTAAGTAAACAAATAGACAAACAAAAGGAACTCACGGTTTGGGAAAAAAATCCACATTCAGAAAAACAAAGGAAAACTTATGAACTTCGAAATTCCCACAAATTTTGACCTGATCCAGAGGTTCATCGGTCCACCAACAGAGGGAAGAAGAAGAGTTTCTTCCGATCGACATAACATCAGTCGCCAAGAAAGTACTGAAGATGAGAAGACAGTTATGGTCTCGAAATCGCAATCTACTTAGAAGATTTATATGAGGAGAGGTAAGAAACATTTAATTTCACCACAAAAATCAAACCTATTACCTCGGAAGAAGAGGGTAAAAGATGATCAGAAAGAATAAAAAAATACTGGGCTCTAAGAAAGGAACAACATACAGGGAAATGATTGATCCAACGTACCCCAAAGAGAGTGAAACAAATAAAAAAATAAAAACTGGTTAGAAAATAAACTGCACTTTCGGTCCAAACTTCAACTGGAAAATTAAGTTGCAGCTAGCTTATAATCATCATCTTGGCTTTTACATCAAATATTTTTTTTTATATTCTACTGACATGACCATACTATTTTACTTATCTATATCTACGAACTCAGTCCACCATGCTGGGTTAAGTTTTTCTATATATTGTTCAGTGTAATAAAATATTATTATTTATTATAATTATATTATTTTTAGTCTGGACATCTTACCTCAATATTAATGTTGATTTGTTCTTCTGATGTCCAGACTAAAAATAATATAATTAAAATAACCTCAAAATATAACTTCCTAAAATTAAATATTATTATTTATGTTTTTTATTATTCATTTCAAACATCTCAATGATGGATAAATCATATTTGCAGAGAAAATTTATCACCCAGACTGAGGGTCGCATGCAAATACATTAGTCTCTACTCAAATTACTTCCAATCACTGGTGAGCTGACTTTCCGTGAGCAAGTGCAAAGATCGAATTAGCGACCCACTAAGTGGTCATGCATGAAAGTCATAGTTTTCGTAATATTGGCAAGAAATTACCCAGAATTCTCAGCGATAAAACCACTTCCGTTATTTTCGTCTGCTAGAGGAACGCATTTACACTTGTGTCCCGCAAATAATACTGTATACGACAATGCCTGCGTCGCACAATACTACGCCGATTCTCCTGTTCTTCCAGTAGAATTCTTTGGTAGACTCTATCAAATTCTTCTTCTCCGCGTATACCAAAAACATGATCAAAGTCCTCAAGGTCTGACATCTTGGATAAAGCAGCAAGGTACGCGGCAAGGTTTCAAACTACATCAGTTCCCATCGGGTTGCTCACGATTCGTTTCTCTGCTAAGTCACCTCACCAGGTAGCTTAGGAATTTCAACAATTATTATCGCATGAACAGATTTTTGAGTACGCAAAAATGTATTTGGATGCAACTTTCTCAGCAGAGTACAGGCAGAGAACGACTTTTACGGTCTAACGCGTTCATACATTCAAGCCTTAAACTTAAACCCAGGACCTTTGGCTTTCCGGGCCAATGCTCTACCGACTGAGCTACCGCTTTCTCTTATATACGTTGTAAATTCCTGCACACCAAATGCTATGAAACTTTTGTTCTTCTTAATAAAGAAGCCACCATTTGCGAAGATAGGAACAAAGTATATTTGAAGAGAAAAATTTTCGCCTAGACCGAGACTCGAACCCGGGACCCTTGGCTTTCTGGGCCAAGTGCTCTACCAACTGAGCTACCGAGGCAGTTGGTAGAGCACTTGGCCGGAAAGCCAAGGGTCCCGGGTTCGAGTCTCGGTCTAGGCGAAAATTTTTCTCTTCAAATATAATTTATCTTTCAGTGAGAAATGTTAAATCAATAATAAAAACATCATAGGATAAAGGTTTCATAGCATTTGGTGCACAGGAATTTACAATGAATATAAGAGAAAGATTTGCATTAAGATTGTAACTCGCTCCGGTAGCTCAGTAGGCAGAGCATTGGCCCGGAAAGCCAAAGGTCCTGGATTCAAGTCTTAGTCTGGGCATATAATTTTTCTCTTCAAATATGATTAATTTTTCTTTTCAAAATAATTTTTTTTCTTCAAGAAAGTGGTCTTCCTTATTTAAGATTAATATATTTTTTTATATAAAATTCTCCTGTACAAAATAAGGCTGCAAAACTGACATTTTGCCAATATTAGCAATTTAGCAATTTAATCAAAATCAAAGTGGGAGGTATTTACATTTATGAATGAGTTGTAGAAAATGTTTAATATATGTAGGATATAACACTGAGATTAATTTTAACCCCTCAGCGTGGTTTGCCGTATATATACGAGACTGGTTTCCTCCCTTCTGTGAGGTCATTTAAAAGTTCATGCAGTACCCCTGTGCTGTAGTATTTTTAAACTCTACTCTCCAAGTAACTTATTTTAGATACATATCAAATTGTGATTAATAGAATGTAAACAATGAATGACCATTCTATTCTATTCTATTCTATTCTATAGTGTTCTGCCCAAGGGCAGGTCTTTCACTGCAATCAGAGCATTTTCATTCTATGCTTTGTAGCTGTACTAGGGAATTATAGGTGTAGCTTCCCGTTGCTTCCACACCGGTGAATGATAATGATGATGATGATGGCCGGATGATTTTTGGGTACCGTTGGGGCCCTAAAGCTTCCTGACATTTGTCATACAGGTCAGGAAAACCCCCGAAATAAAACTCACCCAAGAAGCCTCTCCCGACTGGAATTGAATCTCGGTCAGCTGCGTGACAAGGCAGCACGCTACCTCGAGACCACATACCCAGTTCTAGAGTCACACAATTCGTAAGTTTTAAAATAAAATTTGGCAGTTTTAAGTGGAGGGAATTGTTTGCTCCTCCATAACCATAATGATTCATCAATTACAATATCTTGATTTGGAAGGTAGAGAGAATGGAATTTATTATTAAAATATTCAATGAAAGGGACAATTTAAAAAAAATGAAGGACATTGGAAACCAACTTGTTTTGTGTTGTCTTAAAATGTATGGCACCATCGAACATAGAGGTCATGATTATGCATACATAACATCTCCATACTTTGCTATCCCAAATAATATTTTCCAATTATTCCTGTATAATTTATAATAATATCCTCAACTCGTGTCCGAGTCAGGGTCGGGTCGAGGGATGAGATGAGAAGAAGCCGCTATATATAGAGGTCTGTGTATGACAAGGGTGTGGTCGACCACGTCTGACGCACCACCAGAGAGGCAGATGAACGAAATGAATGTGATGAGATGAGTATGGAGAAATGATGGAATGAAAATGCGGCAGGGGAAGACGGGAGAAAACTCCGAGAAAAACCTGTCCAAGCTCCGTTTTTTTCCGCCACGAAACCAACATGGAGTGACCGAGACTCGATCTCGGAAACCCAGCAGTGAGGGTCTTGTATAATTTATCTCCCTCAAATCCTGGTTAATATTTTTCTTGCACTTTATGGTTATCCCTCTGTACAGGGCACTTTACTTCTAGTTTTCGTACACGAAGTTCCTATATAATTTCCTATTCGTGCCAAATGCCCTACCCATAGCAGCCTACGAGACTTGCAATGTTTTATTACATCTAGATTACATAGATATCACGTTATGTTCGTCTTCCAAGTTACACCTCAATTTCCTAATAGATCTCTCATTGAGGCGATGTGCTAACCACATGTATCTTGTTGACATGTTGGCAAATTAGCGTAAGTGTCAATAAATAAAACAAATAACAAAATGAAAGGGTTAATAAAATATTAATTATTATATCTGTGGTCTCGAGGTGGAATACTGTCTTGTCATGCAGTGGGCTTTGGGTCCATGGACATCATCTAGCTTTTATCATCATCATTACCATCAAAATCATCCCCCTGGGTGGAAAGCTACCACACCATAATTCCCTAATGAAGCTGCAATCACAGCATGAAAATTCTAAGATTACAGTGAAAGACCTTTACTAGAACAGAGCACTATAGAATATAGTAATGAAACAAAGAATGATATAGAATGGCGTCTTTCATCGGTTAATTACAAGTTATATTTAATTGTAGTTGGTGATTTCCTAATACTTTCACTTGGGAACCCCACGGAAACTTTTGATCTGCCGCGGTGGATTAGTGGTTGTGCCCGTTGCCTCTGGTCCCGAGGGTCACGGGTTCAAACCTGGCCGGGGTCGATGGAGTTTTTAGGATGGAAAAATCCAAGGAGCAAGTCCTCCGGGAGGGACTTTAAGTCGTGGGTCCCGAGTCTGAAGATTTTCAGGCTCGTGAAAGATCCTTAAGCCTGAATGAAAAGGCCTCTAAGCAAAATTTACCAAATTCTCCTGTCCTAGTACTACCATGGTTTCCTAGATGTCAGTATGAGGCAGAACGCTAACCATGCACCACTCAAATGACATCTATGCGAAAACAAGTGTAACTAAATTAGTATGGTTCAAATTCTTCCCTGTAGGGGTAGAGTGCCTAAATGTCTGTTAAGGGAAACATGGCCTTACAAGATACAAGAAGGCCAATGCTCTACCACTGAGATACCTGAGAAAGTCCAGTCTAAACACAAATATTTTCCTTTTCACACTGTTAATTTTTGTCTTCAAATATAATTTATCCTTCAGTGAGAAGTGTTATTGTATATCTGGCTTAACTTGGCAAAGAGAGAGATGGGTAGATCCTTGGCCGCTTTCGCTCAGTCACAAAACAAAGAACCCACTCTGTTGTCAGTTTTCGTCTTCCCCCTTCCCCCTATTAACATCTGGTTAAGAAACACCAACAACACTGGTGCGAGTGAGAGAGGTGAGCACAGTTGTCTCCTCCTACAAATTTCTCGCAAAGTTAAGCCAGACGAACTATAAATTAATAATAAAAACATCAATACATTGTGAATTTTATTAATACCTGTATTTTTGTAGACAGTCTTCTACTGTATCAAGTGCCTTCTTGAAGAGTGGATTATCGCTTTCATCGACGACAGCTAACACCTTTTCATCTGCTCTCTCTAGAGGATTGCTGTCATATTCTACAACATCTGCAAAGTGAGAAAATGTCTTCAGTTATCAAAATTGATAGAAGTAATAATATGAGGTCAATTTATCAAGAGATTGAAATTATATTAATAAATGAGTTGGTGAAAATGTTTTAACATCTCACCTCACAAAGTTGTGTGTCTTCACGATACCAGTTTCAAAAGTATAGTATCACTTTTGAAACCAGTATCGTGAAGACACGCAACTTTGTGAGGTGAGATGTTAAAACATTTTCACCAACTCATTTATTAATATAAATACCTCATAGTGTTTCCTCCCACTGTAAATTTAATGAAATTATATTATTTAAGAGGGCTGTACAATAATTAATGATCATTATTTCTTTTTGGCAACATACCTTCACTACCAAAAAACATGAAATCTTACAAACCAACTGGGAAAAGATGATCAGGACGTCTAATGAAGACACTTCTGGACTAAACATAAATTGGGAGAACAGGCCAGCAAGTGGTCTAACTTCTTGCAAGGGAAGTGAGGATACATATACATAAAATTTAATTTCATCATCCATCCATAGTAATTCTGCCCAAAGGCAGGTCCTTCACTGCAGTCATAGCATTTTCATGCTATGCTTGCAGCTTTACTAGGGAATTGTAGGTGTGGTAGCTTCCCGTTGCTTTCCACACCAGTGAAGGATGATGATGATGATGATGATGGCCATATGATTTTGGGGACCATTTGGGCCTTAGAGTTTTCCTGACATTTGTCTTACAGGTGAAGAAAAACCCCAATGAAAACCTCGCCCAGAAAAACTGCCCCGAGCAGGGATCAAACCCGGGTCCGCTGTGTGACAAGGCAGCACGCTACCTCGAGACCACAGCGGTGGACACAATTTAATTATAACATTGAAATAAAGAAGCATCACCGCTATAAAGTAAATATTCTCTTTAATTTGCTTACTTTTTATAGTAGCTACTAGAGGGCGATGAGATTGAATTCCTACTACCTCTCATAATAGAGAATATACCGTATATATAAAGAAAAAAGAAATGTTTGTGAGAGGATTGTTTGGATAGTGTAAGTGGCAATTCAGAGTCCGGGTTAAAATCCCCGTCCAAGCATTTATTATTCTTTTCATGTCATATTAGTAGAGTCCAGAAGTTAGGCACCTAAAAATATCAAAATAGGTAGGCAAAAAGGCACTAAAAATCATTAACATAGGCACTAAAAATTCAAAATAGGCTCTTACCAAAAATGGATCACAACATAACTTTTCACAGTCTTACGTTAAGAATTTAAACATATGCTATCAATAGCAGGTGTAGATATCAGAGATGCTTTTGGAATTTGTTTTGCCTTTTTCCAAAGAACAGAACCATCACTTGAGAATATTTCCATGCCAAATTCTTTCATGAAATTGGTCAGTTTGTATTTTACTATTGTCCGCTCTTTAGGTATCTTAAAAAAACTGTTCTAAAGGGAAAAAAAAAACACTTGCTGCACCACTTTATCTTTGAAGCACCTGTCTGTGAATAAGGACTGCAGACTAAATTCAGTGTTACCAACATCAAAAATAATATTGCCAGTTTCAGCACCAAGTGTGAGACAGAGAAACAAAGCTTGAGCCATCTGCACTCTTTGTCACTCAGCAATATTTGTATTGAAAAGAAGCAAAGAACTTTTCTCCAAGCTTTAGAGCCGGAGCATAATACAATGGGACATAGCTTAGGCTATTTCGCTTAATGGGAGTGCATGAGGTGAAAAAATACAATATTTACCTAACGGGAGTGCATTGACGGGACCATCTACCTGCTGGGTTACTGAGTTACTGCCACCTTTATCCTAAAATATTCTAAGGGAATTTATAAAAGTACACTTGAAAACTTCTATGAAATGATTTGTGCCATGAAGTTTGTCCATTTCAATTAATTTCATTGAAATATTCAGTTAATTTCGAGAAAAAATCGCAAATAGGCATTGTAAGCTGAAATAGGCATTTATAGGCAAAATTAACTTCATGGGAAACAATTCTAGGGTCGTCGGTATGAACTTATATGAAGTCACTTTTACAATATCTATAATAAATAATTATAGGCGTTTTCTGTAACATCCGGTCTCTACATATTAGGTTTGCATTGCTCAATGTAAAAGAAAAAAAATATTATAACATCGAAATAAAGAAGCGACATGTAGAAAGAATGGAAGAAAGTAGATTACCAAATAAAATCTTCCATTATTTTCCAAGAGGAAGAAGAGATGTCGGACGTCCTCGGAAGAGATGGTCTTAGATCTATTAGTGAAGATGGAACAGGCAACTCTTGCATAAACCAGGAAGTGAAGAAGAAGAAATAAAGAAGTGTCACTGCTATAAAGTAAAAATTCTCTTTAATTTGCTTACTTGTTACAGTAGCTACTAGAGGGCAGTGAGCCTAAGTTCCCACTACGTCTTGTAATAGACAATACATATAAAGAAAAAAAAAATGTATGTGAGGGGATTGCTTGGATAGCATAAATTGCAGTACACTGAAGTATCAATTGAAAGGTCCGGATTCAAATACCCATCCAAGCATTTATTTTTCTATTGATGTCGTATATATATATATATATATATACTGTATAATTTTTGTCATAATCATTGTCGATTTCTACTAGATAGGATTGATGGCGATATTTAAAACCTTTTTAAAAATTATATTTGAAAAGAAAAATATACGCCTAGACCTGGGTTTGAACCCAGGACCTTTGACTCTCTATGTCAATGCTCTTCCAAGTGAGCTATCTAGACCTCCAATCTAAACGCGTATTTTTCTCTTATACATAGTTAACTCCCTAACCCCAAATGCTACGAGCCGTTTTCGATTTTTTAAGCCATTTTTCGAAAAATTCGTGCATTTTTTCAGATTTTCGAGTGCATCAAAATATCCTCTATATTAGACTTAAAATAATCTATTTTAACATGTGAGTTCCATAACCTATAAATAAGTTCTAAAAAATAATGATTTTTGCAAATGGCGGCTTCTTTATTAAGAAGACATTTTATTGGGAATTTAAACATTACTTATTAAGCCAGTAGTGCTTCTTTCAATGTTAATATTATTCGTTTTTTTAAACATCTTAATGATGGACAAATTATATTTGAAAAGAAAGTAGGATTTGGGGTTAGGGAGTTAACTATGTAGAAGATAAAAATACGCGTTTAGATTGTAGGTCTAGGTAGCTCACTTGGAAGAGCATTGACATAGAGAGTCAAAGGTCCTGGGTTCAAATCCCAATCTAGGCGTATATTTTTCTTTTCAAATATAATTTGTCCATCAAGATGTTTAAAAAAACAAGTAATATGAACTTTTTAAACATATTTTAACGAGAATAATGTCAATAGCATTTCTTTGGGATTCACTAATCATATGAGACAAAGTACATATTTCTGATATTATTATTCTAGAAAGCCAAAGGTCTTGGGTTCAAGTCCCAGTCTGAATGTTTAATTGTTCTCTCTTCAAATATGATTTAGCCATCATTGAGATGTATGAAATGAATAATAAACACATCGAAAGAAGCCATACTGGCTTTATAATGTAATATAAAATTCCCAAATGAATGTCTTCTTAATAAAGAAGCCGCCATTTGCAAAAGATAGAAGCAAAGGTTTCTAGCATTTGGTGCACGAGATTTGACAACGTATATAATAGAAATATTGTGTTTTGATTGGAATTCGCCCAGATAGCTCGGTCATTAGAGCATTGGTCTAGAAAGCCAAAGGTCCTGGGTTCGAGTCCCAGTCTGAGCATATAATTTTTCTCTTCAAATACATATTTCTGGTTCAACCTCTTGATAGTTTAACACTGTTCAAACCTTTCTTTATCCTTTTTTACCTTTCAATAAAGCTTGTTTAAGTTTATTGTAGGCTCTGTTCATCTCCTCTTCTGTTTCTGATTCCACTGTAATCCGCGCTTTGAAATATCTGAAAAATGAAATCACATATCAATTACACAAGAATTTTTTTTTATGCAACACAGAATTTTCTGAATACATTATAAGAACTAAGAGTAACATTTTTGCTTGCTGTTATCCATTACAGGGACTCTTGTCATCCCTACGTCTTTCAAAAAATGTTAAACTAAAAATATATAAAACGTGTAAAATTCCCAAATAAATGTCTTCTTAATAAATAAGCTGCAATTTGAAAGATAGAAGCAAAAGCTTCATAGCATTTGGAACATAGAAATTAATAATGTATATAAGAGACGGATTTGTGTTTAGATTGGAACTTGCTTAGGTAGCTCAGTCGGTAGAGTATTGGCCTAGAAAGCCCCAGTCTGAGTGTATAATTTTTCTCTTCAAATATGATATATAAAACAGTTTAATAGGTGTAGGAAATAATTACAGTTTGAATAATAATCAAAACAAACAAAAAATGAAAAGATTGAAGACAGCAACAAATCAGGGATTTATAGAATTGATGTAAAGATTGTGAAGAAATATACATAGGAAAAACAAAAAAGGAACTTCAATACAAGATTGAAAGAACACCTTAGAAATGTTAAAAATGGAGAAATACTAAAGTCTGCAATAGCTGCACATGCATGATCAGAAAAACACAAAATCAAAACTAAGGCCAAATTACTGAAACAGTTAGATAAATCTAAGGAATTCACAATTCGGGAGAAAATTTACATCCACAAGAATAAGGATAAAAACTATGAATTTTGAAATTCCTGGGAAAGTTTAAAAAAAAAAAGTTTGATCTGGAAGTTCATCGGTCAGCCAACAGAGGGAGTAGAAATCAACCTACAGGATGACAACCACAACATAACAGTTAGAATGTATCGACAATGTCGCATAGATGTGATGAAACTATAATCTACAGAATATTAAAAAAAAATATGAGGTGAGTCAAAATAAGTAAATCATAATAACATAAAACAGTTATTCTTCCGGGGCATGCCATAGCGTAGTGGTTAAAGCACTGTGCTACAAGCTGGAAGGTCGAGGGTTTGAGTCCCAGTGGGGTCAGGATTTTTAAACTGACCCAAACCTTCTGGCGGCACTATGGCCCTGGGGTCAACTCAGCCTCTAATGGAAATGAGTACCGGACGCTTGTTCTGGGGGTAAAGGCAGCCATCACACAGAGCTGACAACCCAGCTGACATCAAGTGCCAATTGTCCAGAAAAGTGGGAGCTTAACCTCCTACTACCCCAAGGGCCTCCTGAGGCCTGTGGTGGGATTACTTTACTTTTAGTTATTCTTCCAGCTATACTAAATGGATGTAAAACATGGTCTGTTACTTTAAGAAAGAGAAAAGATTACGGGTCGTATATATGAATGCATTAGACCGTAAAAGTTGTTCACTGCTGAGAAAGTTGCATCCAAAGACGTTTTTGTGTACTCAAAAGTCTGTTCATGCGATAATAATTGTCGAAATTCCTAAGCTACCTGGCAAGGTGACTTTGCAGAGAACGAATCGTGAGCAACCCGATGGGAACCGATGTAGTTTGAAACCTTGTTGCTTTATCCAAGATGTCGGACCTTGAAGATTTCGATCATGTTTTCAGTATACGCGGAGAAGAGGAATTTGATAGAGTCTACCAAGGAATTCAACTGGAAGAACAGGAGAATCAGCATAATATCGTGCAATGCAGACGTCGTCGTATATGGTTTTACTTGCAGGACACAAGCGTAAATGCGTTCCTCTAGCAGACGAAAATAACAGAGGTGGTTTTATCGCTTAGAATTCTGGGTAATTTCCTGCCAATATTACGAAAAAAACTACTTTCATGCATGACCAGTCAGCGACTCGCCAATTCGAACTTTGCATGTGCTCACGGAAAACTCAGCTCACCAGAGACTAATGTATTTGCATGTGGCCCTACGAGTTTATTTAACTTTTACAGGAATTAATCACCATGAGGTTTAATTTATGATAAAATCAAATGTTTCCTACCTCTCCTCATATGAGTATTTCAGAATAAAGTTCTTAGGAAAATTTTGTTTTTAAATATTTTGGGTCAATAATTACAAGTTCGGTACCTGTGAGAGAGATGTACAGGCTAAAATTGCAATGGCAAAAAATGCAACTAAGACATTACATGGAGTAATTTGGAACAAAAATATTACAAAGGAAACTAAAATGAAAATTTATAAGAGCATAATACAGAATATTTTGTCATATGGAAGCAAAACTTGGTCTTTGACGGAATTACAAAAGAATAAAATTAGAACAGTTGAATTTGATTATTTTAGAAGAAGCCTCCAAAAAACAAGACAGGATAAAATAAGAAATGAATTCCTTTGGAGAGAAATGAAGGTCACCACATCTGTTGTTAAGAGGATTGAAAATCAAACGCTTAAATAGTATGGCCATGTACAAAGAATGGAAAATGAAAGATGGCCAAAAAATATATACCAATGGTCACCCCCTGGAAGAAATAAACGTGGTAGACCAAGATGGAAATGGAAAACCTACATCAGAACAATAATGGAGGCTAGGAAGGTGGAATAATGATAGAGATAAAGGGAAACATGAAGACGGCAAAAAACATGTAAGTGGGGGAGGGAAACCGAAGAAGAAGAAGAGAGAAGGAAGAGAAGGAAAAATGTTTTGGACAAAAGCGAGATAGACAAACAGGCAAATGGAGAAGTCTACCGGACAGTTAGCTGTCATTGATCTTAATGAGAAACGTGTACAGTGAGAGCATAGGGGTCAAATACAACACACTAAACAGGAGGATTCAAACTGGTAAAACATTCCCATTAACAGATAAAATTTCAATCAAGAGAAACAACACATACAAAACATAGAATGGCTTTGAAGAAAACATCTTCTTCTTCTTTCCAAGTATTAGGCCAAGGCCTGCTACGATCCTATAGAAAATTTTCCCTCCAGCGTTTCATAGGACGGCCCAGTGATCTTCGTCCTCTTGGTATATAATTATAAACAGCGGTGGGGATCCAGATTTGAAGTCATTCTTTCAAGATGGTGTTTCCAATTTAGTTGGTACTGTTTAATATATTGCAAAATTGGCGTAGTCTTCAATTCTTTTAAGATATCGGTGTTCCTTTTCCAATCCCATCTGGTGTAACCCGCTGTTCTGCGCATGAATCTCATTTCACAAGCCGTTATTCTGCTTTCATGTTGTTTTTTTAGTGTCCATGCTTCACCATAATTTACTAATTAAATAAAAAAAAAGGTAGTTTTATTTGATTTTCATATTTATTATATAATTCAGTGACAGCTGTATCAGTACACTGTACCTTTATTAAGTTTGTAGATAGGAAATAACACTATGAGGTTTTTTTAATATTGTTTATTTTTTTATTATTTCACTTACCTCATACTTCATAATGCATTGCTATGAATTATGAAGTACGAGGTGAGTGAAATAATAAAAAAATAAACAACACTGTACCTTCTTCAGACATGTTAACAAATTATGAATTGTGTTCCAACTGATCTAAGCAACAATACAACAATAATTATTTAAATTTTTTAATTTAACAAGGGGATTCATTATAGGATCGTAACAGGCCTTGGCCTAATACTTGGAAGGAAGAAGAAGAAGAAGCAAGGGATAGTGAAGTGCATTCCACAACCTCTGCTATCCAAATCTCAACCTCAACCTGCTCGTGGTGCAACCTGCTTTTACAATTGAGGCTCTGAGGACCGAATACTGGCGGTATAACCATATCATCAGAAATAGAGGAAATGCTATTTCAACACTTACACTGGCGTGCCACAGCGTAAAAATGGTCCACAAATGGTGCTTGTAAGAATGGTCGGTGGATTCAAAATATATATACGGGGTGAATCATATAATGGTTATACGTTTGATCGCGTTGTGTGATGAAAATATTACCATTACTGGAAATATGAAATTACCATTGGAAAGGCAATTATTCAAATTACAACAATGGAATAAAACAGAACAGTGTAGAACTTACGTCATTAGTCAAAATGGTGCTGAATATGCAACAGCAAATTACAATTGCTGCATGGGCAATAACGTATGCTAATGATCTTGAGGCCGCAAGACGGGCAAGACGTGAGTTTAACGTAGCATTGCAGCCAACGAGTATGGGGAAGTGGAGAAAATGACTGCCGGAAACGGGAAGGATGCAGAAAATCAAACCTCCTGGAAGGCCTCGCATTAGCACGGATGCAGAAACAATGAAGAGAATTGTGGAGGCGTTCGACGCTAGCCCACAAAAATCAACCCGCCAAGCTGCATGTGAACAGTGATTTGTTTTGTTCTATTGTTGTAATTTGAAGGAATCCCTTTCCAATGATAACATCATATTTCCTTTAATAATAATATTTTCGTCACAAAATGCGATCAAACGTATAGCCATATTTCTGAATCACTCCATACATATATCCTCCTGGCAAGGTCCGATGGACCCATTAACCAATGGCATGTGTGGCCCTCCAGTCATACTGGGGGTTTATGTGAGTGGGTGATGTAACCACCAATACAAATAAAAAATTGGTGCTCACTTAAAAAACAGTTACATTTATGCTGAAGTAATGGCCAGTGAAGTATTACCTGTTGGATCCACCATAGAGAAGTATTGGAGAGCAAGAACGCTAACGGCTTCATTGCCAAGGCCCAGCATTTGAAAACAACAACATACTAAGTTAATACTTAGCATCATCATTAGGGCTCAGAAATTGAGGAAAAATCCCTTTTTTTTCTGTTTTATGTCTAAAAACAGGCTGAACAATTAATATACACTTAATTATGTTTGAATTGTATATTTTTACTGACCTCATATTTCTTGATTTTTATGCAGACTAGTTTCGTCACTTCTGTGCAACATTCTCAATGTACAGAAGCGATGTCTGCATAAAAATCAAGAAATATGAGGCGAGTCAAAATATACTACTGTACCAAAATCACTTTTTCAGTACGTAACAACTACGTCATCATGTCTTCCCTCTACAGTGATGTTATAGAACAGTGCCAAATTCCTGTCTTCATTGTCCTCTCTCCTACGTACCTCCCCCTTCCTTCCTTATGTGCTGCATGTAACTGCACGTCTTCTCCTCATTATTGAAAGCCTCAAATAAGCTGTGTAAGTTAGTATCAGGGTGATCATCAACTTTGGGATCGTCGTGGTCAGGTTTATTATAGCTCGAGTGAGCTGTTTTGTTTGATCAGTCCCATAAGCCAGGGTAGGGCAACCAGGACTGTGGACCCTAGCCCTAGGCTGGACTGGAGAGTTTCCCAATAAAAAGTCTTCTTAACAAAGAAGCCGCCATTTGCAAAAATCGTAGCAACGAATCGTAGCATTTGGGGTTAGGGGATTAACTATGTGTAAGAGAAAAATACGCGTTTAGATTGGAGGCCTAGGTGGCTCAGATGGAAGAGCATTGACATAGAAAGTCAAAGGTCTTGGGTTCAAACCCCAGTCTAGGCGTATATTTTTCTTTTCAAATATAATTTGTCCATCATTAAGGTGTTTAAAAACGAATAATATTAACATTGAAAGAAGCACTACTGGCTTTATAATCAATGTTTAAATTCCCAATAAAAAGTCTTCTTAACAAAGAAGCCGCCATTTGCAAAAATCATAGCAACGGCTCGTAGCATTTGGGGTTAGGGAATTAACTATGTGTAAGAGAAAAATACGCGTTTAGATTGGAGGCCTAGGTGGCTCTGATGGAAGAGCATTGACATAGAAAGTCAAAGGTCCTGGGTTCAAACCCCAGTCTAGGCGTATATTTTTCTTTTCAAATATAATTTGTTCATCATTAAGGTGTTTTAAAAACGAATAATATTAACATTGAAAGAAGCACTACTGGCTTTATAAGTAATGTTTAAATTCCCAATAAAAAGTCTTCTTAACAAAGAAGCCGCCATTTGCAAAAATCGTAGCAACGGCTCGTAGCATTTGGGGTTAGGGAATTAACTATGTGTAAGAGAAAAATACGCGTTTAGATTGGAGGCCTAGGTGGCTCAGATGGAAGAGCATTGACATAGAAAGTCAAAGGTCCTGGGTTCAAACCCCAGTCTAGGCGTATATTTTTCTTTTCAAATATAATTTGTCCATCATTAAGGTGTTTAAAAATGAATAATATTAACATTGAAAGAAGCACTACTGGCTTTATAAGTAATGTTTAAATTCCCAATAAAAAGTCTTCTTAACAAAGAAGCCGCCATTTGCAAAAATCGTAGCAACGGCTCGTAGCATTTGGGGTTAAGGAATTAACTATGTGTAAGAGAAAAATACGCGTTTAGATTGGAGGCCTAGGTGGCTCAGATGGAAGAGCATTGACATAGAAAGTCAAAGGTCCTGGGTTCAAACCCCAGTCTAGGCGTATATTTTTCTTTTCAAATATAATTTGTCCATCATTAAGGTGTTTAAAAACGAATAATATTAACATAGAAGCAAAGGTTTCAAAGCATTTGGCGCGAGGGAATTACAATGTATATAAGAGAAAAATTTGCGTCTAGATCGCAACTCGCCTCGGTAGCTCAGTTGGTAGAGCATTTGGCCTGGCAAGCCAAAGGTCCTGGGTTCGAGTCTTGGTCTAGGCGAAAATTTGTCTCTTCAAATATAAAATTATTATTTTAAAATACAATAGGAAGTAACATTAAGAGGTTTGTTTAATAATTAAAACATTTTGTCTGTTCATTCTTACCTCTTAGAACTGTTTTTGTCGAACATATGTTTCAGAGCTTCTTAGCCCCATCGCCAGCGATTACAGACTGAATTTTCTCATGTTGTTGGCTCTGATTCTTGATTCCTGCTCTCTTTGTCTCTGTTCCAATGAATTTACTAATGAGGTTCCTTTCTGCAGGAATTTGAAAGGAAAGAATTCTTTCCTTGTTTTTCTGTATATAGATTTTTCCCATATGGTGAGTTCAATTTTGTTTTCTAACTGTTTTAATAATGTTGTGTTTACATCTATTTTGTGTTTTTCTGACCAAACATGAGCTAATGATGGGGCTAAGAAGCTCTGAAACATATGTTCGACAAAAACAACTGTAAGAGGTAAGAATGAACAGACTAAAGTTTTAATAATAAAATTATTATTTAACTTGAAACGTCTTTTTACATTTTTTTCTTCAGTTTTTAGGTTTTTTAGGATATCTTTAGGACTTTTTAGAGGTCTTTTATAGGCATTTTATAGGTCCTCAACCTCTGAGCCATAATCATCATCAACCATAAAGGTTATAGTCCTAGAAGGATTGTTATGGACCACCAACATTCAAGATAATGCCGCATATCAGCTTATAGTTTTACTAACCTGTTGAGGAGTTTAGGATAAGAACCAAAGGTAACTTGAGGAAATTCAGCTACCATAGCATTCAATATATTTGCAAATTCTGGTTCAGGTGCATTCACGTACAATTCCTTCATGAAGAAGTGTCTGCTCCCTCCACCAAACAAATCCTACAAGAAATATAAATTAAAAAACCACATAAGAAATGTAGTATTTGCCCAGTCTGATCTTGATGAAAGTGTTCCCCATTTTATTTTACAATTGACAAACGGGCAAAAAAAATTATTTAAAGAAATAATTACTTAAATCCATTAATCGAAACTCAAATAAAAAAAACTGTGGATGATGGAGAAATTCTGAATACATATTTGAAAACGATAAAAAACTGCATTAAGTAGAACTATTGGTACTCATGAGACAAAAATTATGTATTCTTGAATATGAAACAACTCACATGCATTGTGAACAATGGTTGTCACAACATGGAAGCAGGAATTATATAAGAAAGAGAACAATTTGTGCTAGAGTAGGGATGCCTAGCTGAAAAAATGGTTAGTGAAGCAATGCATTAAACTAGAGGATTTGGGTACAAATCTCAGTTCAGGAAAAACATTTTTCTTCAAAAAATGATTTGTTCATCAACCTGAGTCAATAATTGTTTATTTATTAAATTAATATTAAGAAGCTAAAACTGTTACTATGATTGAAATAAGTAAATTAATGTACACAACTAAATTATTGTAATCAAATGGTAAAGAGAAAAATGTATGCCTGAACCGGGAATCGAACCCTGAACCTTCAGCTTTCCGTGCTGATGCTCTATCCATTAAGCTAATTCAGGCTTCCTTCCCATCCAAGCATAAATCCTTCCTTTACCTTACTCTACTGGTCCCTCATTCAAATGCAATGAATCATTCACAAATACACAATGAATGGCTTCTACTTTAAGAAGACATGAAGGGACTCTCTTTACCATTTGATTACAATATTTTAGTTCATCATCATGATCAACAATCACGGATTAAGCCCACGTGGTTTGTTCCAGTCTCATAGATTCTCATTCAAAAGTTGGATCCATCTCTTCTTCGCTCTACCAACACTCCTGCATCCTTTTGGATTGTAGTTAAGTATAATTTTTGGGAATGCGATCATCTTCCATTTCTTTGAACATGTTCTTTCCATTTTTTTCTAGATTATTTTATTCTATCTAAGAGTTTAAAGATATTTAGCTCATTTCTAATATCTTCACTTCTTCTCTTATCTAGAAGTTTGCAACCAGCCATACTTCTCAGACATCTCATATCAGCTGCTTCTATGATCTTCTCTTCTGTTTTAGTTAAAACCCAAAATTCACTACCATACAATAGTAAGGGGACTGCCACTACTTTATAAAATTTTAGTTTTGTTTCTTTTCTTCTGCTTTTAAATATCCTTTTGATTGTTCCACATATATAATTAAATTTATTAAGTTTGTTAAATAGATCTTCATTTTTAAAATAGGAGATTTCATAACCCAGGTATTTTGTGTACATTAATTTACTTATTTCAATCATAGTAACAGCTTTAGCTTCTTAATATTAATTTAATACATGTGGAGTCCCTTCATGCCTTCTTAAAGTAGAAGCCATTCATTGTGTATTTGTGAATAATGATTCTTTGCATTTGAATGAGGGACCAGTAGAGTAAGGTGAAGGAAGGATTTATGCTTGGATGGGAAGGAAGCCTGAATTAGCTCAATGGATAGAGCATCAGCACGGAAAGCTGAAAGTTCAGGGTTCGATTCCCAGTTCAGGCATAAATTTTTCTCTTTACCATTTGATTACAATTGTTTATTTGTTTCTTCATTCACCTCATACTTCATAACTCCCAAGTAGACTCGAGTTTCGTCACTTCATTTGTGACATTCTCAATGCTGTATCACATTCACAACTGATGTAAACTCGAGTCTTGAGTGGGAGTTATGAAGTATGAGGTGAGTGAACAAACAAATAAACAATATTAAAAAAAACCTCATAGTGTTATTTCCTATCTACATAACTTAACTGAGTCAATAAACTTACATATAACAACATAATGAGTTATATTGTTTATTTTTTATTATTTCACTCACCTCATACTTCATAATTCATAGCAGGCCCAGGGTTTCTTCACATCATTTGTGACATTTTCAATGCTGTGTCACGTTCACAACTGACGTCCAATGGCCTTCTATCCTGCAGACTGACCTCCGCGCCATCTGGTGGCCGACCGAAGAATTTCCAAATCAGTCCTCTCTCCTTATAACCGGGTATTTCAAAATTCATAGTTGTATTTTCATTCTTGCATATGTAATTTTTTTCCCAAATTGTGAGTTCCTTCGGTTTTTCCAATTAAGTAATTTTGTTTTGGTTTCTATTCTATGTTTTTCTGACCAGGCATGTGCAGCTATTGCAGATTTTTCGGTTTCTCCATTTTTAACATTTCTGAGGTGTTCTTTTAATCTTGTATTTAGATTCCTTTTTGTTTTTCCTATGTATATCTTTTCACAATCTTTACAATTAATTTGATAAATTCCCGATTTTTTACAGTCTTCAATCTTTTCGTTTTTGTTGGTTTTTATTAAATTACCTAAGCTGTAATCATCATTTTTCGGTGCTAATTTAATGTTGAGTTTGTTGAAAATTTTTTGAAACTTGTCAAATACTAAAGGATGGTATGTGAACTTCTTGAATTTTTTGCCTATATTTTTATCCGTCTGAAGAGTACTTTCATTAATAATTTTTTGTTCTTTGAATTTATTTATTTTCTTGTGTATCATCTTCTCTAGAAAACCATTATCCTTCGCAATTTTTATGATGTGTTCTTTCTCTTTATTGTAATTTTCTTTGCTCATGGGACATTCACAAGTCCGTGTGTTAAACTATTAAATACTGCCTGTTTGTGTGAAAAATGGTTAAATCCAGTAGCTTTTATATAATTGTCGATGTGAGTTTCTTTTCTGTAGATTCCAAATTCTATTTTCTTTTTTTCTTCATTCCTAATCAATTTAAGGTCTAAAAATGGTATTTCATGATTATTTTCTATTTCCATTGTAAATTTGATTGTTTTATTTTGAATATTTAACAGTTAATGGCATCTTCTAATTGTTTCTGTTTTACTATTGCTATGATATCATCTACATATCTTCTCCAAAATTTAAACATCAAAGGATGTGCTTTGGTTACATGACATTCGAAGTTCCCCATAAACATGTTTGCTAAGAATGGTGATAATGGATTTCCCATTGCAAGTCCTGATTTTGTCTAAAGTATTTCCCTCTAAAGGTGAAGAACATTTCCTATCTACATAACTTAATAATGAGTTATATTTGAAGAGAAAAATTTTCGCCTAGACTGAGACTCGAACCCGGGACCCTTGGCTTTCCGGGCCAAGTGCTCTACCAACTGAGCTACCGAGGTGAGTTGCGATCTAGACGCAAATGTTTCTCTTATATACATTGAGGGAATTACAATGTATATAAGAAAAAAAATTGCGTCTAGATCGCAACTCGCCTCGGTAGCTCAGTTGGTAGAGCACTTGGCCCGGAAAGCCAAGGGTCCCGGGTTCGAGTTTCGGTCTAGGTGAAAATTTTTCTCTTCAAATATAATTTATCCTTCAGTGAGAAGCGTTAAATTAATAATAAAATCGTCAACATAATGAGTATTTACCTCACACAAAAATGAGAACAGCTTCTCCGCAAGTTGTGGAATTCCAGGGAAGATATGCACATTTCTTACAGAGATAGTAGGATATAAAAATCTTCTTCCTTTTTCTTTGTCATATCCATAAGTAAGTTTGGCCGACTTTGGTATCTGAAACAAATCACATCACATTCATAATTCTAATATCTAAATATTCACAAACAAGTGACCTGTAAACTCAACGAAAGAGAAAATAAGAATCAAGTGAATCGTGAATTCTTCTTACCTCATACTTCTATGTTCTTTTAAACACAGCTCCACAATATCGTTGACCATCGTCACCACCAGCAGCTGTTTTTACAACTGTCAATTTTTTTCTTTTGCCGGTAATTATCTAAACTGTGCCATCTGGTGTTCTTTTGCAGGAGTCATTTTCTAAACTGCCATCTGGTGTATTTTTGAAGAACTTTGTAATCAAGCTTGGTTCGTCCGGAATATCAAAGTTCATCGTTCTAGTATGGTTTTTTTTTAATATACATCTTTTCCCAAATCCAAAGGATTTAACAGTTTGGGAAAAGATATATGTTAAAAAACATACTAGAACCATGAACTTAGATATTGTGGACAAACTAAGCTTGATTACAAAGTTCTTCAAAAATACACCAGATGGCAGTTTGGATAATTACTGGCAAAAGAAAAATTGACAGCCATGAAAACAGCTGATGATGGTCACCGATACTGCAGTGCTGTGTTTAAAAAAACATAGAAGTATAAGGTAAGAAGAAATCACGATTCATTTGATTCTTATTAATAAAACCTCATAATGTTAAAAATTCCCAAATTTCATCATCATCACCATGAACAAATTCGTTTTAGGCCATGTGGCCTGTACGGTAAACCTAGCGAAGATGGTCTTGATCTTTCCACCGATGTTTGGTCTCCTTGGTCCCTATGTCCAGTTGGGGTATATTGGAATGCCAATTTTGGAAGTCTATTTCTTGCCATTCTCCTCAGATGATTTTTCCATTCTTGTTGGTATCTTTGTATATCTTCATTTAAACTTGCTACTCCAAGTTTTCCTCTGATAATAGTGTTCCTTTGGTGATCAGTCTATTAACTCCTAACAATGATCGTAAGAAGCGCATTTGGCTTACTTGAAGTTTATGAGAGTTTCTTTTATTTAAAATCCAAATTTCGCTTCCGTATTTTAGAGCAGCTTTTGATGTGATGTTATGTAATCTTAGTTTTGTCTCTGTCCTCATCTGTTTACCAAAATGTCTTCATATTACCCCATTCATTTTATTATATTTTTGTAATTTTGAATCAATGTCACTCTTATACTCTGCAAATACACTTCCTAAGTAAGAGAAATCTGACACTTGTTCTATAATTTTTCCATCAATCTCAATTTTCACCCGTTGTATGTTTTTTCCACACATTGCCACTATTTTGGATTTTGAAGTAGAAATTTTCATATTATATTTGCTGGCATTTTTGAATAATTGATACGCTGCTATTTGTAAGCTATCTTCGGAATCTGATAATATTATTTGATCATCAGCAAATAATATTGTTTGAATTATTTTATTCCTAGTTATTGAAATTCCACTATTTACTGTGTTTCCATTCTTGCACTATTCTGTTAATATATACATTAAATAAGAGTGGAGATAGTCCACATCCTTGTCGAACACCTTTGCTTGTGTTTATGTGTTCTGTTATTTCTCCATCTGGTAATTTAATTTTGATTTTAGAATTTTGATATAAGCTTTGTATGGTTCGTATTACATGTGAGTGTATATGTTCTTCATGCAGTATCTGCCAAAGTTTATCTCGGTTTACATTATCATATGCCTTCTCATAATCTATAAATAGTATGTATAGTGGGAGATTAAATTCTCTCCTTTTTTCCATAATTTGTTATAGGGTAAATATTGCATCTATAGTGCCCCTCCCTTTTCTAAATCCACATTATTGTTCTTCCAAAAATGTTTCACTACTTACTGATAATTTATTTTTAATTATGTTGGCATATAATTTAGATGCAATTGGGAGTAAGATAATGCCTCGGTAGTTATCACATTTGTTTTTCTGACCTTTTTTTATGTATATTAATTACTAGACCCGTTTCCCAATCTGTTGGAATATTAAGACAATGCCAAATATTCCCAAATTTATTATATTAAAATATATATAAAATTAAAATATATTAAATTTGTTATATTAAAATAAAGAGAAAATGTTTTCTACTTGAACTGGGATTTGAACTCCGAACCTCCAGTATTACACCCTGTGCTCTATCATTTTGGGTATCCATCTCCATTAATTATTGTGACTTAGGCTCGTATCTATGAATGCATTAGACCATAAAAGTCAGGTAGCTTAGGAATTTCGATAATTATTATCGCATGAACAAATTTTTGAGTATGCAAAAAGTCTTTGGTTACAACTTTCTCAGCAGAGAACGACTACCTCACAGCAGAAAAGTAGTACGTTTATTCACTAACAATGCATAAGCCTACTGTCGCGGCAAAACTAATATCATATGATCAGTATATCCTACAGAAAAAATTAAAATTTCAGAGCAGACAACATGGAAAATAGAGACGTGGACAAAATGCAATTTGCACCAACCGTGAATGAGGACATAATACGGTATGAAACAACCACTTGTTTTCAAGCTTCATTTACGGAAGGAAAAAATGCAATTTGACACGATTTGAGCATACAGATCGATAGAGCGTTTAAGAAACATAACAAAATTATATCAAATTCAATTTTGTCCAGGAGTGGACATAATACAGTTTGAAACGACGCTCCTCATGTATTACAGGGACTTTTGTTGTCACAACTCCTTTAAAATAAAATAAAATAAAACAGTTATTCTCCCAGTTATGTTATATGGATATGAAACATGGACTCTTACTTTAAGGGAGGAAAGAAGATTACAAATATTTGAGAATAAAGTTCTTAGCAAAATTTTTGGACGAAAGAGAGATGAACAGTCAGGTGAATGGAGAAGACTAAATAACAATGAACTACATGGTCTTTATAGGAAGCCAGATATAATAAGAACAGTTAAGTCTCGTAGACTGTGATGGGCAGGACATGTGGCATGAATGGGGAATGAAAGATGTGCATGGATGCTTCTTGTAGGAAAACCAGAAGGAAACTGTCCAGTTGGTAGACCAAGAATGAGATGGGAGAATAACATTAACCATGATTTGAGGAAAGTAGATTATGCAGGGAATGATTGCAAAACATTAGCTTAGGATATATGTATGAAGAGCTTATGTCCATGCGGCCATGAACCTATGGGTTTGATAGTGCCAGTGAGTTAGTTATATTTTTAACCTATCAGAAATAAATTCATTTACTATCTTATTACAATTTAAAATTGAAAGATCCATGAATATTAGAACCATATTAATTCACGGTGCAACCATGTGCAAATAGCCAGAACACATGCCTGTTGATGCCATGGAGAATGTCATAGACCGCTCTGTATTTTAAGAGAATTCTGTTATATGGAGCAGAAATATGGACAACAAAAAAGAGGATAGTAAAATTCAAGCTACATAAATTAAATTTTTAGAGAAATTTTAGAAAAAACAAGAAAAGACAAAAATTAGAAATAAAACACTGACATGATGGGTGGATTTTCTAATTTTGGTCATGACATAGTTGTAATACCTGACTCAATCCTTACAAAGCCATCTTCATCGCAGGTGAATTAAGATCATTTGTCTTGTAGTAATCAGAAATCAGTTTCACCAACTCTGGATGAGGTACTAATGGTTCATCAAATGCTTTTCCAATAGCTGCAATAAAAATCAAAGTTAATAATTAATTAATTATTCACAATCAATAGATTCAACTGGAAATAGGTTATACATCACATCTCCTATTATATTTTCTCACCTGGAGATGTTTCGGAAACATCACCTCCACTCTCATCTAGATTCTGACTCGTATGCAAATTAATAAAATAAAATAAATATTTGCAAGATAGAAGCAAAGGTTTCACAGCATTTGGTGCACGGGAATTAACAGCGTATATAAGATAAAAATGTGCATTTTGATTTGAGCTCGCTCAGTAAAGCATTTGCTAGAGTGTGGAAGGTTCAGTCTGAGCGTATAATTTTTCTCGACAAATATAATTTATCCATTACTGAGATGTATGAAATGAATAATAAAACATTGAAAGAAGCCATACTGGCTTTATAATGGAATGTAAAATTCCGAATTAAATGTCTTCTTAATAAATAATATACCATTTGCAAGATAGAAGCAAAGGTTTTTCATAGCAGTTGGGGGTCCGGTGGTGCGGATGTTAAGGAGGAATAAATCCGTATTTTCTTAATTACATTGTATGCATACAAGTTGCATTGTGTAAAAACATGATGGCTGCTAGATGGATTTTTTAAATACCAGGTTAGAGGTAAACTCCCAAGCATGTAAGTGGGTTACAATTACGCCAATATCAGAAATAGCGTAAGAAAACCTGATGGCAATGATCAAAGTAATAATAACAATCGAGTGAGCGAGTTCAGGTGTAGCATTACAGACTAATATTTGGGAGGTCTGGAGTTCAAACCATGGTAATGTTTAGCTGAACATGTTTTTATTTCTTGATTTTGGTTTTTTACAACTGTCAAGGGAAATGCTTTATGTATAAAAACATAATTTATCAAATATAAAATAAATATCCTCAATGTGTCCAACTCAGGGTTGGGTCGAGGGACGAGAGGTTTGTAAATGACAAGAGTGCCAGTCGAGCATGCCTGACACACCATCACAGGGGCAGATGAACAAAATTGTGGCAGGGGAAAATGGGAAAAACCCTGAGAAAAACCTGCCCAGGGTCCGTTTCATCCACCACAAAACCCATGAAGTGACCGAGACTCGATCTTGGGACCCTAGTGGCAATGTAAATTAATATGCACAGAAAATCTGTCCATTTTGTTGTGTTAACCATTGCTTCATGAATGGCTTGTCTGTATATATTAATTTACATGCTATGATCTGAAATTCCATTGATGCAGTTTAATTTCTCACTTTATAGGTACTTTTACATGGTACACACCAATCAGGTTTTACAGTGACACGACCTGTTGGAGAATGATTTTAACTATGTATCTCACACACACTTTTTTGACCACACAAGGACTCGCTCGTCGAGAGAGCGTTCGGCCCGGCGGCAAGCCTGATGTCTGTCAGCTCCCAAAATGAGTGACCAGCTCAATGTCAAGGCCTACTCCAAGACAACACAACATTCATACTAAACACGGAAAATATGATGATGATTATGATGGATAGATGATGTTCAAATCTGGCTGTGGTTGAAGGATTTATTTTTAGGATGGAAAAATCCAAGAAGCAAGTCCTCCATGTGGATCCTGAGTCTGAAGATTTTCAGGCTCGTAAAAGCAAAATTACCAAATAGCAAGATATATAACTACATGAAATCGGTATAACCAACCTTTGTAATAAATTCCCAAACATGTTTATAGAAATGGATGTATGCCAACTTCCCTCTTCCTAACCTAACAAAATAAATTACATTTATTTAATAAACTTCTATAAACTAATCTGGTGTACACTATTTTGTCCCAACAGAACATAATGAAACAAAAGTGAATTTGGCTCAACTGCACTTCTACTAGTGTTACATTTTTCAGTTATATTGTTGTAAACTATAGCTCTTCTTCTGTATTTACTAACATTGTTTAATATTTTAAACTTTTTCAAACAATTTTTATAACATTATTAGACAATTTTGAAGTATTTATTTAAATATCCAAATCACAATATTATGACATTGTTAGACAATATTGTGATGCTAACTGCTATTTTCTCCACAGATTATATTACTTAGTCTATGATTTTTCTATCGCTGTTTTGGGTTATCGCTGGTTGGATCAGCGTTAGTAAGCGTTAAGTGTACACCCATTTTTAATAAATGTTTAGTAATTTTAATATTATTAATATATTTTTTTAAACATAGAATTGGGGATTTACTGCAAATATTGGTCATTTAAATTTCATAGCGACGGATAGTAATCAAGGATGATAATTGATATGTGGTTCGATTATGGGGGTTATCACTGGCTCTATAAACTCTGGCACATGTGCACTGTTGTTCTATAGGACTGAAAATATTTCACGCTAGTTTAAGCGCAGTTTTTCCATGGATGTATGCCAACTTCCCCTTCCTAATCTAACAAAATAAATTACAAGCTTACTTACTTACTTACTTACTCACTTGGCACTATCGAACCCGTAGGTTCATGGCAGCACGGACATAAGCTCTCCATACATCCCTATCCTGAGCTAATGCTTTCCAATCATTCCCTGTATAATCTACTTCCCTCAAATCATAGTTAATGTTGCTCTCCCACCTCATTCTTGGTCTACCAACTGGGCGTTTTCCTTCTGGCTTTCCTACAAGAAGTTTCCATGCACGACTTTCATTCCCCATACACGCAACATGTCCTGCCCATCGCAGTCTACGGGACTTAATTGTTCTTATTATATCTGGCTTCCTGTAAAGACCATGTAGTTCATTGTTATGTAGTCTTCTCCATTCACCTGTCTGTTCATCTCTCTTTGGTCCAAAAATTTTCCTAAGAACTTTATTCTCAAATACTCGTAATCTCCTTTCCTCCCTTAAAGTAAGAGTCCATGTTTCGCACCCATATAATATAACTGGTAGAATAATAGTTTTATATATTTTCAGCTTAACGTTTTTTTGAAAGGAGTTGGGACATCAAAAGTCTCTGCAATGCATAATAGCATGCATTTCCAGAATTGAGCCTATGTTTAATTTCTTTGTGCATCTCATTCCTATTTGAATTACAGGCATTTTGTTTATTTTTTATTTCACTCACCTCATACTTCATAACTCCTAGCATACCCAGGGTTTCGTCACATCCTTTGTGACATTCTCAATGCTGTGTCACGTTCACAACTGACGTCCGGCTGCCTTCTATCCTGCAGACTGACCTCTGTGCCATCTGATGGCTGACCGACGAACTTCCAAACCAGTCCACTCTCCTTATAACCGGGTATTTCAAAATTCATAGTTGTATTTTCATTCTTACATATGTAAATTTTTTCCCAAATTGTGAGTTCCTTCGGTTTTTCCAATTGTTTAAGTAATTTTGTTTTGGTTTCTATTCGATGTTTTTCTGACCAGGCATGTGCAGCTATTGCAGATTTTTCAGTTTCTCCATTTTTAACATTTCTAAGGTGTTCCTTTAATCTTGTATTTAGATTCCTTTCTGTTTTTCCTATGTATATCTTTTCACAATCTTTACAATTAATTTGATAAATTCCTGATTTTTTGCAGTCTTCAATCTTTTCATTTTTGTTGGTTTTTATTAAATTACTGCTTAACAGTTTATACACCTTATCCAAAAATTGTTTAAAAAAGTTTAAAATATTAAATAATGTTAGTAAATACAGAAGAAGAGCTATAGTTTACAACAATATAACTGAAAAATCAAGCGCTAGTGGAAGTGCAGTTGAGCCAAATATGTGTAATTGAGTTGTTGATGGTGGCAACATTGGAAGAGGAGGGAAATATAGCTAACTAGTGAATTTCACAATACTTATTGTCTAAAAGTGACAATGTTACCATGTTTCTCATAAATAAATACCTAAAAATTGTAAGAGAGTGTTATAAGTATTATTGAAATATGTTTAAAATATTATAAAAATGCTAGTAATGATAGAAAAAGTGCATAGAGTAATAGTATTAAGAAAATACTATGGAAAATGAATGGAAAGGGAAATTACTGTTGTCGAAATTAGCATTTTTTTGTATGGAAACTTACCTTGATATGTAATATCATCATGAGTGGGGCCAATGCCTCCTGTTGTAATGACGTAAGTATATTCATTTGAGAATGTTTTTCACTTCATCAGCTATTAAGTCTTCAACATCACCCACACAACTGTAATCTAAAAGTTATGCATCCTTAAAATGTTGCAAGCTACATTCAGCATCAGCACGTCAATACATTTTTAATCCTTACCTTCCGCATTTGCACTCCTAATTTGTACATTTTCTTTGCAATGAAGTGTGAATTTGTATCATGAACTTGACCCTTTAAAATTTCATCTCCAATCACTGAAATGCACATGAAAAATTACTAACCTATATATTGACAAACGCACGTAACTTATAGGTTAATATTAGAAATATATTTACGAAATATATCAAATAAATAAATGACTTACCAATAATCCCAGCAGATCTTGATTCATTATTAATTACATTGTGTTTGGAATCACATTTAAATCTATAGAAAATATCTCTTCTAAAACGAGAGAGGCGAACAGAAAATTTACGAAGCATAACTTAAAAGTATTTGATTTTAATATTGATTTATACGTCATGGGTCATTGTAAACGATGTAATAATCTATTAGCTAAAACCAAAAACCTTTATAACCTAATCCATCATCTTATTTTGTCAAAAGCAGCTGTTTTTAGTAACATGTGATAAAGCAGCCGACAGCCTGTCCAAGTCCAGCTTTTCATTCAAATTACAACTGAGAGAGGCGCCACAAGTACTAAACAACATCTGGCGGGGAATATGAATATTCTCTTCAGGTTTAAATTTTTTTGATGGCCCATAATGAGCAAATGCAGAACGTCTATATTCACTTGTATTAAAAAAAAAAGGTAATTTATTAAAATTCGTTCGCTGGAACATGGATAAATTAACCATTTAAAACAAATACTTGTACAGACCTTATAATGCCACACTTTGACTACTGCGACATATTACTGACTAATCTGACAACTGATCTATCTGACAGACTACAGCGTGCTCATAATGCGTGCATTCGATTTATCTTCAATCTCCGTCGTTATGACCACGTGTCTCCTTCATTTCAGGCCTTATCATGGCTTACGCCTAAATAACAGAAGAACTTTACATTCACATACCTTACTATTCCAAATTCTACACATATATTTACCAAGTTATTTAACAACACGTTTTCAAAATTTATCGGCTCATCACAATTTAGGAACAAGATCACAAGACCCTTCTTTACTTTTGATACCACAACACAGGATCTGTCTATACTCTGAATCTTACACAATATCTATGACTAGAGCATGGAACTCACTTCCCAGTCATGTCAGGGACTGTCAATCGCTATCATTATTTAAATCCAAATTAACTGATATCTTAAGTTCGACACAATGAAAACATTAACTGCATAACAACTATATAGAGCATTCCATTAATAGTCATCTAGGAAGCTACTTACTTTATTTTACATAATTTAAATGTTATTATATTCTATGTTTTTGTTAGTATTAGCTAGTATTAGATCACATCATCATTGTATTTTGTTTAGTCTGTATTTTAATATCTTAAAATTGTAATATGTATGTAATTTTTGTATAATTTTACTATTCGCTGGTTAAGTGGCCTTAACTCTGCCAGTTAAAATAAAGCATTATTATTATTATTATTATTATTATTATTATTATTATTATTATATAATTTATTTCATTAAATTAAAGAGGTCAGGAGTCAGCATCCATTGGTGCTTTGTGTGAAGGCGGAATCCAGAAAATGAATACTGTTAACTTTATTTATTTCCTTTATTAAAATAGTTTTTATTTTAACAATTTCTTAATGGATATTCTTTAGAATGATTTACCCTTGATTTCTCAGTTTATTATCATGAATTATAACTCTTCTTCTGCATTTAGTAACATTTTAAAATATTTAAAACAATTGTTATAATTTTATTTTAGAATTTTAAGTATTTATTCAAATACACATATTGTGATGGTGACTTGCTATTTTCTCCAGAGAGTATATTATATAGTTGGAACCAGTGGGTTATAGATGGTTGCAATTATTAAGGAGTGAAAGAAAGGGCTTTTCATGGGATCCACCCTAGGTTAGAGTAATTGAATTAGGTTAAGTGTGAGTTAGTTAGTTAGCTTTTAGGTTTGTTACATTTTAAAGGTGTCTAAATACATAAAACAAAAAAAAAACTATAATAATCAAAACAACGATAATAATCGATATGTGGTTCGATGGTGGGTTATTGCTGGCTCTATAAACCCTGACACATGCGCAATGTTGTTCTATAAGACTTTGAAAATATATCAGGTAAATTAAAGTGGAGAATCCCCCAAATAATAAATAAACATAACATTACATCACATTACAATGGCCGAGAACTGTGTGAACAAATTTGAAACAGCTTAGAGGGCCGCCGCATGGTGCCATTTGGACAGTCTTGGTGTATAACTAGCTAAAGTGCTAAATTTTTCACTTTAGATACGATAACCACGACCTGCAGATGGCTTGTCTGGAAACATTAATTTTCATATAATATTTGTAATTAACTGCCTGCCTTTTCAATGAAACCCCATCATAATGACTTCTCGCAGTAGAAGCACCTCCATTAAGACTTTGAACACATGTTTCACTATTAACTAGGGATTTGGGGATGAATGAGAGAGGAATTTGGGTTTGCTGCTCCAGGAGATGTGCTCAAGTAGCTCAATGGTAGGAGTCCCAGTGCATAATGTTGGAGATCTTGGGTTCAAATCCCAGCTCAGGTGCAAATTTTTCTTTCTAGTTATGTTAATATTCATATTGTTTCTTCATAATTACCATTATCTTTATTTATATTGTTATCAGTTGTTCAAATTACCAACTTTGAATTTTGCTGACGGTAGCAGCACTCCTTTATAAGCCAATAGGAGTTAAATTTGGATCATGTGCAGCCAGAAAACGACCTCTGTAGACGAGTTTTCTGGAAAAACCAGTTTCCAGATACATCAACTCTAGAACAATCATCTCTTGGAGTTTCTAAAGTGAGAGAATTTGATATATGCCAACAATGTTCTTAACCCCACATGTATACTAGTGTCCAAAATTAAAGCAACAAACTGAAATGTTTACTTTCTATGTTAAATTTACTACAAAATATTACGGCTGATACAAGAACAAAAGGACTAAACTTGGTAAACATTCTAACATCATTTTTGATGAAATAACAAAAATAAAAATGGTTTTATTCTTTTCAAAGTGTTCTTAGGTTCACATTCAATATCGAGAAATGAGGTTACAGGTGCTCTATATGTCGTGTGATCACCTCAGGCAGTAATACAGGCCTCACAATGATCGTGCATGCTGAGAATGAGGTGATCAATATCATTTTGAGGTAGAAGCAACTCATCTCCCTAGTATGTCCCAAACATGCTCTGTTGGATTTAAGTTGAGAGAGCAAGCAGGCCAATCCATTTGAGTAATGTCTTCAGTTTGCAGGAATTCATCAACCACCGCTTCTCTGTGTGGACGAGCATTATCAGGAAGTCTGGACCCACAACACCTTGAAAGAAGCTACATGAGGTAACAAGATATCTGGTAGCAGTTAAACCTTGTCAGTTTACCTGTACAACTTCCTGTAGATGTGTTCGAGCAGTTATCATAATGCCTGCCCACACTATTATTGATCCACCACCATGTGAGTCTCATTCCAGAATTTTTGAGGGTCGAAATCATGTTACAGATACTCTCCAAATGCGAATCCATCGAGAATAGCTCTGAACACCAAATCTGGACTCATATGTAAAGAGGAAATTGGTCCACTCTTCATCTGTATAGTTTGACATTTTGTTGGCTCCATTCTCGACGTCGTCCTTTGTGATCACGTGTCAGAGGTACACATAGAGCGGGTCTCTGATAGTAAATACCTCTCTATTGAAGCCTTCTATACACAGTTTATCATGATACAACTGTTCACGTGGATGCTGTGAGGTCAGATACCATTTGTTGTGCAGTACAAAATGGTTCCATCTTGTCCTTATTGTCAAATAACGGTCCTCTCTTTTTGTTGTGACTATTGGTCATCCTTGCACTGGTCTTCGGGTTACATTTTCTGCCTTTAAAAACTGTTGCCACATCTGGGAAACAACAGAAAGATGCGCATTAAGCCATCTGGCCACATCAGCTTGTGACTGTCAAGATTCCGTTCTATCGCTCTCCAACGCAGGAAGTCTACCAGGCATCATCTCTGTGTCGTACTGTACCTGAATGTTTATAGAGTGAATGCTTATGTAGGACTAAAGAGAGTAAACACAAAGTACAATTTGATAAGTGCACTGGCATCATCACTTCTTTTGTTCTACAAAGACAGGAATGCCATCTCACATAGAGGATATGTTTGTACAGACATTTGGTTACTTTTACTGCCACTTGTTGTAAATTGGACACAGGAAGGCGAAATTTTAGTTGTTGCTTTAATTTTGGACACGAGTGTATAAGAAGATGTGAGGGTCAGACAGGCCACTCATCCAGGTAGTGGATTAGTGAAGGGAACTCAAGCGTACACAAGAAGATATTCTTGTAGCAGTAGAGCATTGGCCTTATATATATGTTATCAGTTCCTGCAGGAATTGGTCTAGATAGCCAAAGGTCCTGGGTTTGAGTCCCGGTCTGAGCATATAATTTTTATCTTCAAATATGATTTATTCATCATTGACATGTATGAAATGAATCATAAAAACATTGAAAGAAGCCATGCTGGCTTTATAATGTATTATAAAATTTCCAAATAAATGTCTTCTTAATAAAGAAGCCACCTTTGCATGATAGAAACAAAGGTTTCATAGCATTTGGTGCATGGGAATTAACAACGTATATAAGAGGAAAATTTGCATTTAGATTGAAACTCACCCAGATAGCTCAGTTGATAGAGCATTGGTCTAGAAAGCTAAAGGTCCTGGATTCGAGTCCCGGTCTGAGCATATAATTTTTGACTTCAAATATGATTTATCCATCATTGAGAAGTATGAAATGAATAATAAAAACATCTAAAGAAAAACTATTTATAATGCAGGTTGGGAGAATGAACAGACCAAGCAATAGACATGCCACAGACAATCCATTGCACACTGAATCTGTGCCCAACTATATCCTTTATTTTTTGCAGTGACAAACTAAGTTTATGGGTAAATTATTTTTAGAATATTTTTTTTTGTCTGAACTGGCTTTATCCCTAGACTTCCAGTTTTATGAACTGGTGCACTAAATTGTGTGCTATCCAAGCATGTCTCTTAAAAAAAATGACATATACTTAGCATGCCAATGGGTAAAACTGGAGGTCTTGGGTTAAAATCCTAGTTTAGGAAAAAAAATTTCATTTCAAAAAATTATTTATCCACCAACCTCAGTATATAAATTTACACATAATATAATTGAAGGGCTTAGTGCAGTAACATGATAAGCCACATTCTGTTAAGAAATGTCATTATTACAATGATAACAAATAAATGTATTGAAATATCCATAAAATCATTTGTAAGTACGTCAGTGGTGTGTTAAAACATATACACACACAATATATTAACAACAATACTGCACAATTGAGGCACTTAGAATAATAACGGCAGATCCCAACCAAAGTTCATTTTGAGATAAATGTCGTTTTTATGCTGAGAATGTATTCGTTTTCACTACGGACAAATTTTAAAGGTGGAAAATGAGAGCTTTGGCATATTCCAATTCGCTTGATACTTCATCACATGAAAGGTAGATGGCAGCTGTGCGCGATCATGCTTCTTTCTCAAATTCGATGTCAGTTGGGATGTGCCGTTATTATTCTGAGTGCCTCAATTAGTATTTGTAATTTTTTGAAATATTAAAATCCTTATATCTGAGAAAGAACAATATGTGGCTTATCATGTTATTGCCCTAAGTCCTTCAATTATTCTTTTATCATTAAATTATTTGTTTCAAACATTCCTCTAAAAGTCTGCATTTTTTAAAATCATCCCATTTATAACATATCATTCCTGTCCTGGCACGACAGGCCTACAAGACCCTTAGCCTACCATCTGGCTGCTGGCCTCACATCCACATGTGTCAATCACCAAGGTAGATGATAATCCAATGTAGGGGTGATGTTATAGCTGGTCTTCTCACCTGGAGCCGCTACTTATTGTAGCTACCCAAATTGCCTCACGATGCTGGGTGGGCACCAGTCCCATATTGGCCAAAATATCATGAGAAAATTTCTTCCCCCATGGAGACTAGAACCAGCGCAAGTCCCGTAGCTCTGCGCCAAGGTTTCCTTGCCTTAACCACTTGGCTATGGTGTGGAACTTATAACCTTATATAGGCTATCTTATCTCTGTTGCAGTACTCTTTTGTCTTGATCATCTTTGCTACTAATATGGTAAATTCCAGATAGTAAAAAATCACGAATTTATTAAAATAGTTGTAAGAACTGCAATAAAGGATATATATATATTATAGGAAAAACAAAAGGAATTTGGACACTTTCTTACGAAAGAACACTTTAGAATTATTAAAAATTGGCAATTGCAGCTCATAGTTTGCTAGAGAATCATAAAATAAAAAAAATAAATAAAAACTCGAAATATTTGGCAAAGCTTTTGGAATTAACAGTTTGGAAAAAGACATACATTCAGAAGAACAAATTTAGATCCATTAATTTTTTTAAATTCAAACCGCCATAGCTTGTCCCAAGCCAGGTTAAAAAAGGGTGAGGGGGAGGAGTAACAGCTCATAAAAAAACCCTTGCCCAGCTGATAGTACTTTGTGAAGGCTTTTTGCCAGGGTTATGGTGAAAACCTCAATAGCAGATACAGTTGAAGAGTCCTTCGATATGGTGTACCTGGCGGAAGAGGCAACTATACATCTACCGCCTTGTAGATTGACATTGGTTCATTAAAGGTTAGAGGAAGAACATCTCGAACAAAAATTACCTGGTCCTCCAGGTTGGGGGTTGATGCATTAGGTCAGCTCTCTATTCATCATTAAAACAACTAATTGCTAAAAAGTCCAAAGTATCAAAGATATAAGAAGAGGTATGAGGGAGCTAGGTCTGGAAGAATTGGAATGGGAAGATAGAGAAGAATGTAGAAAGGAGATAAACATTTAAAAAGCTTTGGGCAAAGAAAGATGTTTTATTACATTGTAAACCTTTATTTAACTTTCAAAGGAAAAAAACACTGAGGTTTTATTTAAGAATTAAATTAATGTTTTTATTACCTCACCTCATATCCTTTTTCTTCTAGACTGCAGTTTCGGAGCTTATCTCCATCATCAGAGAAGGAAGAAGAAAACCGCCAAGAAATGACATAATACCGGTCGACCAGAGGCTACTGATGATGGAGATAAGCTCTGAAACTGCAATCTAGAAGAAAAAGTATATGAGGTGAGGTAATAAAACATTAATTTAATTCTTACATTGATATAGTATATTGCAATACAAGTGAGGTAAGCACTTGTTACTGATCGAGAAAAAGTTTGAAAAAAAAGAGGCGCTTGCACTGAATTTTTTCAATTTTCGAGAACTGTTATGTGCTTACCTCATGTGTATTGCATACTATTTTTTGGTCGATGTGACTAATTTTTATTAAATATAGTAATAAATTAATTAAAATATTGGTTGGATGTAAATGACTTCTATGAGAAAGAAACATTTGGTGGTCGTTGCTATGTAGCTTTTCATTTGTTTTATTATAAGCAAGGATTGTTGGCTGTGGAGGCATTGTTTATATGTAGTGCCGTGATTAGAATCTGTTTGATAATTTTATTATGGAAGGAGTCATGGTAGATGATAGAGAAATTGAAGAAGCCTGGAGAGTGGGATGTTCTGCATTAATTCCGGAAAAGTCTAAAGAAAGGTACGAGTTAGTGTACAAAACATTTAAGAAATGTTTTATTTTAATTACCGAACGTGTGCTTTTTGAGTCCATATCAGCATTGTGATTTCTTTTGTTTGCATAGTAACCAGGTTAGATGTGGGAACGTTGACTTACTTCCAGTAACAACAATATTGGTAAGTATAAGAAATTAGTCACATCGACCAAAAACCTGTTTATAAATAAATAAATTTTGAAATTCCTGGCAAACAAGATTTAATCTCAAAATTCATCAAATCAACACTAGATGACAGTTTAGAAGATGATGGTGAAAGTGAAAATTCAACAGTTGAAAAGATGGCTGAAAATAATTCCTGAAACTGCGGTCCTGTGCTGTGAAGATGTGAGACATACGACTCTCATTTTTATTAATTTGATAATTCTTAACATTTGTTCATGAAACCCCATAAAGTGATATAACAATTTGTTGGTAAAACCCTATAAAGCAATATAGTAATTTATATTTGAAGAGAAAAATTTTCGCCTAGACTGAGACTCGAATCCGGGACCTTTGGCTTGCAGGGCCAAATGCTCTACCAACTGAGCTACCGAGGCGAGTTGCGATCTAGATGCAAATTTTTCTTTATATACATTGTAATTCCCTTGCACCAAATGCTTTGAAACCTTTGCTTCTATCTTTGCAAAAGGCAGCTTCTTAGTTAAGAAAACATTTATTGGGAATTTAACACTACTTTATAAAGCCAGTAGAGCTTCTATTGATGTTTTTATTATCGATTTAACACTTCTCACTGAAGGATAAATTATATTTGAAGAGACAAATTTTTGCCTAGACCGAGACTCGAACCCGGAACCTTTGGCTTCCCGGGCCAAATGCTCTACCAACTGAGCTACCGAGGCGAGTTGTGATCTAGATGCAAATTTTTTCTCTTATATACGATGTAATTCCCTTGTGCCAAATGCTTTGAAACCTTTGCTTCTATCTTTGCAAATGGCAGCTTCTTAGTTAAGAAGACATTTATTGGGAATTTAACACTACTTTATAAAAAGGTTTCAAAGCATTTGGCGCAAGGGACTTACAACGTATATAAGAGAAAAATTTGCATCTAGATCGCAACTTCACCTTGGTAGCTCAGTTGGTAGAGCATTTGGCCCAGCAAGCCAAAGGTCCAGGGTTCAAGTCTCAGTCGAGGCAAAAATTTTTCTCTTCAAATATAATTTATCCTTCAGTGAGAAGTGTTAAATTAATAATAAAAACATAAATATAGTAATTTGTTAATTCTTAACATTTGTTGGTGGAACAGGACATCAATTAAATAAAACAATCTGCAAAATGAGAAATAATTCAGGTATTTATTTACACAATGTCAACACTTATTAAAAATTTTCTATTTTCAAAAACAATGGAATTAAATTAACCTTCTTCTTCTACTACTTCTTCTTCATCCAACCAAGTTTTATGTCTATAGCCCTGTTACGATCTCACTGATGAATTTTGTATCCAGCGTTTCCTTGGACGGCCCAGAGATCTCTTACCTGTTGGACAATGATGTAGAAGCATGGCTTTGGGAATTCTATCTGAACTCATTCATCGCAAATGATTCAGTTGTTCTGGTATTTGTGTATATATTTTATGACTGGTGCTAAACATAGTTCCTTCAAGAAATCATTGTGTTTGTGATCCCATTTGGTATATCCTGCTGTATATTTTGTGAATCTCATTTCACTTGAAGTTATCCTGCTCTCTTCTCCTATCCTCAATGCCGTAGCAAAGTGCAGGCTGGTATCCCTCTGGACTAGTGAAGGTTTCATTACTGATCGTCATATAATTCTTCCTTAGTCTTGAGTAGACTTTAGTTGTATTTAAATTAATGTTGGGAAGTAAACATTATGAGGTTATAACATTAATAGTGAGTGGAGAACATATTTTTAACAATTCATCTCATATAATTTCAAATTTCTTTGATACCGGCAGTTTCAGACAATATCTTGTCCCTCTTCAGTCATGGCTTCCACTATCAAAGAAATTTTAAATTATATGAGGTGAGTCGTTAAAAATATGTCCTCCACTCACTATTAATGATATAACCTCATAATGTTTACTTCCCAATATTAATTTTAATATTTCATTACTAATTTATTATACCCATGGTTTTATTAAAATTAATAATTTTATTAGATATGTGTCCACTGCTGTGGTCTCAAGGTAGCGTGCTGCCTTGTCATGCAGCGGGCCCGGGTTCGATCCCCAGTTGGGGCAGTTTTTCTGGGTGAGGTTTTTATTGGGGTATTTCCTCACCTGTAAGACAAATGTCAGGAAAACTTTAAGGTCCCTGAAATCATATAGCCATCATCATAATCTGTATCATATCATCATCCTTCACCGGTGCGGAAAGCAACGGGAAGCTACCACACCTACAATTCCCTAGTAAAGCTGCAAGCATAGCATGAAAATGCTATAATTGCAGTGAAGGACCTGCCTTCGGGCAGAATTACTATGGATGGATTTGATATGTCTACTTCATCCAAATATGTTGATGTATATCCAAGATAGGTAAATTAACCCATCAGCGTGGACATTTAAACATGACGTTCCCTTCCCAGATGTAGAAGGACGTGTTAAAACGCCTGAACTTTTAAATATCCAAATGCAGATTGCCATGGCATCACGCTTTGGTACATCTATGATTTTCAAGGCCTATAGGGAGTTTGTTAAACATTCTGGAGAACTAATTTTTTGTTGCTGTTGTAGTGAAATCTCCCCTTCATGTTATGACATAATTTACTACAGGCATGTGGAGTGAGTTCGCTACTTATTAGAGAAAGGAGATATTTTTTGTATTTTTTTTTCTCTTCAGCTATGCCCTTCGTTCGAACTAGTGAATGCCCTATTTTGCCGAAGAGAAATATCTGTAAAGTGTCTCACTGTGTGGTCTCATAACTAACCTTTCTTTCAAAACCGACGTGGATCGTGTATATACACAAAAACGTGTCTCAGACAATTCCAACTTCTGTAACAAGTTTACGTGATATGTAGAATTATGAATAAATAAATAAAAATGATAATAGAAGGATGATAGTAATAATAGTAGTAGTAATAATAATAATAATAATAATAATAATAATAATGATAATAATAATAGTTATAATAGTAATGTATGTACTGCACACTTCCAACACAGGTGCTCCCTAGCGGGATTTTATTAACCAAGGTAATCCATTCTACATGAATAAATTTCTGTAATTATGTAAATGAATTTATATCACAAATAAAATTTAGATTCTCCCAACTTTTATAAATATTGTACATAATGAATCTGATGTGTGGAATTATGAAAATCTTTAATTTAAAAATATGAATGAATGATAAATAGATGATGTTTAGAATTATGAATTATAAGTAAACCATTAGCAACAATTTAAAAAATGAATGCATTTTAACTTATATCTTGATGAAAGTATAAGGAACGCTCCATCTACAATTAAATATAACTTGTAATTAACCGATGAAAGACACCATTCTATAACATTCTGTGTGTCGATACTATATTCTATAGTGTTCTGTTCTAGTATAGACAGGTCTTTCACTGTAATCATAGAATTTTCATGCTATGATTGCTACTTCATTAGGGAATTATAGGTGTGGTAGCTTCCCACCCAGGGAATGATAATGATGGTAACAATGATATTAAAGCCAGATGATGTCCATGGACCGTTTGGACCCAAAAGCCCACTGCATGACAAGACAGTATTCTACCTCGAGGCCACATATATAATAATTACTATTTTATTGACCCTTTCATTTTATTATTTTTTTTTATTGACACTTACACTTATTTATCAACATGTCAACAAGATTCATGTGGTTAGCACATCGCCTCAAAGAGAGATCTATTAGGAAATTAAGGTGTAACTTGGAATAAAGACGAACATAACACTGAGCAACATGATATCTATGAAATCTAGATGTAATAAAACATTGCAAGTCTCATAGGCTGCTATGGGTAGGGCATATGGCATGAATAGGAAATTATACAGGAACTTCGTGTACGAGAACTAGAAGCAAAGTGCCCAGTACGGAGGGATAACCATAAAGTGCAAGAAAAATATTAACCAGGATTTGAGGGAGATAAATTATACAGGACCCTCACTGCTGGGTTCCCGAGATTGAGTCTCGGTCACTCCATGTTGGTTTCAAAAAACGGAGCTTGGACAGCTTTTTCTTGGGGTCTTCTCCCGCCTTCCCCTGCCACAATTTCATTCCACCATTTCTCCACACTCATCTCATCACATTCATTTCGTTTCATTTTGTTCATCTGCCTCTGTACTGGTGTGTCAGTCGTGGTCGGCCACACCCTTGTCATTCACAAATATGTAGCAGCTTCTTCACATCTCATCCCTCGACCCTGACTTGGACACGAATTGAAGATATTATTATAAATTATACAGGAATAATTGGAAAACATTATTTGGGATAGCAATGTATGGAGATGTTATGTAAGTTATGCATAATCATGACCTCCATGTTCGATGGTGCCATTAATTTCAAGTCAACACAAAACAATTTGGTTTCCAATGTCCTTCAATCTTTTTTCAAAATTGTCCCTTTCATTGAATATTTTAATAATAAATTCCAATCTCTCTACCTTCCAAATCAAGATATTGTAATTGATGAATCATTATGGTTATGGAGGGGCAAACAATTCCCTCCACTTAAAACTGCCAAATTTGATTTTAAAACTTCTGAATTGTGTGAATCTAGAACTGGGTATGTGGTCTCGAGGTAGCGGGTCCGGGTTCGATTCCTGGTCGGGACAGGCTTCTGGGTGAAATTTTTCGGAGTTCTTCCTTACCTGTAAGACAAATGTCAGGACGTTTAGGGCCCAACGGTCCCCGAAAATCATCCAGCCATCATCATCATCATTATCATTCACCGGTGTGGAAGCAACGGGAAGCTACCACACCTATAATTCCCTAGTAAAGCTATAAAGCATAGAATGAAAATGCTATGATTGCAGTGAAAGACCTGCCCTTGGGCAGAACACTATAGAATAGAATAGAATAGAATGGTCATTCATTGTTTAGATTCTATTAATCACAATTTGATATTTATCTAAAATAAGTTACTGGGTGAGTACAGTTTAAAAGTACTACCGCACAGGGGTATACATGGACTTTTAAATGACTGCACAGAAGGGAGGAAACCGGTCTCGTATATATATGGCAAACCACGCTGAGGGGTTAATTTACTCTTTCCAGTATTTTTGAATCTATACAAATTTTGCTGCTTACAGGGTATTTTCCTTGAAAAGTCATACTTTTGTTTTCTCTGTGTTGATTTTCATGTTGTATTTTATGGCTATTTTGTTATACAAATTGGCTATTGGTCTTGAAACTTAAAGAATCTGACAGTATTTTTGTCCCTTTAGAAGAATCTGTGCTATAATCGATTGCCCACCTTACTTAACTTTCGATTGTATATTTGTTGAAAACATTTTTAATGGAAATGACTACATATGCAGTTATTAGAGACCACAGGTTACAAACTATTCCAATATCAATTCTCTTTGAGATTCTTTTTGATTATCTTGAATTATATCTCTTGCTTGTTAACTTAATGTAAGTTGATGGAAATAATTTGTCCTTTAGTGAGAAGTGATACATTTAAGGGGGGTGATGGGTGAAAAATTGACCATTTGAGATCAAAATTGGCATTGTTTGTTTTTTGTACTAAAAAATAGCCTGTACTCTAATGTATATGTTGGCAAAGTTTCAGAGGCCTATGGCGCTTCTAAGTGCCCTAAATTATGTCAGAGTTAAAAGGCTGCGCCAGTTAAATACCACCTGCATGCACATCTTTAAATCTGTTTTTCCACACTTTTATTTTCAATGCATTTTGTACATTCAAAATTGAATGAAATTCAGAAATTTTGTCCTAGAAGGTTCAAATTTTTACTGCATGTCCTAAAAAACAATGAGTAACAAAGTAGTGCATGGATTTTATGATTGAAGTAGTATTTTAAGAAATAAAAAATAGAATGTATGCAATTATTAATTTTTTTTTGTAATTCCACGCATGAGGTACAACATTTTTTTCTCCCTTTGTATTCACATTATAAGAATTCTAGTGCATGATGTTTTTCTAAATATTTTAGGGGTCTTGTAAAAAAAATCATACATTTTACTAAAAAATTGTGGAACCCATTTAATTATAACATATACAAATTTTTAAAAATATATTTAATAACTCATAAAATAAATGTCTCACAAGAATGAAACTTAAACACATCATTATGTATCATGCAGTGAATCAAGTCTCTAGGTCAAAAAGTGTAGAAAATAGAAATTTCACCCATCACCCCCTTAAAATAAAAACATTGATAATATGTACATTCCTAAAGTTGCCAATCACATTATAAAACAGTAATTTGTCCATTCTTTTGCTGTATTTTTTTTAAATCACAGTAAGTAGTCATCTGCTCTACAATTCCCAACAAATCTACAGTTACATAAAGTAATTCACAAAGCAAATTCAATGGGATTACAGAGCTATAGTGAGTGGGTTATTTCATGGCAGATAGTACAGTTAAAGAAGCATCAGTCCACCAACAGAGGGAAGAAAAAGTAGTTCTCTGATCGACATAATATCAGTCATTTAACATTTTCCAATACTGTTATTTTAACACAGTTCCAATAATGGATCATATTATAAAATATTATAATGATATTGTGAAAAGAAAAATTAATGTCTGAACCAGGAATCGAACCATGGAGGTTCTAGAGGTCCACGGTTCAATTCCAGGTTCAGACATTAATATTTCTTTTCAAAATATCATTATAATATTGTAATATGATCCATTATTGGAACTGTGTTAAAATAACAGTATTGGAAAATGTTAAATAACATTATTTGCTGCTTATAAAAGTGGTGGTGTAAAATTCTCAAATATAGATACTTCTAAATGAAGCAGGTCGTTGGTGATAGTAGTGATACCTACCTGGCAGCGGACAAAGCGAGAATTATAGATTTGTATATGTGGAAAGAATTGTTAATGTTTGTGCCAGGTCTAGAATGGTGTAGTGGGCTGCACACTAGTCTGGGGAACTAGAGGTCCATGGTTTGATTCCTGGTTCAGACATTAATTTTTCTTTTCACAATATCATTATAATATTATAATATCAGTTGACAGAAAGTACTGAACATGAAGCCGCCAAGGCTTTGAAACCGCAATCTATTTAGAAGACTTGATATGAGGTGAGGTATAAAGAATTTTAATTTAATCTTAATAGTGGTAAAGTTTACTATTGCCATAATGTATCTGCCATTAAACAATAATCCATTCAGTACAGAAGTCCCTTGGCTCACCATAGGAATTCTAGTTTGAGATAAAAATCAAGCAACAGTTCTTTCAAATTCTTTAACAGCATGTTTTAACATATATTTTATAATACAATGTATAATGAATTATAAAATATCTTTCTTTTCCCACAGCATTCTATCAATAAATTATACATCCTCTCAACTCTTTACTATCTTCAACAGAAAATAACAGGGGTGTGAAAATCACTTATTAACATTATTGCTTTGGTTATAATTGACATACTAAGAGCCACTTTCTCCAAAATTAATAGAACTTGGATTAAAATAAACCATTTTAAATTTGGGTAAAACTGAGTTTGATTTACCAACATTATTTTAGCCTTGGTTTAGTTTAAACTTAGATTAAAATATACCAAATGAAATACACTGTTGGCTATCCTGTTTCATTATTAATTTATAGAGACAAATGAACAGTGGCATGCATTCAAGCATATTGATCACATGATTATTTAATAATATATCGATAGAAGCATCACACTTCTTTTAAACATATAGAACTATAAGATATGAGTATTGGCTTTCTAGAAAGCCAAAGGTTCAAACCCCAGTCTGAGCATATATTTTTCTAAGAATTAAATTAATGTTTTTATTACCTCACCTCATATCCTTTTTCTTCTAGACTGCAGTTTCGGAGCTTATCTCCATCGTCAGACTGTGAGTTCTTTTTGTTTATCTGTGTGGAAAAAAAATCCACCATCCAAAAAAACAAGAAAGATAAACTCATGAATTTTGAAACTCCCACAAATTTTGACCTGATCCAGAGGTTCATCGGTCCACCGATAGAAGTAAGAAGAAAACTACCAAGTAACGACATAACACCGGTCGAAGATAGGCTACTGATGATGGAGATAAGCTCCAAAACTGCAGTCTAGAAGAAAAAGGATATGAGGTGAGGTAATAAAAACATTAATTTAATTTTTAAATTAATCCTCATAGTGTTCTTTCCTTGTGAAAGTTAAATACATATATTTTTCTCTTCAAATATAATTAATCCTTTATTGAGATGTATTAAAGTAATATAAAAACATTGAAAGAAGCCGTACTGGCTTTATAAAGTAATGTTAAATTCCCAATTAAAGTCTTCTTAATAAAGAAGATGCCATCATTTGTGTGATTGAGCAAAAGGTTTGTAGCATGTGGCGCTCAGGAATTAACAGTGTACAAGAGAAAAATTTGCATTTAGATTGAAGTGCTAAGGTAGCTCAATTGGTAGAGCATTGGCATAGAAGCCAATCGTCCTGGGTTCAAACCCCAGTCTGAGCATATATTTTTCCCTTCAAATATACTATGAGGTTTAACTTTTACAGGAATTAATCACTATGAGATTTAATTTATGGTAAAATCAAATGATTTCTACCTCTCCTCATACAAATCTTCTAAGTAGATCACGATTTCGAGACCATAACGGTCTCATCTTCAGTACTATTTTGGCGACTGATGTTATGTCAATTGGAAGAAACTCTTCTTCTTCCCTCTGTTGGTGGATTGATGAACCTCTGGATCAGGTCAGAATTTGCGGGAATTTCAAAGTTGATAAGTTTTCTTTTTTTTTCGAAACTTATGAACTTCGAAATTCCTGCAAATTCTGACCTAATCCAGAGATTCATTGGTCCACCAACAGAGGGAAGAAGAAGAGTTTCTTCCAATCGACATAATATCAGTCGCCAGAATAGTACTGAAGATGAGACTGTTATGGTCTCAAAATCACAATCTACTTAGAAGATTTATATGAGGAGAGGTAGGAAACATTTGATTTTACCATATACTATGAGGTAATATTTATTTAAGTAAAATTTTATTATATTTCAAGAGAAACATTTTCACCTAGACCGAGACTCGAACCTGGGATCCCTGGCCCGGGTCAAGTGCTCTACCAACTGAGATACCGAGACGAGTTGCGATCTAGAAGCAAATTTTTCTCTTATATACGTTGTAATTCCCTCGCTATAGAAGCAAAGGTTTCAAACGTTTGGCAGGAGGGAATTACAACGTATATAAGAGAAAAATTTGCATCTAGATTGCAACTCGTCTCGGTAGCTCAGTTGGTAGAGCACTTGGCCTGGAAAGCTAGGGGTCCCCGGGTTCGAGTCTTGGTCTAGGAGAAAATTTTTCTCTTCAAATATAATTTATCCTTCAGTGAGAAGTGTTAAATTAATAATAAAAACGTTAACATTTTATTACGTCACCTCATATTCTTCTTCTTCTTAGACCGGTTTTGGGACCTTCTTCAGTTCCATCCTCAGTATTTCCATGACTGTTATGTCATCTTTAAGAGCCGCCTCTTGCTCCCTGGGAAAATTTGATTCGTTTTTGAGGTTCTTCGGTCTACCAACAGAGAGAGCAAGAGGGGACTTTTCGAAACGACATAACAATGGTCCTGAAAATACTGAGGATGGAACCGAAGAAGATTCTGAAACCGGTCAAAGAAGAAGAAGAATGTGAGGTGAGGTGATAAAATTTAACTTAAACTAGCTGTGTTTAAGGCTCGAATCTATGAATGCATTAGACCGTAAAAGTCGTACTCTGCTGAGAAAGTTGCATCCAAATACGTTTTTGCGTACTCAAAAATCTCTTCATGCGATAATAATTGTTGAAATTCCTAAGCTACCTGCCGAGGTGACTTAGCAGAGAAATGAATCATGAGCAACCCGATGGGAACCGATGGTAACCGATGTAGTTTGAAACCTTGTCACGTACTTTGCTGCTTTATCCAGGATGTCGGTCCTTGAAGACTTCGATCATGTTTTCGGTATACGCGGAGAAGAGGAATTTGATAGAGTCTACCAAAGAATTTAACTGGAAGAACAGGAGAATCAGTGTAATATTGCACGACACAGACGCATACGGTATTATTTGCAGGACGTGTAAATGCGTTCCTCTAGCAGATGAAAATAATGGAAATGGTTTTATTGCTGAGAATTCTGGGTAATTTCTTGCCAATATTACGAAAACGATGACTTTCATGCATGACCAGTTAGTGGATAGCTAATTTGATCTTTGCACTTGCTCACGGAAAGTCAGCTCACCGGTGATTGGAAGTAATTTGAGTAGAGACTAATGTATTTGCATGTGGCCCCTACTGACTTTATAAAGTAATGTTAAAATTTCTTAATAAAAGTCTTCTTAATAAAAAAGGCACCATTCGTGTGATTGAGCAAAAGGTTCATAACATGTGGTGCTTGGAAATTACCAATATATAAGAGAAAAATTTGCATTTAGATTGGAGTGCTCAGGTAGCTCAGTTGGTAGAGCATTGGCATAGAAAGCCAATTGTCCTGGGTTCAAATATAGTAGTAGTAGTAGCATTCAAAAGTTCTGAAGCTCTTGATTTGTCATCATTCGCTTGCAGACTTCCCAATAATATTCAGCAATTTGGAATGGTGTTCCAACTATTTTCTGAAGATTAGCGCAGACCCCTCAAGGGTCCCCATCTAGGGGACTTTAACACTTCTCACTGAAGGATAAATTATATTTGAAGAGAAAAATTCGAAATTTGTTAAATGAATAATAAAAATGTCAATAGAAGCCCTACTGACTTTATAAACTAGTGTTAAATTCCCAATAAAAAATGTCTTCTTAACTAAGAAGCCGCCATTTGCAAAGATAGAAGCAAAGGTTTCAAGCATTTGGCATGAGGGAATTACAACGTATATAAGAGAAAAATTTGCGTCTAGATCACAACTCATCTCGGTAGCTCAGTTGGTAGAGCACTTGGCCCGGAAAGCCAAGGGTCTTGGGTTCGAGTCTCGGTCTAGGCAAAAAATGTTCTCTTCAAATATGATAAAATTTAACTTAAACTAGCTGTATTTAAATCTCCATTTAAGAGTTAAATCAATTTGGAGAAAATCAATTCTAGTTTAAACCAAGAAATCATGATTAACCTCAACTAGGATAAATTTTGGTTGGAGAAAGCGGCCCTAAGTATCTTATAATGTAATTTCAGTCTAGGGAGTAACTTGTGACCATTATTAAAATGGGCCACCTCTCTTCTAACAGCAAGCAATATTAAAAACTATATACATGATTTCACTCATTCAAACAAAAAACACACTCACAGTTACAAATAATATCAAGATTGTCATATATAAAAATAATAGCGGACCTGGCAGACTTCCTTCCCAAAAGTTCAGTTCTCGTGCCATGGCCACGATAAAAATATGTTACCTTTTTACCATAAAATTCACTAATTAATAAGTTTGCAAGAAAACTTCTCACTGCCATCTGTTGTGACTCAAGAAGCATGCATTATGATGTGACATTGTTGTCATGCAGAATATGTAATGCAGATGACTACACATCTGACATAAAAAATCCTATAACCCAATGGCAGTGCCAGCTACCGGGTCCAATTGCAAATCTAAACCATCCAGGGACCCACTGAAAAACACAACAAAAAAAATTTCTTGAAAATCGGTCCAGTCGTTTAGGCAATTTTTAATTTCAGATTTCAAGCAAACCACCATTCCTAATTGTCGGATTTCACTCATTTTTGCACAGTTCTTACCTCAGTTAACTTTAATAGGATATACTGAGTTTTGCTGTGAAACATTGAAAATTGTAACCGCTAGAGCAATTTTTAAATTTTCATTTTGGGTAAACTCCTACACCTAGTGATTTTAGAGAGTTCAATTGTGAATCTAAACCATCGAACACACAAAAAATTTAATCAAAATCGGTCCAGTCATTTAGGTAGTTTTTAATTTCAGGTAACCTCCACTTCTAATTGTCAGATTTTGCTCATTTTTGGAAAATACCTACTCGGTTTGTTTTAATAGGATAAACTGAGTTTTGTTGTGAAACATCGAAAAATGTGACCGCTAGAGCGATTTTAAATTTTCACTTCAGGTGAACTCCTATACCTAATGGTTTTAGACAGTCCATTTGTGAATCTAAACTATCGAGGGATCCAATCAGACACACACAAAAAATTTAATCAAAATCGGTCCAGTCGTTTAAGAGTAGTTCAGTGACAAACATGCGTAAAGAAGAATTATATATATATATATATATATATATATATATATATATATATATATATACATACATACAGAGTCTCAAATTCATGTATACACTCTTTGAAACGTTATTTCTCAGCAACAAAATGAGACAAATATACAATTTTTGTTGTGTATGATCCATAAGGCACTGGAAAAGCATAGCAACATGTTCATCGATCTTCACGTCTTTATAAAAAAATAATGGCGGTGAGATTATCATTCGATGAACGTAAATGGATACAGAAGTGTTATTGGAAAGTGGAGAATGTTGTTGAAGTGCAACGACGTTGGATGGTTGAATTTGGAACACCACCACCAACAAGGGTAACAATAACAAGAATCCGAGATAAATTTAAATGTGATGCATGACTGCAACAGTACTCTCGTTATCAGTCGAAAGTCTCTTTCTTCCGCACCGACCTTTCAACACATCTTGCACCGTTCCATCGTCTTCAAACTTGTCTCGGATTCTTGTTATTGTTACCCTTGTTGGTGGTGGTGTCCCAAATTCAACCATCCCACGTCGTTGCACTTCAACAACATTCTCCACTTTCCAATAACACTTCAGTATCCACTTACGTTCATCGAATGATAATCTCGCCGCCATTGTTGTTTATAAACACGTGAAGATCGATTAACGTGTTGCTATGCTTTTTCAGTGTCTTGTGGATCATACACAACAAAAATTGTATTTCTGTCTCATTTCGTTGCTGAGAAATAACGTTTCAAAGAGTGTATACATCAATTTGGGACACTCTGTATATATAAAGATTAAAACATTTTAGTTGTGGCTTAGAGTTTGTTTCTGTAGCCCACTTAATTGGACTAAAGAGGTTACGTATAAGCATTAACTGACAATCTTGAAATGATTTGCAAGCAGTCACTCATCTGTCACATTCCATATGAAAGCAACATTACGCATGTTGCTAGTCTAACTATGATGAATTATATAATTGCTATGAACGACTGGCTGGCACAATCTGTGATTCTACTTTAGCATTTATAAGTGTCGACATTTCTCTTTCCTCTTCTTTGTTTTTTGTTGATAAATGCTCACATTTTTCTTGTCCACAAATTTCACAAAATTGAATGTCTGATTTCACAGAATTTCGTATTTTCTGAAATAAACAAACAAATTATTTAAGTATTGTTTATTTTTTATTTCACTCACCTCATACTTCATATTTGAAGTATGAGGTGAGTGAAATAAAAAATAAACAATATTAAAAAAAACCTCATAGTGTTATTTCCTATCTACATAACTTAAATTATTTAAGGTTAAATTAAAATACTTCATACCTCACCTCATATCCAGTCTTCTAATTATACTACAGTTTCAAAACCTTGGCAGCTCCATCTTCAGTAATTTCTCATCGACTGATGTTTCTAAGTAGTTCTTCTACTGATTGACATAACATCAGTTGATGACAAATTACTGAAGATGAAGCTGCCCAGTCTTTGAAACCGCGGACATAAGCTCTCCATACATCCCTATCCTCAGCTAATGTTTTCCAGTCATTCCCTGTATAATCTACTTCCTTCAATTTATGGTAAATGTTATTTCTCCCACCTCATTCTTGGTCTACCAACTGGGCGTTTCCTTCTGGTTTTCCTACAAGAAGCTTCCGTGCACATCTTTCATTCCCCATTCATCTCACATGTCCTGCCCATTGCAATCTACAAGACTTAACTGTCTCTGCAATGCACAATAGCATGCATTTCCAGAATTGAGCCTATGTTTAATTCTTTGTGTGTCTTTGTGTATCAATATTACATATTTTAGGTTATTTTTATCTCAACTTCTCAATCAATTTTCAGATATTTTCTGTATTTTATTCAGACAAAAAAAACCACACACACTATTCACAGGTCATAAATGCTACAATAACACTGGTCAACATGATTTTTGTCTTATGAGTACCAACAGTTGTACTTAGGGCAGTTTTTTATCGTGTTTTCAAATATGTATTCGGAATTTCTCCATCACCCACAGTTTTTTTCATTTCAATTTCAATTAATGGATTTAAATAATTACTTTTTAATACACGTTTTATCGTCCATTTGTCCATTGTAAGATAAAACCAAATGAGCTAACTCAGGGGATTTCAGCTATGGAAAAGAGATATCAAGGTAAATGGAATTCTAATATGCTGGCCAAATTATTGTTGGACCATCAAGAGGGATGCTTCATAGGCGAAATATAGCAGAAAATCGTCATTTCTGACTTTCTAGGTGAGTCCAAACGTTCGAATATTGTGTAGTTACGAATGTAGAAAATATTAAAGTGTTTGAAATTATAAATTCCTGTCTCTCGGAAACCTTGCATGATGGAGAAAACCAATATCATATTTGAATTCAGGGGAAAAAATACTATCAGAATCACATATTTTTCTTTCTGAGACAAAAAAAAAAGATTATTTTTTTGTTGCTCAGTGTAATTTATGTTTTTAACATTTGTTTTTTAATTATTGTTATTTGCTCTAGAATAACTGGGGCACACCATAGCATAGGTGGTTAAGACGATATGCTACAAACCGGAAGGTTGAGGGTTCTAGTCCCAGTGAGGTCAGCATTTTTAAACTGATCCAAACCTTCTAGGGGCACCATATGACCCTGGGGTTGACTTAGCCTCCAAAGGAAGTGAGTACTAGACACTTATATAATTATATTATTTTTGGTCTGGACATCTTACCTCAATATTAATGTTGATTTGTTCTTGGACATGTTTCAAAAATCAACATTAATATTGAGGTAAGATGTCCAGACCAAAAATAATATAATTAAAATAACCTCAAAATATAACTTCCTAAAATTAAATACTAGACACTTGTTCTGACGATAAAGGCGGCCGTCACACAGGATTGACATCAAGTGCTGATTGTTTAGAAAAAGTGGGAGCCTTAACCTCCTATTACCCCAAGATCCTCCTTTGGCCTATAGTGGGATTACTTTACTTTTTTTTTACTAGAATAACTATTTTCTCCTATACAATTGAATGAATATCTACCTATGTGGGTGTGGATGTGATACCAGCAGCTTGGAGATAGTCCAAGAATATGTTAGTTTAGTTCTATAGATTATATGAACTTTATTGATTGAAATTTAAACTTACCGCAAACAATGAATTTCCTTCAGTTCGAAGTATAACAATAACGGCAAATGCTGGAATGCATAAAAGGGAGAGCGAAGCAATTATCCACCCTAGAGTTTCTGCCCACGCTGGATACTTGTAAGCTCCATTATTGTATGTTGGAGGGGTGTAGTCTATCAGACTAAACACCCAAATGGCCTGAAAATAAAATATTTTTATAAGAAGTTATTATTTATTGTGAAATTAAATGTTTCTTACCTCTCCTCATATAAATCTTTTAAGTTGATCGCGATTTCGAGACCATAACTGTCTCATCTTCGGAACTTTCTTGGCGACTGGTGTTAAATTTTCAAAAAGTTTAATATAAGATTAGCACCAAAGAATGAATACAGCCTTAATAGGATAATTAAAACCAATAAAAATGAAAGAATTGAAAATAAAAACAAATCAGGAATTTATCAGATCAAATGCAGGGATTGTGACAAAATTTATATTGGAAAAACGAAAATAAATTTGAAAACAAGGGTGAAAGAACATCTTAGAAACGTCAAAAATGGAGAAGTGGAAAAGTCAGCAGTAGCTGCTCATGCTTGGTCTGAAAAACATTTAATTGAATCAAAAGCCAGTCTAATTAAACAAATAGACAAACAAAAGGAACTCACGGTTTGGGAAAAGATCCACATTCAGAAAAACAAAGGAAAACTTATGAACTTCGAAATTCCTGCATTTTTTGACCTGATCCAGAGGTTCATCGGTCCACCAACAGAGGGAAGAAGAAGAGTTTCTTCCGATCGACATAACACCAATCACCAGAAAGTTCCGAAGATGAGACAGTTATGGTCTCGAAATCGCGATCAACTTAAAAGATTTAAATGAGGAGAGGTAAGAAACATTTAATTTCACCATAAATTAAATCTCATAGTGATTAATTCCTATAAAAGTTAAAAAAAGTTATTATTTCTTTCAGTTTTCTGGAGCAGCTGCAAAATCCCTGAGAACTTTGCATGGAGCACAGGTTCAGAACCACTGCTTTAGTGAATTATTGTAATCTAATATATATAAATCAATATTTGTTTGTTGGTTTGTTTGTACTCTATGTACGGCCATACCATTGATCTGATTTTGATGGAGTTTTTTGCAAAATGTTCAGAAGATTCTGGGGATGAACATAGGCTATAAGAGAGTTGTGATATTCAACCCCTTCACCCCTAAAAATCACCCTTTGTAGTGAAAAACGTGAAATAAAGTCCCTATTTTTGATACTTAAATGGCTTACGCTGCCTAAACCATAACAAACACACCAAATTGATATATACAGAATTGAATATCTCAAAAAAGTCTGCAAAAAAGTCTGTGACAGCATATGTTTATCTTTTATGGATAACTCACAATAACTATTTTTGTTTTTAATTGATGCCAAGAAGATCAGGATAAGTCGATTCCCAGATAAGCATGCTCTGCCATACTGTTGAACCGATTGAGATGGGGCTTTTTGAAAAAAATGTTCAGGAGATTCTGGGGATGATCATAGCCTATAAGAGAGTTGTAATACTCAACCCCTTCACCTATAAAAATCACCCATTGTACTGAAAAACGTGAAATAAAGTTCCTATTTTAACGCTTAAATGGCTTATGCTGACTAAACCATAACAAATACACCAAATTAATGTACACAGAATTGAATATCTCAAAAAACTCTACAAAAAGTCCATGACGGCATATGTTTATCTTCAACGGATAACTCACAATAACCATTTTTGTCTTTCATGATTGTGATAAGCAGATTCCCGGGGAAGCATAACAGCGCATGGCTGGTGGTAAAAACACATGAACATTTATTTAGGAGTAGCAGTGGACACCGGGTATTAGCTAGTCTTACATAAATTCATAAACATATTTACCATAAGAAGTGCAGGTGCTGCCACCAACCAGCAAAATCGTATGTAAGGTGATGGTAACCTTCCTGTCATTTCTTGAACATTTCTGGCGAGTCGATGTCCTCCATAAAACCAAGAAATGGCTATCACTTCGAAGAAAGCCAAGTACATTATTGAAATTGAAGCTGCAAAGTGGTCAATTAATTGAAAGAAGTATATTCCTCCCTGTAATATAAATAAATTATAAAACATTTTGGGGAAGTGACACTATGAGGTAAATATCTATCTTTATACATAATTCTTTTGTACATGTGTATGTCACTGAACTCCTCCTAAACGACTAGACCAATTTTAATGACATTTTTTGTATGTGTATCAGTGGGTCCCTGGATGATTTAGATTCAAAATTGGACCTTTTAAAACCGTTAGGTGTAGGAGTTCACCTAAAGTGAAAATTTAAAAATAGCTCTAGCAGTCACAATTTTCAATATTTCACAATGAAACTCAGTATATCCTATTAAAATAAACCGAGGTAGCTATTATCCAAAAATGAGCAAAATTCGACAATTTGAAGTGGAGGTTTACCTTATATCCAAAATTAAAAACTGCCTAAACTGGACCGATTTTAATACAATTTTTTGTAAGTGGTTGAGTGGGTCCCTGGATGGTTTATATTCACAATTGGAACTTTTAAAACCATTAGGTGTAGGAGTTCACCTAAAGTGAAAATTTAAAAATCGCCTTAGCGGTCACAATTTTCGATGTTTCACAACGAAACTCAGTATATCTTATTAAAATAAAGTGAGGTAGGTATTACTCAAAAATGAGCAAAATCCGACAATTAGAAGTGGAGGTTTACCTGAAATCTTAAATTAAAAACTGAGTAGCAACCGCCATGTTTGGTTCGTCCCAGTCTATTCCAGTACCATACAATTTAATTAACCTTTAATATGTAATTTATTTAGGTGTTAGCAATGCACGCCGGGTATGCTAGTAGAATATAAATATAATCATACATATCCAATGTGGTCCAATGAACAAGGAGAGAATTATGAATTTTGAAACTCTTGGGGAGAGGAACGTAATTAGCAAGTTCTTTGGACCACAGAAAGAGGGAGCAGAAGTCGAGATTCAGAGCCGACAGCTTGGGGAAAAACCAGTATGTAACTACTGAAGATGAGGCTAACATGCCTTGAAACATATGTCAAACAGAAACAACAATATGAGGTAAGAATTAAACAGAACCAAACAAATTATTTTCAGTCTTATCATCTTACCTCAAATGAGGTAAGATGATCAGGCTGAAAATAATTTAATTAAAATAACCTCAAAATATCACTTCCTAAAATTAAAGACCAAATTTATTATTAGATATAAAGTGGTTGGAAAAATCTTCCTGTAAGTGTCCAAATTATTAAATATTAAATTAAGAAAGTTTTATTTTACCTCTGTGATATGTGGAAGACCGAAGAAGAAAGATATTATAACCACAACCAACACCAGAATTTCATGACATATGAGGTGTCTTTTTATTAGCTTTGGAAATCCATCTTGCATTGCAGTTACAACAACTTCTACAATAGCGAACTGTAAACAAAACAATTTATTATTAATTTACAATAGTAACACAATCAATTGAAGGGGATGGGGAAAAAAAAAAAAAAAAAAAAAAAAAAATTGATCAAAAATGATATGAAGTAAACTAAGAGGTAATTTTTAATGTTTATAGGAAAAAAAATCACTATGAGGTTTAATTTAAGAATTAAATTAAACTGTTTAATACCTCACCTCATATCCGATCTTCTAATTATACCGGTTTGTATCTAATTGATACAAAAGTCAGTCTAATTAAGCAAATAGAAAAAAAAAAACTCACAGTTTGGGAAAAAATCCACATAAAAAAAATAAGAAAGAAAAATTTACCTTCTTCTTCTTCTTCTATGCATGAAAGCTGGCAACTTGTTGCATATTTATTCACTACAGGTCCGGGGTATGGTGACATCCTTCCATCGTAGTTGTGGTCGTCCTAAAGGCCGTTTCTGCTGAGGTATCCAGTCGCGTACTTTCTTCACTAATCTACTGTTCTCCATTGTATCTATGTGATCGTTCCAGTTTAGTCTTGTATCATTTATCCAGAGGTTTATAGGTTCAATTTCACATTCTTCTCTAATAACAGAGCTGCGAATTTTCTCTCTCAGCAATTTTCCTTAAAACTTTCATTTCAGTTGTTTCATTGATTTGTTTTGTTTTCTGAGTTTCTGTTCGGCATTCACAACCATACATTAGAGCTGGTCTTATGACAGATTTGTATATTCTTATTTTTGTATCTACTCTTATATTTTTATTTTTCCAAACAGTATTGTTTAAAGTAAAGTAAAGTAATCCCACTACAGTCCTCGGGAGGCCCTTCGGGTAGTAGGAGGTTAAGGCTCCCACTTTTTCTGGACAATTGGCACTTGATGTCAGCTGGGTTTTCAGCCCTGCGTGACGGCCGCCTTTATCCCCAGAACAAGCGTCTGGTGTTCATTTCCATTAGAGGCTAAGTCGACCCCAGGGCCATGGTGTCGCCAGAAGGTTTGGGTCAGTTTAAAAATCCTGACCCCACCGGGACTTGAACCCTCGACCTTCTGGCTAGCGCAGTGCCTTAACCACTACACTACGGCGTGCCCCACAGTATTGTTTAAACATCCCGATATTTTGTTTGCATTATTTGCTTGATGGAGGATTTCATCTGTTATTCTGTTGCTGCCATTAATTTCTATTCCTAAATATTTGAATTTCATGACCTGTTCTATACTTTTCCCTTCTATATCTAATTTAACACGTCGTGGGTCCTTGGATATTACCATTGAGAAAAATTTACGAACTTCTAAATTCCTGCTGATTCTGATTTGATCCAGCGTTTCATTGGTCCACCAACACAGGAAGGAAGATGCAGTTCTCCTGATCGACATAACATCAGTCGACAAGAAGTTACTGAAGATGAAGCTGCCTAAGCTTTGAAACCAGTATAATTAGAAGACTGGATATGAGGTGAGGTATTAAACACTTCAATTTAATTATTTAATTTCATTCTATACACAATTTTAATATAATTACAAAAAGGTACAATATGGAAATCAATACAAAGAAAACTAAAGTGATGGCCTTTTGTGGGAAATACCCTATACCTAGCAAAATTGTTTTGGAAGATGAAATTTTAGAACGAGTAAATGAATTTAATTATTTGGGTTATGATTTAACATTTCAAGATGAAGCTGATATATCAAAGAAAATCACAAATTTTACAATTAACAATATAATGAAATCATCTTTAGTACAGAAGAACACAAGATTACGGCTTTATAAGCTTCTTGCAAGACCGGTATTAAGATATGGTAGTGAAGCATGGACAATACGAAGAAGAGATGAAAGCCGAATAACAGCAAATGAGATGCGATTTATGCACCGTAAGCAGGCCACACAAAGTGGGACCATAAAAGAAATGAGGAAATTATGGAAGAGTTGAATGTAGAACCCATTCTTCACCATATACAAAACTACCAGAACAACTGGAAAGCCCATTTTCAACGAATGCCATCTCATAGAGTTCCAAAAGCCATACTTCGCTACTGCCCCCAAGGCAAAAGATTGCTGGGACGTCCAAAAAAGCACTGGATGGAAAATTCCTCTTTGAGACTGTAACAGGCCACACGGCCTAATACTTGCATGGATGATAATGATGAATTCTTAAGAGGTAATTTATTATGAAATGATGTATGTATTATATAATGTGTGAGAGCGAGAGCAAGAGAAAGAGAGAGAGAGAGAGAGGGAGAGAGAGAGAGAAAGAAGGAAAGAGAGAGAGAGAAAGAGAGAGAGAGAGAGAAAAAGAGAGAGAGAGAGAAAGAGAGAGAGAGAGAAAGAGAGAAAAAGAGAGAGAGAAAGAAAGAGAGGGAGAGAAAGAGAGAGAGAAAGAGAGAGGGGGGAAGAGAGAGTGCGAGAGAGCGAGAGCGACACAGACAGAGAGAGCGAGAGAGAGAGAGATAGAGAGAGAGAGAGAGAGAGAGAGAGAGCGAGAGAGAGAGAGAGAGAGAGCGAGAGAAAGCGCGAGAGAGAGAGCGAGAGAGAGAGAGCGAGAGAGACAGAGTGAGAAAGAGAGCGAGAGAGACAGAGTGAGAAAGAGAGTGTGCGAGAGAGACAGAGTGAGAGAGCATGAGAGCGAGAGAGAGAGAGAGAGAGACAGAGAGAGAGACAGAGAGAGAAACATTTGTGTTTGAATAAGGATGACTGGGTAGCACAATGGTTAGTATGCCATGCGTAAAACTGGAGGTCTTGAGTTGAAATTCCAGTACAGGCAAAATGTACATTTCACCTTATATTTTAATTTCTCAGCTGTATATGGGTGTGTATGTTCCATTGGCACACACTGCATTTTTCGTGTTGAAAGTTCCACCACTAGGTAGATAGATGGAGGTTAATGTGATCTACTTTCATAAGGAAGAAGAAACAAGAGACTATCAACTGTCGAATCAACAGTCATATGCCAATTAGCAATGAGAAAAAGTTCCTTGAAATTAGTTCTTCACCAGGAAAGAAATCAACCGAGCCAATCATCCCAGATGATACAACAGCAACAGTAGCAAGGAATCAGAGGAAAAAACTTCAACCTGGGCATTTTTATCATTCATTAAGAATGTAATGGACCGCATTGGAAAACTACTAAGGAAAGAAGACATAAAGACAATATACAGGCCTACCAAGAAAATCAAGAACCTTCTCAGACCTATAAAGGATCAACTCCATCCCCACCAGACAGCAGGCATATACAGGATACCATGCAGTTGTGGAAAAGTGTATATAGGCACCACCAAATGCAGCATCACAACCAGACTTAAGGAGCATGAAAGACACAGTCGTCTTAAACAAATGGATAAGTCGGTAGTAGCAGAACACTCTTTACTTGATGGCCACAGAGTACAATACCAGAATACAGACATATTATCTAACTGCACACACTATTTTACCCGTCTACAACGAGAAGCCATCAAAATATTCAAATATAAAAACAGTTTCAATAGAAAAGAAGAATCATTAAAAGTCAACAAAGTATGGATACCGGTTCTAAAAAACACAGAATGCAAACCTCTACATGAACAGTCTACTAGACCATCAAACAGCAACCTCATTGGAGCAATGGAAGTCCCTACCGCTGACCAATCAGAAGGCAGATATAACCTACGCATACATCGCGGTGAACGGTATAAATAGGACAGACAGTGGGCAAATTGCCAGTCTCAAGACAACCCTTGAGGGTGCCAGACACAGTCTCTGGCAAAACGTCGGGGAACTTCAAACCTCAAGACCACGGCCTACAGTCTGGAAATCGTCTTCAAGATCATCATAACAACTCCGGCCGTTAAAGTCTAAGTCAATACATTAGTCCTTCAAAGGTTACAAAATATGAGGCAAGGTGTAAAATTTGATTCATTTACTGATTGTTAGGGCAAGTTATTTTGGTAGGGACATGCCAAGCATAGTTGTTAAGGAAATATATTACAAGCCAGAAGATTTCAGTTTCGAGTCCCAGTGCAGTCAGGAGAATTAAGAGAAACATTTGCATTTAGATTGGAGTGCTCAGGTAGCTCAGCAGTAAAGCATTGGTAGAAAGCCAAAGATCCTGGGTTCAAACCTCGGTCTGAGCATATAATTTTTCTCTTCAAATATAATTTATCCTTCAGTGAGAAGTATTAAATTAATAGTAAAAACATCAAAATAAGCCCTACTGGCTTTATAAAACAATGTTTAAATTCCCAATAAATGTCTTCTTAAATAAGAAGCCACCATTTGCAAGATCGAAGCGACATTTTCATACCATTCGACAATCGGGAATTAACATGTATAAGAGAAAAAATTGCATTTAGATTGGAATGCTCAGATAGCTCAGCATAAGAGCATTGGCCTAGAAAGCCAAAGGTCCTGGCTTCAAATCCCAGTGTGAGCATATAATTTTTCTCTTCAAATATAATTTTAAACTAGCCTTAACCTTGTGCTGGTATCATGGCTGACATAAATGAGTACTAGGTTATATTCAGATGATGAAAGTTAAAAATTAAATTGTACCTGTTGCCAGGTGCCGTCGCCCTCAACTTTGTTAAAATATTGTATATAAAATTAACTGGAGTGCTTTCGGAAGTTATCTTCCATCTTCTGCAGGTTGAGTTTCCGCTACTTGTTGTTGTTGTGTACGGTGTTGGAGTATACATCAGAAGATAACTTCCGAAAGCGCTCCAGTTAATTTTATATACAATATTTTAACAAAGTTGAGGATGACGGCACCTGCCAACAGGTACAATATAATTTTTAACTTTCATCATATGACTTCACCTCAACGGAATTTGATATGAATTTTACTAGTATTGGAGCAAAACATTGCTTCCAGTTGCTTGTGTTTTGCTCCTTATTTTTATCTTTAACCAATCTGGTATTTCTTCTTTTCTTCCACTTACTTATACCAGACTCTTTCAACTTTACTATCTAACCTCTCTTGGTTAACTCTTGTTTTTTTTCGACCCCGACGCTATTAGGGCATCTGAAGGCTAGGGAGTCTTTCTTTTCTTTCATTTCTTCTTTCCCTTATTTCCTTTATTTTCTTTTCTTCTCCAGAAAAGCCTGACCAGAGGCTATAAGATGACAGCCCCATCATTAGAGCTAGGAATTTTAGGTACAAAATTTTGGTGAAAAAGGTGCAAAAAGGTGCTTTAATTTAGCAGAAAAAGGTGCAATTTTTTAAAATAGAAGGTGCAAATTTCCCATGTGAATTATCATTAAAGAGTACCAAAACCAGTTACATCAAGTAACTCACGACACAAAATTCAGTCATGTTGTCATATATTAAAAAGTCTGAGTAAGACAAGTCCCAGAGCATTATGTTATTGAAATCACAAGTCCAAAAAACTGTTAAAGCAGATATTATTCAACAACTCAAATGTTTAGAACATATCTAAAAAAGTTCAATATCTCAACTGTCTATCAGTGGTTTCGTCTAATTTAAAATATACTGGTTTTCACCTTCTACTTGACTAATCTGTTTTAATTTTTCTTCATACAGAGGTTGAAGGTATGGTTTTCATCTGGGACAGACTTCCCAGTATATTTCTCCAAATATGCTTTCATAATACAGTTGTTAAGTTTGGAAAGAGGAATGCCACATGCCACAAATGTCTTTGCTGTATCATTAAAAATTTTTTTTTATTTATTAAAATAGAAGAAGGTAGCGCTTCGCCAATAAACTGTTGTCACAATACACATTTACTGCTTTGCAGTTTCTTATTTTTCGTGTTTTGCACTACCTATATGCTGCATAACACGATTGTGTTGGTGTTTTTCATCAATTGTTATTGAAATATCACAAAGAATGCACCTCATAACAGATCTGTCACTCTGAATTCCAAATTGCACTATACTGTTATACAAAATCATGTAGTTTGTATGAGTTCACATTCGGTTTTGGCATAACTGTATACTGTCACTCAGGAAAATAGCAGACCGCACAAGTCAAATATTATTTTGAACTGAAACATTTGTTTATGCACTCAACAATCTCCCTTGCTTAAACAATAGCTTTCACATAACTGTGGTGCAAGAAGGTGCAAACTAATTTAAAAGGAACAGCCTAACAGGACTGCACTAAAGTGGAAGTAACGTGATGTGGAATGATACCACACATCGTTACCAACCCTTGAAAGTGTATTTGAAGAAATGTAAAAAAATATATACACATTATTTTGGGAATACAATGCTGCTAAGAGACAAAAAAGGTTTAAAAAAGTGCAAAATGTGCTTGCATTGATAAAAAGGTGCAAAAAAGTGCCAGCATTGAAAAAAGATGCAACTAAAACACATTTAGGGGCATTTATTTAATGTTTTCTTTGCAAGACAAACTAATTTGAGCATTGTAGTAACAAAATAAAATTAAGGTGCAGCACCTAAAATTCCTAGCTCTACCCATCACTGGTCTTGCCTTCCTTTGGCCAGCAACCAATCGAAGGGACTATTATTATGCTTTCAAGTCTTTTACGAGAATTTCCCGGAAGGACCAAACTTATGACGACCAAAGCAAATATATCTGGGCCGTCCTATGAAATGCTGGAGGGAAAATTTTCTATAGGATTGTAACAGGCTTTGGCCTAATACTTGGAAGGAAGAAGAAGAAGATATATATTCAGATGTCATGCTGGCTGATTGTCTAGAAAGGTGAGGGCCTTAAAATCCTACCACTTCAAGAACCTCTTAAGCACTGCAATTGGATAATTTTACTTATAGTGTTACCTCGTATCAGTTTTGATAATGAAATTGACACATTTGTGTGTTTGTTTACCTGACTGTTGAGTCCAAGACACAGCAACATGAAGAAGAAGAGGACGGCCCACAGTTGTGGAGCTGGCATCCTGGCCATGGCTTGTGGATACACAACAAATATCAATCCAGGTCCTGAAAAAATAAATAAACCTGTAAAAATCATTAAAAAAATCTTTATATAACAATATTAAAGTGATTTCAATTGAAAGACTGTACATAGTTCCTAGTTCTAATATCAAAGTTTACCACAAGATGGTGTACACATATATCTCTGATGTTCCCCAACAATGTTATTTAAACAAATTAACTGTTTGACAAAAATATGAATTAACAACTATAATAACAACTAATTTTTAATAGGTTGGCGGAAGTGGCAACCCTCTAGATGGGGTTAGTACATCCAGAAGCTGGACCTAAAGCTTTGAGGTGGCAGCCCCACCAATGGTCTACTCTGCATAGCGTTGGTACCGCAATCAGAGGAAAATACATTACTCCTATTCTTCACAATAGAAACTCGGACGGACTTCTCGGAACAGGCAACTAACGCCTAATCCATGAAGTGCAGAAGAAGAGACAGAAGGAGACAAAAATATTAGTCATTTTTCTTTTTGTGTGCATGCATGCGTGTGTGTGTGTGTCACTTGGATCTTTTGATTGACTGAACAACTCTAAACTCCATGGTGTGAAAGGCGTAGAAGACCCTTGCCCTACCACCCAGCTGCTGGTCTCCCATCTACATGTGTTAATCCCAGAGGAAGTTGGTCATCCTGCCGGTGTAGGTGTGACATGTGGTAATGATTGCGAGTTATTGAATACAGCTTACCATCTGATACAACGTCTTGAATTTCTTTGCCTTGTTCAACAGCGATATTGCCAATTGTTGCAAAAGCAAATATCCCAACAAGTATGCTGGTCACACCATTTATTGTAGATACAGCTAGAGTATCGACCAGGATTTGATTATTAAACCGATTATAACTAGCAAATGAGATCACAGATCCAAACGCAATTCCAAGAGAATTAAAATTTTGAGCAGCTGCATTCACCCACACCTATAAGAACAACAACTCAAATTGTACAAAACAAAACATAATCCATATCTAAAATAATAACACTAACAACAACAATAATAATAATAATAATAATAATAATAATAATAATAATAATAATAATAATAATAATAATAATAATAACAATAACAATAATAATAACAATAACAATAATAATAACAATAACAATAATAATAACAATACCAATACCAATAATAATAATAATAATAATAATAATAATAATAATAATAATAGTAATAATAATATCAATAATAATAATAATATAATATAATAATAATAATAATAGTAATTTTGGAGGATGAAGATCGGTGGGAAGAACAAGAAAGCGCTGGGCTGAACAGATGAGAGATAGGAACAGACACGGACCTAATTCGTGAAGGATAATAATAATAATAATAATAATAATAATAACAGTAATGATAAAAGTAACAACAGTAAACAATTATAATAAATAAAAGTAATAATAAAGAAAATAATAATATTTGTCTAGTAAGCATAATATATTATATTTTTAATTTTTTTGAGACCCAGAAATTCAATTAAACATAAAATAAGGAGAGAACTTATATTTCTGGATTTACATAATCATAGATTAAATTAATAAATAATAGTTTAAAAAACTAAAACAACACGCTTTATTAGAAAACCAAACTAAAAAATGAAAAATAATTTTAATTTGCAACACGCTTGGGATAAAATTAATGTGGTCAACAAAAAAATTATCTCCAACACATCTAGAATAAAACTAGAGTTATCTACAAAAAAAATAATTTTACCATCAAAAGCGTGGGTGCTCTATATCAATTAATATATTTGATAATAAACAGATATTGGTAAAAGTAAAGTATCTAAGAAGAAAATGTAAAAACTATAAAAAGCACCCCACGCTTTTAATGGTAAAATTATTTTTTTTGTAGATAATTCTAGTTTTATTCTAAATGTGTTGGAGATGATTTTTTTGTTGACCACATTAATTTTATTCCAAGCGTGTTGGAAATTAAAATTATTTTCCATTTTTTAGTTTGGTTTTCTAATAAAGCATGCTGTTTCAGTTATTTAAACTATTATTTATTTTAGATAACTCTAGTTTTATTCTACATGTGTTGTAGATGATTTTTTTGTTGACCACTTTAATTTTATCCCAAGTGTGCTGGAAATTAAAATTATTTTCCATTTTTTAGTTCGGTTTTCTAATAAAGCGTGTTGTTTTAGTTTTTAAACTATTATTTATTTGTTAGTTTTAATATTTTACAGAATAAGATAAAAAGTAAATATTTTTAAATTCGATACTATTGTAGTATGAGCTAAAAGTCGATCCAATGATTTTAAGTGGGTGAAAATCGTGTTGAAAGATTCCGTTACATAATTACACAAACACTTTTTAAAATTTTTTTTATGATTCTGGCCAGGATTTTGGAAAAACTTTATGAAATTATTGTATTGTTATTGGTCCTTTACAAGTATACAAAGTTTCAAGATGATCCAATCATTTTAAGTGGGTGAAAATTGCGTTGAAAGATTCCATTACATAGATAGATACAGGTCAAGCTAATATAAAGCGTGTAAAATGTTTCATACCTCACCTCATATCCAGTCTTCTAACTAGAACGGTTTCGAAGCCTGGGTAGCTTCATCTTCAGTACTTTCTCGTTGACTGATGTTATGTCAATCAGAAGAATTACTACTTATTCCCTCTGTTGGTGGACCGATCCGAAAATTTATCGATGAAGCTGCCTAGGCTTCGAAACCGGTCTAGTTAGAATATTGAATATGATATGAAAAAAATAGTTTAATCTTAAATTAAACCTCAGTGATTCTTTCCTACAAAAGTTCAATTACATAATAATGTTTGCTGTGTTGTTCCTTACCTTAGAGTCTTTAAGAAGCTCCCACTGAGGTTTGAAGAAGTACTTGAGGCCTGTATCAGAGCCTTCTAATGTGAGTGCATGCGCAAGGAATGCTAGAATCAGCACATATGGGAATGTGGCTGTGAAATAAAGAACTTTCCCTGAAGATTTCACACTTTTCCATATAGAAAAATAAACTAGTATCCAAGCAAATATAAGACACGCGGCTAGCTCCCATCTTATCACTCCGGGATTGTCAATTCCATCGCTGATATGTAATACTTTCCGGCTGAAACACAACAATTTGTCTCATTATTATCATTGAAACACAACAAATTATGAAAATATTTTGCAACACGTGACGCAAAAAAAATTTCTAAGTTCCAGTCATACGCCTTGTGCATGCCAATAGATGCGAAGAGGTTTACACTATGGAATCACTGGATGCAGTCAATATACACGATATTTGAACTCACATCGCCAACGAACCTAAAAGCTAACCTACCGCAATTTAAGTACTCTTACCTGTGAAAGACCAACCTAAAGGCTAACCTAATATAATTTAAATATTCTTTCACAGGATAGAATGCACACTGATTTTATTAACGTTAAACTGAAAATATATAAAACTATTATTCTACCAGTTATATTATATGGATGCGAACATGGACTCTTACTTTAAGGGAGGAGAGAAGATTAAGAGTATTTGAGAATAAAGTACTTAGGAACATTTTTGGACCAAAGAGAGATGAACAGACAGGAGAATGGAGAAGACTGCATAACAATTAACTACATGGTCTTTATAGGAAGCCATATATAATGAGAATAGTTAAGTCTCATAGACTGCGATGGGCAGGGAATGTGGCACGAATGGGGAATCAAAGACGTGCATGGAAGCTTCTTGTAGGAAAACCAGAGGGAAAACGCCCTGTTGGTAGACCAAGAATGAGGTGGGAGAATAACATTAACTATGATTTGAAGGAAGTAGATTAGACAGGGGATGATTGGAAAACATTAGCTCAGGATAGGGATGTATGGAGAGCTTATGTCCGCGCGGCCATGACCCTATGGGTTCGATAATGCCAGTGAGTTAGTTAGTTAGAGTTAGTAAGTTAATTAGTACATGCTCTTTGTTGGCTGCACTGGAACACAGAATATTCGTTAAAATAAATATGGCTGCCACGTCTTCATGAAGTTGGTTCAATATCATAAAAAAATATATTCAAATAATCGTTAGAAAACATGTAAAAATCATTGTAAATGGTGGGAAATATTCTGAAAAAATAAAATTTGACTGGCGTTTATAAAGGAATTTAAAAAGTCGCGTCACAGGTTGTAAAGTTTAGCCCAAATTACATCATGTAACTAAAATAGTATAAAGTGGTTATACTTCCAGTTATAAGAATCAGGATTTTTATGTACTAAAAGGCAAAGTTGCAATGCAGATAGTATATATTAAACAGTTCGTGTATTAAACCAGAATAAAAGACGGTCAGAAGTCTAACTTCTCATTATACTATTCAATTTTTTGTATGTGAAACCAAAACAAAAGACAGTCAGAAGTCTAACTTTTTATTATACTACTCAACTGTTTGTATGTGAAACTAAAACAAAAGGCAGTCAGAAGTCTAACTTATCATTATACTATTCAACTGTTTGTGTGTGAAACCAAAATAAAAGACAATCAGAAGTCTAACTTGTCATTATACTACTCAACTGTTTGTGTGTGAAACCAAAATAAAAGACAGTCAGAAGTCTAACTTCTCATTATACTACTTTGCAATTTTAACTTTTAGTACATAAAAATCATAGCCCTACTTATGACTGTCTTTTGCCTTAATTTCACGTATAAACAGTTGAATAATATTACGAGAAAGTAAGATTTCTGACTGTCTGTCATCTTTGTTTCACACACAAACAGTTAAATAATAATTATATACTATCTGCATTGCAATGTTATATATTATTACATAAAAAACCCTGTCTCTAGCCTGTAATATATTGTTGGGAAACATCGTCTCTTAGTTTAAAAGAGAAGAAAATATATCTAAATTCTGAGAATAAAGTGCTTAGGACAATTTTTGGATCAAAGAGATGAAAATATAGGTGATTGGAGAAAACAACAAAACAGTGAGCTACATCTTCTTTACTGGAAACCAGATGTAATAAGAACAGTAAAGTCTCTTAGTTCTTAAGTTTCCTCAACTATGAATTTAAATTGCAAAGGCCTTTTGACTACTTTCCAAGAGGGATATATTATATTTGAAGATAAAAAATACGCTCAGACGGGGTTTGAACCGATGACCTTTCGCTTTATATGCGTATGCTCTACCACTGAGCTACCTAGTCATAATAATAATTACACACCATTTCGTTTTCACTGCGGTCCGCCACATTTAAATAAGTGACACGAGAAATAAGTGATTTGCCAATTTAAGGGTTAATTAATTACTTGTAAAATAATACTCACTCATAAAACTCTTCGGATGGAGTTGTGGTTATATTTGGTTTTGTCTTGTTGTTTGTGGGAGTCCAACAATTCGCCGTGTTCCATCTGTTACCACAGGTGCTCCACGGAGCATCAGATTTAAAAGAAGTGAAGAAATAATACAGAGTGTATGCGATAATCACATTATAATACGTTGACATTACAAACGATATAACAACGCTGGCTAAACCAGCACCTGTAATAAAACACAGTGTCATCATTTTCACTAAATGTCTCTTACTGAAATTAACTATTTGATTTTATTTAGTGCAAGTTAATTTGTACAGACTTTATGTTGGCTGCTCTGAAACACAAAATATTCGTAAAAGTCAATTTGGCTGCTAGGTCTTCATGTGAAGATCATCTGTGGAATGTGTAGAGAAATTCCTCGGCTTTTTGATTAGATATATTTCTCACTTGAAGATTAAGGGTCGAATTTATAAACGCATTAGACCGTAAAAGGCGATCTCTGCTGAGAAAGTTTTATCCTAACACATTTTGCTTACTCAGAAATCTATTCATGCGATAATAATTGTAAGCTACCTGACGAGGTAACTTAAGATCATAGCTCAAGATAGAAACTTATCGTGAGAATCCTGAAGGGAACCGATGGTAACCGATGTAGTTTGAAACCTTTGTAGCTTTATCCAAGATGTCGGACCTTGAAGACTTCGATCATGTTTTCGGTATACGCGGAGAAGAGACATTTGATAGAGTCTACCAAAGAATTCAACTGGAAGAACAGGAGAATCGGCGTAATATTGCGCGACGCAGACGTCGTTGTATACGGTATTATTTTCGGGACGCAAGCGTAAATGCGTTCCTCTATAGCAGACGAAAATAACGGAAGTGGTTTTATCGCTGAGAATTCTGGGTAATTCGTTGCCAATATTACGAAAACGTCGACTTTCATGCATGACCAGTAAGTCGGCCGTTAATTCGATCTCAGCAATTGCTCACGGTGAGTCAGCACACCAGTGATTGGAAGTAATTTGAGTAGAGACTAATGTATTTGCATGCGACCCTAAGAGCGAAATGAGTAATGTCACGTGATATGTTCTCCCTCCTGCACTTTCTTCCGCGGGCTCATTGGTCATACATTTTTGCCCGCCTCCTGGGTAGATGATTTATTTCGAACAGGTTCTCTACAGATTCCACGGACGGACTTTAGTTCAATATCGTGGAAAAGTATATTCAAATAATTGTTAGAAAACATGTAAAAATTATTGTAAACAGTGGGAAATAATTTGGAAAATGAAACCCTAAGAATAAAAATTTTACAAGAGTTTATGAAGGAATTGAAAAAGTTGTAAAGTTTAGCCCAAATAATTACAAATTTGATCCATACAATCACAACAAAATTCACATATGACTTTAAGGCGAGACAGTTGTGAAGAGGGTAAAAACAACTCTTAATCAGATTATATCCCTGATTATATTATCTGATTTTACAACAATTTATTGTGTTATAATAATTAAGTATACATTTCGTGTTCAGTATTGGAAAGAATTATACAGAATGTTACCGAAATGAGTGCAGATTTTTCATGTGGTGGTAGGGAACATCCATACAAGTATTTTAACACAATGAACCTTGGGTCGGAAATGCATTGTTGTAGGTGTACAGAATAAAACAGCATTTAAAATTGTTGAACACATTGTTGTTTTTATTAATTATAAGAAAAATGGAAGGCATTACACTTTTTTTACAGTAATTGTTGGAAATATGGCAACCATTGGCCTGGATGTAAAATTCCAGAGCTTGTAGCAAGGATAGTGGCAGCGGCTGCGGAAATCAGGGAGAGTTGAGTTTTCCGTGAGAACGTGCAAAGTTCGAATTAGCGATTCGCCGACTGGTCATGCAAGAAAGTAGTTTTTTTGTAATATTGGCAAGAAATTACCCAGAATTCTCAGCGATAAAACCACTTCCGTTATTTTCGTCTGCTATAGAGGAACGCATTTACGCTTGCGTCCCGCAAATAATACCGTATACGACGACGTCTGCGTCGCGCGATATTACGCCTATTCTCCTGTTCTTCCAGTTCAATTCTTTGGTAGACTATCAAATTCCTCTTCTCCACGTATACCGAAAACATGATCGAAGTCTTCAAGGTCCGACATCTTGGATACAGCAGCAAGGTACGCGGCAAGGTTTCAAACTACATCGGTTACCATCGGTTCCCATCGGGTTGCTCACTATTCGTTCTCTGCAAAGTCATCTCGCCAGGTAGCGTAGGGATTGCGACAATTATAGCATGAACAGACTTTTGAATACGCAAAAACGTCTTTGGATGCAAATTTCACAGCAGAGAACGACTTTTACGGTCTAATGCGTTCATAGATACAACCCTTAGAGTTCATCAGTCCGAGGTGAGACGCGCGAAGCTGTGTATCCAGGTCAATGGTCGCCATTTCCAACAATTAATCTAAAATAACATGTAATACCTTCCATTTTTCTCGGAATTAATAAATAAACAACAATGTGTTGAACAATTTTAAATACTGTTTTATTCTGTAGACCCACAACAATGCATTTCCGACCCAAGGTTCATTGTGTTAAAATACTTGTATCGATGTTCCCTACTACAACACAAAAAACTGCACTCGTTTCGGTAACACCCTATATAATATTTAAATATAACATCAACATATTAAGCTTTACTGCTTAAAACAGTAGAGTAAAATTCCCATTAAAATAATTATTATTGAATAGAAGCCGGCAATTCATTATTGGTAGCGTCATCTATCTGCTTTGGATGATTAGAGAATTGTATATGAGAAAAGAAAAGTTAACATTTGTGTCGGATACTGGTGCGTAGAACAAGAGGTCCGGAGTTCAAGTCCCGGTTCAAGCGTTAATTTTTATTTTCAAAATAATTCGTTCTTGAATTAAGATATTGGTAGAGAACTGGACCAGATACCAGTAGCTACTCAAATTGAAACGGAAACCAAACTAAATTGCGAGAACTCAAAAAAAAAAAAAAAAGCTAGCAAGCCTACATAAAAAATAATAAAAACCAATAAAATACTGAAGTGTCTTCATACAATATATAATTTTACGAGATGTTTATACTGTAGGTGGGAATTATTAAAAAAAATACAACAGAATAAATAATAATTGGTAAATTTGGGGGAGGGTCTTAGCCCCCTAGATCTGCTTACAGTTATAAATGAGGTGAAGAAATACCTTTGAATAATGGACAGATCTGAGCAAGTGCACCTATAGGCCCTCTTCTTGTAAACTGGCCCACGGAGAGCTCCATGTACAGCAAGGGCACACCGCATATTATAAGTATGAGAAAATATGGCACCAAAAATACTCCTGAAACACAGATCAATTTAACAAATCACTAATTAATAATAATAATAATAATAATAATAATAATAATAATAATAATAATAATAACTGAAACAAGAATGTCAACAACATTCCACACATCATTAATTGCATTCTACAACAGTTTGTCCAATTTTTGTTGTTCTTAAACCATTGTCATAATATATTATTGTAATAATAATAATAATAATAATAATAATAATAATAATAATATAATAATAATAATAATAATAATAATAATAATAATAATAATAATAATAATAATAATAATAATAATAATAACAATGTCAAGAACATTCCACAAATCATTAATTGCATTCTACAACAATTTGTCCAATTTTTGCTGTTTTTAAACTACTGTCGTCACAACACCACATTAGGACCAGCAACATCAACCATCATATTAGATATTGTAGCGAAGAAGGACCTGCTGAAGATGGAACGGATGTTCTTAAAGGCCTACAGGCATAAAGCATATATATTTTATAAGTTGAGGACGACGGCTCTGACCTAAGAAGGTATATTTTAACTCATTTTATTTTATGACTATCCACCTCAACGGTTTTAACAATGAATTTTATTAGTATTGCTTTTAAACTACTGTAATAATAATGATGATGATGATGATGATAATAATAATAATAACAACAACAATAACTTTTTATCCAATGCCCCAGGTTGTCATTTCGACATTTCTAGTGTTCTCTCCTAGCATTGGAGTAATTGTAACCCACTTCTGAAGTTGGGGTGTCTGGAAGGCGGAGTTACGTTATCCCGATGATATGATGGGTGATAAATGATAATGAAGCACCAGGATAGTTCTTAATCAAGACTTAACCTAAATTCCACACCATGCAGAACCAAAGGAATGATTCCCTATTAAATTTTCTAATTATGAAGTAAAAAAAATGGAAAACCTTATAAAAAGTCAAATTGAAGCCGAAACAGAGTTTGCGACTGACAGTAAGGTCAGTGTTGCCCTAGAACAGAATAGAGTCTGACAGAATATAAGTTATTATGATACGAAAATAAAGGGAATAAAAGAGATCCAGCAAACTATAGAGAGATCAGTGTTATGGCAGCAATTAATAGAATGCTAAGTACAATTATTAAAATTAGATTGGAGGAACTAATACAAAATAAAATATCAGAAGAACAAACAGGTTTTACAGCAGGTAAACCGTGCCTTGATAATATATTTGTGATTAGGCAGATTACAGAAAAGATGTTGGCTAAAGGAAAATAAGTTCATATGGCATTTATAGATCTGGAAAAGGCATATGACTCTGTACCCATCAACAAGCTTTGGGTGGCAATGGAGAAGTTTGGAATACCTAAATCTCTTATACATTTTATAAAAAGAATGTATGATTGTAAATCAAGTATTAAGGTTGGAAACAGAGTATCCTTAGAATTTGATATAACAAAAGGATTAAGACAAGGATGCGGGATGTCACCAACATTGTTCAAGATATATTTAGAAGATGTATTAATGAAATGGAATAAGTCATGTAGGGGAATGGGAATCAACATTAATGGTCATTCACTGCACAATTTATTATTCGCTGATGACCAGATTATAATGGGACAAGATAAAGAAGATATAGAATATATGATCAGAAAGTTGGTCAAACCATTTGAGGTAGGTGGACTGAAGATAAATTATATTAAAACAGAATATATGGTAATCGGAGCAAGTTCAGAAGACCTACAAATAAATAATATGATAATTAAATGTGTAGAAGAATTTAAATATCTTGGATCTATAATAGATAAATCTGGTACTTGTGAGAAATATATTATTAACAGAGTAAATTGTGCAAGGAAAGCGATTAGATCCCTGAATGGTCTTTTATGGAATAGAAATTTGAAAAAAAAGAAGAGATTATACAGACAATAATAGAAAGTATACTTACATATGGATCAGAAAGCTGGACAATAAATGAAAGGATGCAGAAAAGAATCTTGGCGACAGAAATGGATGGATTGCGGAGAAGTATGAGAATATACAGGCTACAACATATATATATCAGACAAGAAATGGATGCACAAGAAACTGTTATCGAAAGGATAACAAAGAGAGTTTTACAGTGGTATGGACATGTACAACGGATGTCGGAAGACCAGTGGCCTAAACATGTGTTAGATTGGATGGTACCAGGCAGAAGGAAGAGGGGGAGATGTAGAAGAACTTGGTATGAGGGAATATATGATGCCATGATAAAGAGGGGTATGGAAGAAGGACAATGGGAAGATAGGAATCTCTGGAAAGCAGAAATCAAGGACAAACTGTTGTAAAGTGGAAAGCCTGTATTACCGGTAAGTATTAAGTAAGTAAAGTATGATACGCTCTACGAAAACACGCTTTTGAGGACTCTTGTCTTTGGTCGGACTTTTGTCTTTCCAATCAGCATATTCCTTATAAAGAGTATTCTGGGTCCCCAGGGCTTCATCTGTAACAGCAGCTTGAACCACGAACAGGAAGAGGTTAGAAGAAGTTGTAAATAAACTTTATATCCCTTACAACCCTCAATAATAAATTATTCTTATAAAATAGTGTTAATTAACTTCCTATTTTGCACGTTCTTCAATTTGTTAACTTTTTACATTACAATCGATGTAAAGTTTGTTAACGTTTCATTCTAATGTAAATTCTGCTAACTATTGCAAGTGAAGACGCGTAAAATGCAATTATAGCGAACATAATCTGCACAGAGCATGAAAGGGAAGGTTACACTTGCTATTTAAATAATTTGTCGAAGCTTTAATGAACGTTGGATAATAACAAATATTAGCAATTCTCTTCACAAGCTATTTTACATAGAGATAAAATGCATGGAACGGATGCAACGCAAATAACACGGGAATAATGGGGTACTCATAAATTATTTAGTGCCACTAATTGCCAGCTTTTAACACTTGAAGGTTAAACACGACGTTAAAAGTATACATTTAAAGTAATAAAGGGATTGTAGCGCAGATGTGCACTTTATCTTTTATTCCTTAAGGGGAGTGATGGGTGAAATTTCTATTTTCTACATTTTTTAAGCTATATGCTTGATTTTTTGTACAAACATTCATGCCATAATAGGTAATATTGTATTAAAATGTCGCCCTTCTAGGCTTAAAAGTTTGTGAGTTATTGAAGAAAATACATTTAAAAATTTGTATATTAAAATTTTAACAAGTCCCATAATTTTTTACTATTTTTTTTTCTACACGGCCACCGACTTATTTAGAACAACACTATGCATTAACTTTTCTATATCATTATAATAAAGGAAGAAAAAATATATACATCCTCTGCATATGAATTTTTTAAAATTACTACACATGTTTTATTTTTTATTAAAATAACTATTAACGTTGTTTCAAAATCGATACATATGATTATTATGCCACAGTGTGTGTGATATGCAGGTGCTTCTATCATTGAAGTTGTCAATGCTATTTTGATTTGAATGTATTGAAATGCAATGAAAATAAAAGTGTGGAAAAGCCAATTTGAAAGTTTGCATGCAGTTAAATTAGAATGTAGCATACATGCCCTCCTACAGTCATTAGGGAGACATACAAGCGCCATAGGACACTGAAACTTCGCCAACTTATACTTTAAGGCACGTAGTATTTTTTCATACAAAAAACAAAAAAAAATGCTAAATTTGACCGAAAATGTCGAAAATTCACCCATCACCCAGTTAAATCATATCATCATCCAGGGATTAAGCCTGTTGGCTCGTTTCGGTTTCATGAAAGCTAGAATTGTTAAAATTGTTCAGACCATCTTCTGTGTGGGCGTCCAACATTTCTCCTTCCGTGCGGTTTATAATTTAGCAATAATTTTGGAAATCTTCCTTCTGGCATTCTATCAATATGTTCTTTCCAGTCGTTCCTATATTTAATTATTCGGTCTGTAAGTTTGAAAATATTTATAGCTTTCTTATATCTTCATTTCTTTTCTTATCCAGCAGAGTACATCCTACTATATTTCTTAAAAATCTCATCTCAGCTGCTTCCAATCTTTGTTCATGTGTTTTAGTGATCGTCCAACATTTATTCCTTAAATTGAGACATTTTTAATATAGTAATTACTAGATTGTATGTTTTAACCCATTTTTTAATCTTATTTCTCAATTAGAAAATTTGAACATACGTATTTGAGTGTTTTATACGCACGGGATCAAACATAACATCAAATTCAAAAGGAATGCTGCTTGATGGGATCCCAATCAAAAATATCCCTCCCGTTCAGCAACCCGCTGGGCATACTAATTTATATTGCTTTATCTACTCTTATAACAACCAGTGACGCTTTAGTTCATAGTTGCTAGGCAACAAAATATATAGCCTACTTTATATTCTAACAAAACACGCTATCAAAACATAAAATACAGGTTCAATAAAACGTAAAATACACTTTAATGATGGTCATGCTCGTCTATTTGCAATTTATTAAAGTGGAACCATTCTCATATTTTTGTTCACGTGGGAAATATCACTTAAGATAGCTACTTCTTATTGAGCCGGATATTGTATATTTATTTCCCAAGATGACGACACAATTATTCACTCAAATATAATTGGACAAATACATGTGTGGCAATGTTCATGGAGCATTTATAATACCTAAGTACATTATAGATTAATAAATTAATTATTTTATAGCATCCTTGAGATGAAAGCAATTAAACATGGGTTCAGTTCTGCAAACCCTTGATATTATACAATACAGGATACAATGTCACTCAACTTCTATAGGAAAAAGTCCAGCTAAATACAGTACATACTGTCATTATACCAGTTATACTTTATGGGTGAGAAACGTGTATCTTATTTTACGAGGGGGGAAAGGTTACAAGAATTTGAGAATAAAGTACTTGGGAACATTTTTGAATCAGAGACGAGTAGAAAAGAAAATAGTAGTTAAAAAAAAAGTAAAACAACACGCTTTATTAGAAAACCGAACTAAAAAATGAAAAATAATTTTAATTTCCAACACGCATGGGATAAAATAAAGTGGTCGACAAAAAAATCATCTCCAACACATCTAGAATAAAACTAGAGTTATCTACAAAAAAAATACCATCAAAAGCATGGGATACTCTATTACAATTAATATATTTGATAATAAACAGATATTGGTAAAAGTAAAGTCTCTAAGAAGAAAACATAAAAACCATAAAAAGCACTCCACGCTTTTGATGGTAAAATTATTTTTTTGTAGACAACTCTAGTTTTATTCTAGATGTGTTGGACATGATTTTTTTTGTTGACCACTTTCATTTTACCTCAAGCGTGTTTGAAATTAAAATTATTTTTTTAGTTCGGTTTTCTAATAAAGCGTGTTGTTTTAGTTTTTATTAAACTATTATTTATTTTAAATAGTAAGATTTTTTAATGCCCCAGGCTGTCTTTTACGATATTTTTGGTGTTCTTCCGTGGCATTGGCTTAATTGTAACCCTCTTCTGAATTTGGGGCGCCTGGAAGGCGGAGATACGTTACCCCGATGATATGATGGATAATTAATAAAAATGTAGCGCCAGGAGAGTTCTTTACCTAAATTCCAGACCATGAGCAACCACAGGAATTAATCCCTTTAAGGAAAAAATCCTATGGTTTGACCCGGAATCGAATCCGGGACCTCATGAACAGTAGTCAGAAATGCTGACCACTAGCCCATGAGGCTTTTCTAACACATTTTCAGAGGTACAGTACAATTTCAATAGCAACATTTCTTCTGAATTCGCTAATTGCGCGGGTTACAAAACCTAAACCCAGCACTGAAAGTCTTCCATGATAATAATATACAGGATTTGTTGTAATGACGCAATCTGCATATAAACTACCGACCACGCGCTTGTTATGCTAATGGCTGCATTTAAATAACGATAAATCTCACCTGTTTTGTCATTTATCTAGCGATATTTATTGAAATCAAGATTACTATCTGATCCTTGGCTGCGTCCTTTTCATAAGTAATGTCACGAGTGATTTCCATATCATCGATAAAGTCACGAAGTCATCAAGTGACGAGATTTATCTAAGGATTTGAAAATAAAAAGTGGCATTTGTTAGGACTATGTAACGAATACAATTAAGCTGTTTACTCAACAATCATTATTTAAATATAATTTTAAAATATTTATATATTTAATGTAAATGGCGATGTTTGAAAACAAATCAGAAACGTGTGATTATGTTTAATTTGTTTATTCACTGCAACTTTTATCATATTACTTATTGCCAAATAGGATCGCAATATTGTAAGAATTCACCATTGTGGAGAAAAAATGAAAGACATCAAACAGTAGGTATATTATACCAACATTATAGGTTATTCATTTATCATTTTTTTAGTAGGCAACTGAGTAAAATCATTATTTAAAAACACAATTATCAAATGTATAGTTCGAAGGAATCTGGTCATTATTTGCTATATTCAATGTATTTGTTGGAGAGTCAGTCACTGCAAAATAATGCTCTGACCTGTTCAGAATATTAAAAAGGAGGAGCTTTCTTTATCACAAAAGCAGGAAGTGGTAAAGAGAATTCGATGAAGAGCGAGGTGAAACACGACTGTCATTATATTGACTTAGGCTTTCACGGCCGGAGTTATTATGATGATCTTGTAGAAGATTTCCGGGCTGTTGGCCGTGGTCTTGAGGCTTGTAGTTCCCCGACGTTTCGCCAGAGAATGCGTCCGGTATCCTCAAGGGTAGTCTTGAGACTGGCAGGTAGTCGACAAAATTGCCAGTCTCAAGACAACCCTTGAGGATGATGGACGCAGTCTCTGGCGAAACGTCGGGGAACTACAAGCCTCAAGACCACGGCCAACAGCCCGGGAATCTTCTACAAGATCATCATAACGACTGTCATTAGTTGTAAAACAAAGTTCATTGAAACGTGATTGGTCATTGACTCCCATTTGGGGCATGAGTTAAATAGTTATAAGTAATGCCACGAGTGATTTCCAAATTATCAATAAATTCACAACTCACGAAGTGAGGAGTGAATTTATCTAGAGAATTTGGAAATCAAGAGTGGCATTTGTTAGGACTATTTAACGAATAAAATTAAGCTGTTTACTCACAAATCATTATTTAAATATAGTTATTTTAAAATATTTATATATTTAATGTAAACAGCGATGTTTGTAAACAAATGAGAAACGATTGGTACGCTTCATTTGCTTCTTTTTGTTCATCACTGCAACCAGATCATATCATTTATTGCCAAAGGAACGCAATATTGTAAGAATGCACTCTAGTGGAGAAAAAATTAAACACATCAAACTGTATATTAATTCATTTCTGATGTCGTATGATGTAAATATGACAATTATATTTTTCTGGATTATTACCTGGGAAAAAATACATTTAAGAAAGTGCAAACAGTGGTTTCTTTTTTTTGGTGGTATAATCAATTGCTACAAATGTTTTTATATTAACTCCTTCATGCGCTATGAGTTGACATTCATGCACTATATATACAATCTGGTAGCCGTATTTCTTTGGGAGTCGGCCACTGCAAAATAATACTATGACCTATTCAGAATTTTAAAAAGGAGGCGCTTTCTTTATTGTGATAAACTTTAGTTGATAAATTCTAGGCGAAACACGACTGTGATTGGTTGTAAATCGAAAATCACTGAAATGTGATTGGTCATTGACTCCCATTTGGGGCATGAGTTAGTCATTTTAATTTCATGTTGCCCTTCAAAAGTCCGTCACGTAGGAATTGCGTAAACTAACAAATTTCTCAGAAAGTCAGATTTATAGTCCGATTTTCTGGTTTACAGAATATATTTCTTATTTTGTTAATTAAATTGTGTTACATTGCGAGAAAACAAACATGGCGGATGTTAGAGTGATATTTTAAAAACGTAAGGAAATAATTAACGATGTGAAAAAGTAGTAGCACAATGTCGTCACAGTCCAAGATCCGGCTGCAAGATTACTTCGTTCATCGAGTATATGAACAAAATCAATTTTGTTTTTTTTTTTCATAAAATTGTGAATTACTGAATACATTTTTGCCGAGTTACCTATTAAAATTCGGCCGCCAGTATGTTTAATTAAAATATAGTTAATTTATTTATTCGAAATAATTTTATTCACTTGTTATTAAAATAAATTATAATCCAGTTCGCAGAAATCGATGTATAGAGCTGGAAAAGTTTTGGTTGCCATTGCACACTTGGCCGTAAACCTACTCGCGGCTACAGTAATAAAATGGCGGTAAGTACGTATTTATTGTTTTATTATATTGTTTCAAATAAAGTTCAGTTCATTTAAAATGCTGTGATTTGTTTCGTATAATGTATATTAACACTACCTTTTGGATATATTTTTGTATATATATTGCGCGTAGTATACATGAAGGGCAGTGGTTTTTCTTCCCGCTGCGAGGGAACAATATAAAACAATAAATACATACTTACTGCCATTGTATTACTGATTGGTGTCACAGCCTGCTGTAGCCGAGAGGAGGTTTACGGCAAAGTGTGCAATGGTAACCAAAAGTTTTTCAACCTCTATACATCGATTTCTGCGAACTGGATTATAATTTATTTTAATAACAAGTGAATAAAATTATTTCGAATAAATAAATTAACTATATTTTAATTAAACATACTGGCGGCCGAATTGTAATAGGCAACTCGGCAAAAATGTATTCAGTCATTCACAATTTTATGAAAAAAATAGATTTTGTTGATACACTCGATGAACATAGTAATCTTGCAGCCGGATCTTGGAATATTAGATGTCGCAATACAAGAAAAACATGTCACTCCAATCTAGTCAGTATTCGATATAACTTAACAACATGTCTTCGTATAATTCGTAACCTGTGGTCCGTTCGAACATGCACAGTGTATAATTTCCCTAACAAGAGCCCACATTTTATTTCCAGTTGAGGATTGAAAAAGAGTTTAATGAATTACCTCCTCCACTCTTGTAACAAAGATAAGGGAATCTCCAGAGGTTTCCGAGTCCGACGCAGTAACCCACACAGGCCAGCACGAACTGCGCTTTGTTGGACCAATGTTGCCTCCTGGGTAACCGGTAGTCTATCACATCGTCCAGTGGATCGAAGTAGCTGCTCTCACTGTCTGACGAGAGGTCTAGCTCTGTGGGCCTGCAACAAAATCAACACCTATATTCAATACAATTCGTGTATTATGCCACCCACTCCGCGCTCGGCGGAGAGATGGCATTAATGTGGTCTATTTTCAACTTACACACCACTTCGGCAGACCATTTAACCCTTAAATTGACGATGTATCCTATAGGATACAACAATTGGTTTAATTTATTTAATATTTCTAATAAAACAGAAGAAAGCGCACGAACAGAAATTACTTAAATTTGTGTTAAATTACAGAATTTACCTAATAATAAGTTATATTGTCTGTCCAACGGTACTGTGCCCCCATAAGATATGGGACTAAAGCCTACTTCTTTTTCTGCCTCGGCAAATTATTTCCCTCCCTGCATTCCTATCTCTCTCTTTTCTATCTCTTTCTTGTACTTGCACTCCCGTGTTGTCAACCCAACTCCAACCTTGCATTATTCAATATTCAAGAGCCATGACACTGGGGAAAGTTTGGCAACCTCCCTACTCGATAAGTTACTGTGGCTGCTGTTTGACGTAGTGGGAGGGGAGTGCAGTGACATGGTGTGAATATTGACTTTTCTAAGAACGATGTCAGCGCTATAGGGGCACAGATCCGTTGTTCCGAGTATACATGTTTTCGTTTTCACTGCGGTTCGTGACATTTAAATTTATTTATTTAAATGCAGTGGTTTTTGAAAGTTTTCATTAGCCTGAGGAAAACAAACAATAACAATAACAAACAATAACAAGAAAGATTATAAAATGTTCATCATCTTTTCCCTGGCTTCCCAGTATCTGTCCACGAAATTGTTGGTTGTTAGGATTGGGCAAGTTCGGATGTGATCAGCATCCATATCTTCCATAGTGTTGCAGAGGATACATTGTTGAGTTGGTAGAAGACCGAGGCTATGAAGGTGTTTACCTAGGCAGTCGTGCCCTGTTGCAGTACGGAATGATGCAATGGTTACTCTTCTGGACCAATCTGGCAGTACTTGGATGGGTGACGTGACATTTAAGTAACTGATACGACAAGTTAGTGTCTTGCCATGTTTGTAATTTATAAGATTGGAAGTTTCAGAACATCCGGCAGTAACGGGAAGGAGCCAGAGGTCCACTCTAAACCGACGTCACGCTGGAATCTAACTCCAAGAGATGTCATTACAAAATCTACAGAGTGCACAGTGTCAGAAGAACAAAATTAAATCAATGTTTGGACAATTCAGAAAAATAAAAAAAAACGAACTCTTGAAAAATGTCAAATATGCTCAAAATGTTATGTAATTATGTGCTATAACTCTGTAAAATGTACAATTTATGTTTAATAAATGGTAGTTGGTGCTGTGCTCTTCCCCTTGGCCTGCAACCACAATGTCAAATTTGACAAGCTCCCGGGGCCGACTATTTCAATCAGGGTTTTCTGAGGTTTCCCCTGATTCAAGAGCAAATGCTGAAATAGACCAAAAAAAATACCATCGCAGCGGCAGTAAGAAACAAATAAATCCTAGCGCCATAAAGAAGAACCTCCCCATCAGGGGCCTACATGGCGCTGCTCCCATAAACGACTCGGGGAGCTTGCATGCTGCGTATCATGCCATTTCCATCAACAAATATACCACAATCAGTTTGAAATTACCACCATTCAAAATTTAACGTAGTTGAAATTTACGAAATCAAAATCTTTCGAAATGAACAAATTTTGGCAATCACAAACAAAATCACTCAAACAAACCCACAGAGACAATCAACCCTCAAAATTGCTGGGACAAATGGACATTGTCTAGGAACCCGGGGACCACTTGTGTAAGTGGGCCGAAGAACTGTCCACCACCTGTACGCGCAGGTCGCAGGGCAGCTCGCTTTCTCTCTGTCTTGCCAAGTTAATACATAATGTATTCTGTCTTGTATTGTGTACAGAGAGGAGAGTTAGAATGAATGTATGTTTATGTTTGTGTAGTGTAAAGTGTGTTGTATGAGGGATGATGATGAAGAGAAGGGAGAAGATGAAACCCGGTGCCGGAACCTAGCCTACTCCTATCGAAAAGCACCAAGGGGGTCGCCAGGCTTAACATCTCCATCCGAAGGACGGGGTAACTAAATTCCCGGGCAAAGTCTGGTAATCATCACGGGGTATTTAAAAATAATTACGATATAAATTTATAATAACCATAATATAATAACCGATATAAATAATAATAAACGAAAGAGATTAAGGGAAGTAGGAAGATGGAAGGTATCATTGTGAATTCGAAACAGGCGAAACGACTAAACCTTGAAGTGAAGATGATGATGTTTTATAATTATTTTCTGTTCACTTATTCAAAATTAATATAAAATTATAGAATATTCACCTGAAAGGTCCGTCTCCTCAACTTAATTATCATTTAACTGTAGCGCTTTCGGGACTTGTCCCATCATCGGCAGGATTCAAAACTGGTGTTTCACTGAAGATCTGGTAGAGGGGGTTGCATGTATTGGGTTCGTTTTCGTTTATCAGGCTGTCGTTGTGAGCTGCTTTCATGATTTCCATCTCTTCGAGTACGTTTATCTTCGCTGGATTATTTTCTCTGTGCATCACTGTTAGGGTGTTTTCAATATTTAACATGCGATGTCCTTCATGGATAACGTGTTTTGCATAGCTTGATTTATCTTCTGCGTGAACGAAGTCTCGAAAATGTTCTTTGAATCTGATGTTAAAACTCCTGTTTGTCCTTCCTATATAAAATTTGCTGCAGTCCTTACATGTCAGTTTATAAACTCCTTTGCTGTTGAAAATGTTATTTTCTTCAATGTTATTGTTTATTATGTTGTTTAATTGTTATTGGTTCTGTATGCTATTTTTACGTTTTTATCGGCTTTCTTTAGTGCATTGGCTAATTTTGTCGTTTCTTTTCCTGTGTATGTAAGTGTTATCCATGTTTCTTGTTGTTGTCAGATTCTTTTTCTAGTTTAGTTATGTTGGTTATGTTGTTCTTCCTTTTTTGTTTTTTTTACGAGCTTATCTATGAATTCTTCATTATAGCCATTGGTTTTGCCATATACTTAATGTAGTTGAGTTCTTGGATATAATTGTCTTTGCTTAATGGGAGTTTCAACATTCTACTGACTAAGCTATTAAATGTACTAATTTTCTGTTGAAAAGGGTGTGTAGAATTTTGTTTATGGCCAGAGCATTGTTTGTGGGTTTCCGGTAGATACCGATTTCTAGTTTATTGTTGTGTAGATTTTTGGTTATAGAAAATCTAAGTAGTTTATGCTGTTGTTAACTTCTATTTCTTCGGTGAAAGTGATTTTTTCATGCATGTTGTTTAAGTCTTGTAGTATTTCTTTTTCTTTTCTGTTTTCATTTTCATATATTACTAGTACATCATCGACATATCGTGTTATTAGTTTTATGTTGAATTTGTGTATTAGTTCCTCAAAATGTTTATTTTCCAGTCTTGTAGGAAGATTTCTGCCATTATTCCAGATGTAGGACTCCCCATCGGGATCCCGTCTTCTTGAATAAATAGTTCATTGTTAAATTGGAAGTAATTTTGCTTTATTGTTGTTGTTATTAGTTTGTTTAACTGATTGATATAGTTATCTTCAAGTTTACTGTCTGTTAGTTTTTGTTTTATTATGTTTGCTGTTTCGTTTATCGGGATATTAGTGTACAGGTTTTTTATGTCGAATGACGTCATTTTAGTATTCCTATTAATTTCTAAATGTTGTAGTTTGTCTGCTAGTTCAAATGAGTTCTTAATTGTGTAACGATTTTCAAGTTTGACATCATTTTTCATTTTCTGAGCGACTAATTTGGAAATTTTATAGTTAGGAGCATTCATGCAATTAACAACTGGTCTTATGGGAATGTTGTCTTTATGGATTTTTGGAAGGGCTTTCATTACTGGTGGTGAGGGAGTATTATTTACCCATTTGGCGTAAATAATGGGTAAATAATACTCCCTCACCACCAGTAATGAAAGCCCTTCCAAAAATCCATAAAGACAACATTCCCATAAGACCAGTTGTTAATTGCATGAATGCTCCTAACTATAAAATTTCCAAATTAGTCGCTCAGAAAATGAAAAATGATGTCAAACTTGAAAATCGTTACACAATTAAGAACTCATTTGAACTAGCAGACAAACTACAGCATTTAGAAATTAATAGGAATACTAAAATGACGCCATTCGACATAAAAAACCTGTACACTAATATCCCGATAAACGAAACAGCAAACATAATAAAACAAAAACTAACAGACAGTAAACTTGAAGATAACTATATCAATCAGTTAAACAAACTAATAACAACAACAATAAAGCAAAATTACTTCCAATTTAACAATGAACTATTTATTAAAGAAGACGGGATCCCGATGGGGAGTCCTACATCTGGAATAATGGCAGAAATCTTCCTACAAGAACTGGAAAATAAACATTTTGAGGAACTAATACACAAATTCAACATAAAACTAATAACACGATATGTCGATGATGTACTAGTAATATATGAAAATGAAAACAGAAAAGAAAAAGAAATACTACAAGACTTAAACAACATGCATGAAAAAGTCACTTTCACCGAAGAAATAGAAGTTAACAACAGCATAAACTACTTAGATTTGTCTATAACCAAAAATCTACACAACAATAAACTAGAAATCGGTATCTACCGGAAACCCACAAACAATGCTCTGGCCATAAACAAAAATTCTACACACCCTTTTCAACAGAAAATTAGTACATTTAATAGCTTAGTCAGTAGAATGTTGAAACTCCCATTAAGCAAAGACAATTATATCCAAGAACTCAACTACATTAAGTATATGGCAAAAACCAATGGCTATAATGAAGAATTCATAGATAAGCTCGTAAAAAAAACAAAAAAGGAAGAACAACATAACCAACATAACTAAACTAGAAAAAGAATCCGACAACAACAAGAAAACATGGATAACACTTACATACACAGGAAAAGAAACGACAAAATTAGCCAATGCACTAAAGAAAGCCGATAAAAAACGTAAAAAAAGCATACAGAACCAATAACAAATTAAACAACATAATAAACAATAACATTGAAGAAAATAACATTTTCAACAGCAAAGGAGTTTATAAACTGGCATGTAAGGACTGCAGCAAATTTTATATAGGAAGGACAAACAGGAGTTTTAACATCAGATTCAAAGAACATTTTCGAGACTTCGTTCACGCAGAAGGTAAATCAAGCTATGCAAAACACGTTATCCATGAAGGACATCGCATGTTAAATATTGAAAACACCCTAACAGTGATGCACAGAGAAAAATAATCCAGCGAAGATAAACGTACTCGAAGAGATGGAAATCATGAAAGCAGCTCACAACGACAGCCTGATAAACGAAAACGAACCCAATACATGCAACCCCCTCTACAGATCTTCAGTGAAACACCAGTTTTGAATCCTGCCGATGATGGGACAAGTCCCGAAAGCGCTACAGTTAAATGATAATTAAGTTGAGGAGACGGACCTTTCAGGTGAATATTCTATAATTTTATATTAATTTTGAATAAACCTCAACGGAACACATCATGAATCACTTATTCAACTAAATAAATAATAGTTTAAACAACTAAAACAACACGCTTTATTAGAAAACCGAACTAAAAAATGAAAAATAATTTTAATTTCCAACACGCTTGGGATAAAATTGAAGTAGTCAACAAAAAAATCATCTCCAACACATCTGGAATAAAACTAGAGTTATCTACAAAAAAAAATTACCATCAAAAGCGTGGGGTGATCTATATAAATTAATATATTTGATAATAAACAGATATTGGTAAAAGTAAAGTCTCTAAGAAGAAAACGTAAAAACTATAAAAAGCACCCCACGCTTTTGATGGTAAAATTATTTTTTTTGCAGATAACTCTTAGTCTTATTCTAGATGTGTCGGAGATGATTTTTTTGTTGACCACTTTAATTTTATCCAAAGCGTGTTGGAAATTAAAATTATTTTTCATTTTTTAGTTCGGTTTTCTAACAGAGCGTGTTGTTTTAGTTTTTTAAAACTATTATTTATTTTTATATTTTTTAGTTTTAATATTTTACACAATAAGATAAAAATGTAAATATCTTTAAATTCGATACTATTGTAGTATGAGCTAAAAGTAATACTCTTCTAAAAAAAAAAAGATCCTCCGGGCCTGATTTGAACCAGCGAAATTATATACCACTACAGTCCACCGCTCTACCAACTGAGCTCTTACAACGATTGACTAAGAAGTTGATAAGTCCGCAACCTATTATACCGGTTTTTATTATTTTGATTTTTTTACGATTTTGGCCAGGATTTTAGAAACAAAATGAAATTATTGTATTGTCATTTGTCCTTTACAAGTATGCAAAGTTTCAAGTCGATCCAATGATTTTAAGTGGGTGAAAATCGCGTTGAAAGATTCCGTTACATAAATACATAGACACATTTTTTTTATATTTTCTGATGATTCTGGCCATGATTTTAGAAAAACATTATGAAATTATTGTATTATCATTGGTCCTTTACAAGTATACAAAGTTTAAAGTCGATCCAATGATTTTAAGTGAGTAAAAATCGCGTTGAAAGATTCCGTTACATAGATAGATACAGGTCATGCAAATATAAAGCGTGTAAAAACATGTTAAATTTATTTAGGCGTAGCAGCGCACTCCGGGTAGTATCTAGTAGTTATAGCCTATATATTTATCATAAACCATGACTCGTAAATCATATTAAATTAGGATCGATGAAGATCTGTATTTCTTTAAAAATCTTCTTAAGATAACAATACTGAGTAAAATGTCTTGAAAATTTGATAGCCCTATCTCAAGTAGATTACTACTTTCATGCTCTTGTGGTCAGAGCTTCTGACTATAGATCAAGAGGCCTTGTTTCGACTCCCGCTCAAATGACAGAAATTTATATTAAAGGGAATTATTCCTGTTATCACCAGTGATCTGGAATATAGGTTAAGTTTAAGGACTCTGTTAATGCTTCATTATCGTTTATCACTCATCATGGTCACAAGTAATGTGACGAATGATTTCCAAATCATCGATAAATTCACGAGTCACTGTGACTCGTGAATTTAACTAGACGATATGGAAATCGAGAGTAGCATTTGTTAGGACTATTTAACGAATACAATTAAGCTGTTTAACTTAAAAATTATTAATTAAATATAGTTGCCGGCATTTTAAAGTATTTATATATTTAATGTAAACGGCGATGTTTGAAAATAAATCAGAAACATGTGATTATGTTTACTTTGTTTATTCCCTGCAACTTTATCATATTATCTATTACCAAATAGGATAGCAATATTGTAAGAATGCACTTTATTAGAGAAAAAAATAAACAGATCAAACTGTATATTATATCCAACATTATAGGCTATTAATTAATTCTTTTAGTATACAACTTAGTAAAATCATTATTTAAAAACACAATTATTGAACATACAATTATCAAATGTGTAGTTCGAAGGAATCTGTTCATTATTTGCTATATAATTTGTTGGAGAGTCAGTCACTGCAAAATAATGCTCTGATCTGTTCAGAACATTAAAAAGGAGGAGCTTTATTTATCACAAAAGCAGGAGGTGGTAAAGAGAATTCGATAAAGAGCGAGGTGAAACACGACTGTCATTGGTTGTAAAACAAAATTGATTGAAATGTGATTGGTCATTGACTACCATTTGGGGTATGAGTTAAAAAGTCAGGCAAACATAATTCCGCCTTCTAGGCGCCCCAATCTCAGAAGTGAGTTACAATTCCTTCAATGCCAGGAGAAAAAGCCAGTAATCGCTAAAATTATGACCCATAAAATTATGTTGTACTCTAAAATTAATTAAACACAAAAATAGGATGTATGTCATAACCGCTCCAAGACTGAAGTTGTTAATATAACTAAACACACATGCAAGTGACATATGTAAACGAAGAACGAGCAACCACATGTGTGGGAAATCACAGTAAGTCAATAGAAACATAATAACCTCAGCTTCCTCGACAGATGTCACTACTTACGTAATCCTAACAGGAAGACATCGAACATTATCTTATCAGAAAAATATAACAAATAGTAGAATACAAATAAAATTACGCAATTAAATCACAGTTCACATTTTAGCTAATTCCTAAGGAATGTACCCATGAAATTATATATCATCTGTACGTGTGTTTGTCACTGAACTCCTCCTAAACGACTGGACCGATTTTGATCAAGTTCTTTGTATACGTTGTACGTCTGATTGATTTCCTCGATGGTTTAGATTCACAATTATTATTGAAGGTTCTAAAACCATTTGGTGTAGAAGTTCATCTGAAGTGAACATTTAAATTTCGCTCTAGCGGTCTCATTTTTCGATGTTTCACAACGAAACTCAGTATATCCTATTAAAATAAAGCGAGGTAGGTATTAACCAAAAATGAGGGAACTCCGAGAATTAGAAGTGGAGGTTTACCTGAAATCCGAAATTAAAAACTGATTAGCAACCACCATGTTTGGTTCGTCTCAGCGTATACCATACAATTTAATTAATATTTAATATTTCATTTATTTAGGCGTAGCAACACACGCCGGGTATTAGCTAGTGTGTGTGTGTGTGTGTGTGTGTTGAAGAAGTAATTCTTTTCTCACATTGTGGTGACGTTTTGAAGCAGCTAACTCTCTTCATGCCCGATGTTGTAGTAACATTTTGAAGGATTAGTGTCCCAAAAAGAATTACTGGTTCAGGTTGGGTTTGATTTTCGGTAGAGCTGAAATCTCTTCTCAAGGTCGGAAGTTGGTACACAGGATAGGAAAACACTTTAAAAATCACTAATAACTGATTCTTGTAGAAATAGTTATAAATTTATTCATTTTGTGGGTTCCCAGCAGATTAAGTAAATTTAAGTGGTATTATTCTTCACTGTCAATTAAAATTATTTTCTTTTCTTGAATCAACTATTCTTGCTTCTATGTTTGTTGAAAGTTGTATGCAGAATGACTAGGTAATTCTTTTATAATTTTAAAGAACATTGTTACATCACATGATTTTATATTTAAATTCTATTGGTTAATATGATGTTTAAATTTGATTTGTTAAATCAAAAAGTTAATTGTTTTAACATCCAATCAGAATTTAGTATACTTTTATTTAAAAATATTAAGTTAAGCAGGTGTTCTTATTACAGTTATAACAGAAAGTTTTATTATTCTGACAACAATGACTTAAAACAATTTTAAAAGCATTATTAAGAAAGACTTATGTACTATAATTTCTTTAATTGTTACTGAGACAATTTTTATTCAACAATGAACAACAATGAATTATTTAGATGTTTTCTTTATTTAAGTTATATTTAAATATTAAATGAATTTTAAAGTATAAGATTATTACTTTAACTTTCATATTTATTATATTATAATCCTGCTATAGTGTATGTACGTATGTACGCATATATATATATATATATATATATATATATACTTATATGAAAAGAAAAATGACTGCTTGAGTCGGGATTTGAACCCGAGTCTCGAAACTCGGTACGTTTAGCGCTCTAACGACCTGACATCTAAATATACAAGCGTTACTGCTATAAAGTAAATATTCTCTTTAAAAATTTGCTTAACTGTTATATTGGCCACAAGATGTCAGTCGGAACGATTTTCCGCTCCCTCTTGTATGAATTGAGAATACTACATATGTAAGAAAAATGTATGTTTGTGTCGGGATACTTCAGTAGCTCAGGTCGTTAGAGCGCTAAACGTACAGAGTTTAGAGACTCGGGTTCAAATCCCGACTCAAGCATTCATTTTTCTTTACATATCATATTTGCCTTCATTGCCAAATGTAAATATATATATATATGTGTGTGTGTGTGTGCGTGTGTATGTTGTGAGTAAGCCGAAATGCTGTTTCCATTTATTATTATTATTATTATTATTATTATTATTATTATTATTATTATTATTATTATATATACTGTCCTAGTGAATGATTCTATTTCACCTATTAGACTTTCGATTAAAAAACTGACTTTCATAAGAGATAACGCAGTTAACATCAACAAGTTTGAAGGAACTGGATTCACCTTGATTAAAATTCTTCGTAAATTCGGAACACTGTATTCCGTGGAAAAAACCCAGTACTGTGATTTCCCTTTCAAGTGACCAGCTAGCTTCAACGCATACAATGACTGTAAAATTGTAACATGGCTCATGAACATAGTAAGAACACATTAAAACTCTGAATAATAATAATAATAATAATAATAATAATAATAATAATAATAATAATAATAATAATAATAGTGATACTAATAATAATAATAATAATAATAATAATAATAATAATAATAATAATAATAATAATGATGATAATAAAAAATGGAAACAGCATTTCGGCTTACTCACAACACTTATAATAAAAATTACGACACTATAACACTGTAATTAAACCAGAGTGCCTCTATGGAGCAGAAACATTAATTTTGAACAGAAAAAAATATATTGAAAATATAGTGAAAAAAGAATCCAAAATTATAAGAAAAGTTTTAGGACCACAAGTCATAGGTAAAGCATTTAGACTCAGAAGTAAAAAGGAAATAAAAATATATACAGACATTCATGGTTCTGGGGGTAAAGGCGGCCGTCACGCAGGGCTGACAACCCGGCTGACATAAAGTGCCGATTGTCTAGAAAAAGTGGGAGCCCTAACCTCCTACTACCCCAAGGGCCTCCGGGTCTGTTGTGGGATCACTTTACTTTACTTTATTCATGGTGATATTAGAAAACGAAGGTTAAAATTTTATGGCCATATTAAACGAATGAACTCAAATAGGCTTACAAAACAGATAATGGAATTCTACGAAAACAAAAGTAAAGCTCCAGTGGATACTATGAAGTGGATTGATGAAGTCAAAAAGGACTTAAAATTGGCAGGAATTACTAAAGAAGATATCCCAAACAGAGATATATTTAGAATTAAGGTGAATAAGTGGCAAGTTGACCAAGAGGACAAACCGAAGGAAAAAACTGGAACAACTTGGACAGATGAGAGAAAACAAGCTCATAGTAAAAGAATGAAAGAAATTTGGGCTCAAAAGAAACGCTTCTAAGTACTTTGCGTCGTCCTACATGGGCTCATCCGCAATTAAAAAAAATAATATCACCCAACTTCACGGATTAGGTGTTTGTCTGTTCCGATCTCACATCTGTTCAGCCCAGCGCTTTCTTGGTCTTCCTATCGACCTTCGTCCTCCAGGATTATACATCAGTGCCATCTTAGGTATCCTATCCTCTGTCATTCTTTGCAGATATTCTATCCAATTGTTCCTATGTTCTTCTATTTGTTGAAGAAGTGGTTGTACTTTTAGTTCCTCTCTAATATTCTCATTTCTAATATGTTCTTCTCTTGTACAACCTTTCACAGCCGATAGGAAACTCATTTTCACTGCCTGAATTTTACTTTTTTATTTTTTCCTGAATAATAATATTAATGTTAATTAAATATTAACATTAAATTAATCCGACTAGAAAGAAGAAAAGAGGGAGACCAAAATTAACATGGAAGGAAAACATGAAGACAGTAATGCAAGCAAGAGGGCTAAGCATTGAAGATGCCCAAGATCGTAGGCTTTGGAGGTTTGGCACAGGAAGACGACAGCAGCTGTAAAAACTCGAAGATAAATAGATAGAATATTAAATTAACATTTTCCTGAATAATAATATCAATAGTAATAACAATAACAATCCATTAAGAAACGGGGTTTACTTGAAAGCTGAAATTTAAAATTCGTGTTAGCAGCAGCCATGTTTCTTTTCTCGTTACGAAACTGGATATATATATATATATATATAATTTAATTAACAAAATAAACATATATTCCATGAACAAATAATATTGTACTACAAATTTGACTTATTGAGTATTTGGTTAGTTTATTCAGTTTCTGGGTAAATGTGGTGAACTTGTTTATTGATTATAGTTCGTAAAAAAAGACGTAACATGATTGATTTCAATTTCAACTACACATTAGACAAAAAAGCTATTCATTCACAATGACTGTTTATCTTTAAATACTTCCTTAATACAGGCTTTTCACTTTACAGCAGTTCATCCTTGATTCCTGCTTTACAGAGATTCCTATCTTCCCATTGTCCTTCTTCCATACCTCTCTACATCATGGCATCATATATTCCCTTATACCATCTCCAGCTCTTCCTTCTGTCTGGTACCATTGCAATCTAACACCCGTTTAGGCCACTGTTCCTCCGACATCCGTTGTACATGTCCATAGCACTGTAAAGCTCTCTTTGTATCTATCTATAACAGTTTCTTGTGCATCCATTTCTTCTTCTTCATTTCACTTCATGGGCTAGGCAAATTGCCTGTTCCACCTCACAGTTTTTCTGTCCATCTTTTCACTGGCCTTCCTACATTCCTTGAACCTCTTGGCTTATAGTTGAATGCTGCTCTTGGTAATCTTGTTACATCAATTCTTTCCACATGTGTAAACCATTTCTCTCTATATTCTCTGATTTTCTCATCCAACGGATATATATTTAAGTCTGTTCTTATATCTTCATTCCTTATCCGATCCAATCTTGTGCAGCCTTTTGTTCTTCTAAGGAAGTTTATTTCTGCGCTTTGTATTCTACTTTGCAATTTTTTGGTCATTACCCAAGTTTCGCTCCCATAAAGTAATCAGGAACTGCCAGTGTTTTATAAAACTTCAATCTAGTATCTTTTCTTGTTTTATTCTTTAATGTTTTATGTATAGTTCCGCATATCATTTGAAATTTCGACAGTTTCACATGTATGTCTCTTTCAGTTTTTGTGTTTATGGTAAAATTACAACCCAAATAATTAATTTGTTACTTATTCCAGAGGTTTGTTGTCTATTACGATTTTTTGATCTTATATGATCGTTTCCCCAAATTGCTATTATTTTTGTTTTTTCTTTTGATATTTCGAAATTATATTCTTGGCATAACTGATTTAATTGATGTAAAGAGTACTGCAAATTATTTTCATTTTCTTGAATAATAACCACATCGTCAGCGTACATTAAAACGTTTAATATTTTAAAACGGTCCATTCTTATACCTATATTAACAATACTTTTACAATTTTGGATGATGTCAATATATAGATAAAAAAAGGTAGGTGATAAACTACACCCTTGTCTTACACGCATCCATTTCTTGTCTAATATATTTATTTCTAATTTGTCGTAGCCTGGATATTCTCATACTTCTCCGTAGCCCATTTATCTTTAAATGTAAGTTTAAAAAAAGAGACTCTTCAATGAGGTATAAGTTACATAAAAAAAAATTGATAAAATGTTTATGGATAGATTACACTATGCATCTTCAGTTATCAATTCACTTTCAACAGTAATGTTTCTTCCTTGTAGAAAACTGGCTTATCTGAAATCATAACCTACATAAATACAATTATGATTGCACGTTATTTTTTTTTTGCAACAAAAGCTAATCCATTATTTTTCTAGTGACAGCTTTGGGTCTTCAATTTTTTATGGTGCGTAATATGTAATGCAGAGAGTTGTTTCAGATCATTGGGACGATTTTAAATTGTTATAATGGCACCACTGTTGTACATCACGGTCATGGCTTTCATGTGTGCGGAGAGGAAACTTGTCATAGTAGTTTCATGAGCAAACCTTGTTAACATGCAGAAGAAAATAAATTGCTTCAGTTACAGTCATTATTATTTACTTTACCTGATGAAGTTATCGTCTCTTCCACTTCACTAGGGTTAAATTACAATGTAATTCTTTGGCATTACCCTCCATTTTATACGGATGTGAGACTTGGAGATTAAGAACATAACAAGAGACAAGAGCAGAATCAAAGCAACGGTAATGAAATTTCTCAGAAGGACAGCAGGATACACTATTTTAGATCGAAAAAGGAATGGAGAAATTTTATAACAATTAGAAGTAGAATAAGAGGAAGAAAAATTAACAGATATAAATTAAACTGGCTAGACCATGTAAAAAGAATGGATAATTCAATAATCACAAAAATGATGCAATATAAACCAAAAGGACATCGTCACCAGGAAGACCTCTTAAAAGACTGCTAGATGGGGACGAAACAGGTCTACAAAGGCCTAATTCGTGACGGATGATGATGAATAACAATTATGAATTATCTACTTGTCGATTAATAATTAATACATAATAGGCATAGGCTATACAATATAGAGTTAAGGAAAAAAATAATGTCACGGGATGACCAGTGGTTTTCCTTTACAGTACTTTATTTCGGTGTAAATGAACACACAGACGTTTAAAATCTAACAAAACATTTTCATTTCCTACCAAAGATTATCAGTAAACTTTTTATCACAATTTTCACTTACAATTAATCTTATTTCAATATTTATCTCAGTCACAATTATTTTCACAGTCACTGATGAATCTGTGTTCACCACAATTTTTCGTACACAACACAAGACACTCATATCTTTGTCAGACCAACACTGACTGGTGTCTTGCCTCCGCCTCCTTTCATAGGCGCGAGGAACTTTCTAGATATAGTTGATCGTCCCGATCAGCTCCCTTGTATGGTACGAGTCGATTTAGATGTACCATTATCGTTTTTCTTTTGGGCTGACGTTGAATTCGCCGATTCATTTTGAATCACACTGTATACCTAAGTTTTAACAATAATGAAACTTGCGAGAGCACGTAAACTGGTTAACGGCAAACGCATAGCTGCCCACCCAGCAAGCAGACCAGCGACCTTCGTGACCACATGAATCAGACGCACTACAGAAATCATCAGAATATGATGTCATATAATTAATTATAAAGATTTTAAAATTATAATTAAAACAAAAATATTCTAAAGTCATGGTTTTCCTAGGAAAAGAACCAGTTCGCAGTAAACGTATTATTAGCAATAAAATATTAGAACAAACTAACACATTTAACTATCTCGGATACCAAGTTACATACGAAGAGGAAAAATATTTTAGTCAGAAAATTATAACATTTAACAGAGTAACAGCAATTATAAATAATATTTTTAAGCCAAACACAGTACAGCAACACACACGAACTAGAATTTATAAAACACTGGCCAGACCCATATTATGTTACGGCAGTGAGGCCTAGACAATTCGCAATGTAGATGAACAAAGACTAACTGCGGCAGAAATGAAATTTACTAGACGTACTGCGGGCTATTCAAGGACAGACCATAAACGGAATTATGAGATTCTCAAAGAATTACAAACAGAATCAGTCATGGAATATGTACAAAAATATAGAAACAACTGGAAATCTCACGTAAGAAGAATGAGCAGAACAAGAATACCACGTCAAATCTTAAATTACCAGCCACCAGGCAAGAGATCCTTGGGAAGACCCTTCAAACGTTGGATTCAGAGCGTAACAGACCTCTAGGTCTATCACACGAAAAAGAAAATAACTTAAATTCACAATTAGTAACAGTATTAAGCTGTTGGGATAATTGCCCATTAAATACGGATAAAACTACAATTCCGGGAATCAATTGCCAAACAATGTTTGATCACCTGACATTATTTAAGATTTAAGTGCTTTGAGTACCGATTATTGTCAAACGTTATCTGTGTAATCAATTATTTAAATCATTTTTCAAACGGGACATTAGTCATAATTTGTTAAGTAGATTTTTCTTTATTCTTCACTTCTATGTATGTACCGTCTTCCTAGCATATTTACATCTTGTAAATAGTCTTTCCACCGCTCTTCGGGATGTTGACTTAAGATTGTAAATTGTAATTGAGTTATGATTTAAAGTATTTTAGTGTTCATTCTTTCAAAATGTGTTCAATTTTATACCGTATTTTTATACTTTTTCCTAACATTCCATATTCCTAGGAACATGTCCCTCTGTTTGATCTTTTAGCATGGGTTCCCTGAAGTAGTCCCCGCCCGGAGAACCGAATGGGGGACTATTTGACCTCCGGAAAATTTTTACCCCATTGGAACCCATGTCCGCATTTCTTGACGGTTGTATTTTTATGGTGAAAGATCGTAACTCTTTCGACCAAGGTACTTTTTTCGTCTGGCTTATCACCTTCGACCAGTCCGGCATGGGTAACCCTATCGGCAGCAATGCTACCGCCGGCATAGCTCTCGGGATCATTTAAGCACGCAAGCCACTCCACCACGACAAGGTAAAGATATTTAATACCATGGAGGGTATCATTGAAGCTTCTTGTAGGAAAACCATAGGGAAAATGCTCAGTTGGTAGATCAAGAATGAGGTGGGAGAATAACATTAACTATGATTTGAGGGAAGTACATTATACAGGGAATGATTGGAAAGCATTAGCTCAGAATAGGGATGTATGGAGAGCTTATTACCGCGCGGCCATGAACCTACGGGTTCGATAGTGCCAGTAAGTAAGAGTAAGTATTCTTATATATATATAATGTATAACATTTGTGATCGTCTCTTCATTTCATGAATGCTGTCATTTAGTGCAAACTTTTGTTCTTCTTGAAAAAAATTATATCTGCACTTTGTATCCGACACCTCTTCTAAGAGCCCACAGTTCACTTCCACATAATATGACTGGTTTTATAAGCGCATTTTGATATAAAAATACGTATATACAGGGTATTTCAGAATAAGTATTACAGACTTCTAGGGGTTGTAAAGGGGACTCAGTGTATAAAGTTTTAATGAGGAACACATGTCTGGAAACGTCCATTTCGGTATAAAATAAGTTAGAAGATCGAAACACAATGGGCTGAAATCGTGTGTCTTGTGTTTCAGAATAATTATTACAGCCTTCTAGGACTTCTACTACACCTATCGAGTCGATGGAAGATCTTCTTGTACGAATTTTGGCGGCAGCAGAACTTATTGAGCACACACTAGGTCTTGTGGGACGGTGTGTATGAAAACATGCGTCGCAGGTGCACTTTGTGCAACGAACAGGGTCGCCACGTGGAACCACACTTGTAGTACAACCCCTAGAGGTCTATAATACTTATTCTAAAACACAAGACACACGATATAAGCCCGTTGTGTTTCGATCTTCTAACTTATTTTATACCGAAATTGACGTTTCCGGTCATGGGTTCCTCATCAAAACTTTATATACTGAGCCCCCTCTACAATCCCTACAAGTCTGTAATACTTATTCTGAAACACAAGACACACGATGTCAGCCTAACAATGCACTTTGTCTTCCCTTTGTTTTGTGTCTAAGTTGTAGAGGTTGAAAGGTTCCCATCTTAATTCCTTAACTATTTCAGATGAACTTCTTTGGTCACCCTTTATGAATATTCATTTCGTTTTAAATATTCTAACTCGTTATTTTGATGTCAGCCTATTTTACACCATTTTGATTTTCATGATGTAAGCAATGTGGAAATTAACATGAATAAGACAAAAATGCTTAACAATATCAAAATAACCAGTAAGATGCAGATTAGAAATGGAAAGAAAGATTATAGAACAAGTGTCAGAATTTAATTATTTAGGTGTATTAATAATAAACACAAAACATTTAATAAAAGAAGCAAAGAAACAAGCTGATGAAGCAGCACAAATATCAGGGTAAATGAAATATTTAATTTGGCGCAACAAACATATGTCAATAGAAAGCAAAACCCGTATATTCAAAACGATAGTTCGACCAGTTATCGTATATGGTGCAGAAACTAGGGCTGATACAACAAAAACTAAACAAATAATTTTTGATAAAATACACAACACAGAAATTAGGGATAAATGTCATATTCAAGACATAACCAAATTTATTATAGATAGACGAAAATATTGGAAGGGTCATTTTTTTTTATTAAGAGCCCCACCACCATTCCCCTGGGTTTCCTCGGATTTAATGCCCATATCCCCAGGTCTGCTCTTGTCCCTAATTACTCTCTGCTGTTTTTATTATGTTCATTTTCTTGATACAAGTTTCGGGTGTTTGTTCTTAATACAACTTATAAATTATACAGTTATGTTTACAAGGGCCATATAGAGAGAATGGAAGAAAACCGGCTTGCAAAAAGAGCTAAAGAAGATAGACCAATGGACGGGAGAAGAACAAGAGGAAGACCAGCCAAGAGATGCATAGACAGTGAATGAACATCCAATACGTCTTCCTCCGAGGAGTGATTTTGAAAATAAACGGGATGAAAATCCTACAAATTAAGTTTAAGAAGAAAAGATGATGTAAGTATAACGAAATAGCCATGATTTCTTCTCCCATCTTCTTTGATGTAAGCACCAACTTGGAGAGGAAGAAAGAACACATGTTATGATGAATATCAGATATAATCTGTTGATTCACATTTTTGGAAACTGAAAAAGTGTAAAATAAATAAAGTATTTACTAGTTTGATAAGATGGCTCTTATCTTTTCTATTCGAACTTACAATGAGTGCGAATTGCAAGGAAAATAGGTTTATCAAAACTCAGCTTTAAAGCTCTCGATACCTCCTTGTTAATTTGTAATGGTTTATCTTATTTAATCTCCTTTGTAATACTTATGATCATCTTACTTACTCACTGGCACTATCGAACCCGTAGGTTTATGGCCGCGCGGACATAAACTCTCCATACATCCCTATCCTGAGCTAATGTTTTCCAATCATCCCCTGTATAATCTAATTCCCTCAAATCATAGTTAATATTATTCTCCTACCTCATTCTTGGTCTACCAACCGGGCGTTTTCCTTCTGGTTTTCCTACAAGATTCTTTCATGCACGTCTTTCATTCCCCGTACGCGCTACGTGTCCTGCCCATCGCGGTCTACGAGACTTAACTGTTCTTATTATATCTGGCTTCCTATAAAGACCATGTAATTCATTGTTATGCAGTCTTCTCCATTCACGTGTTTGTTCATCTCTCTTTGGTTCAAAAAAATTCCTAAGAACTTTATTCTCAAATACTCGTAATCTCCTTTCCTCCCTTAAAGTAAGAGTCCACGTTTCGCATCCATATAATATAACTAGTAGAATAAGTTTTGTATATTTTCAGTTTAACGTTTTTTGAAAGGAGTTGGGGCATCAAGAGTCTCTGCAATGTATAATAGCAAGCATTTCCAGAATTGAGCCTATGTTTAATTTCTTTGTGCATCTCATTCCTTCCCAATCTCACATCGTAATATACTACTCTTTTTTACAAAAATGTGTAACGTACAAAGTGCACACTGTACTTGAGATACATCAACAATTAATACCATCACTTAGGTCAATAAATATCTCCATGATCATCAATATTAAGCTAACTTGATTCTTCCATTTCCTTCTTCTTCTTTGACGCCAAGGTCCTTTGAATTTAATCTTGGTATCCTTAATTAGCTCCATCCACTCTTGTCTGTCTTCAGCCTTCAATCTCCGTTCTTCAATGTCAAGTTTCCTGATGTCATTGTACACATCATCCGTCTATCCAGTGTTATCTTGATTTTCCATTTTTTTTCAGTTACTTAGCGACTAAAGTAATCTTGGGGACCTTGGGGACTCTATCGCTGTTCATCCTGACAAAATGTCCTAGCCATCATCAATGAGATGAAATTACGATATCAAAAGAGTTATGGGAAGTGTCGATGGGATATGTTTTATAGGGTTTGGAATGTACTTGATATGTGGCGCAGGGATCACACATTGGATATATGTGTGTTTTAAAAGTAGACTTCAAGGCTTCCTCTAAAAAAGTGAAAACTGTTTCCATACCATAGCTAAGTTTTTGTTTTATAGAAGATTAATTATATATATATTTTTTTTTTTCCACCGCTGCGGTCTCGAGATAGCCTGCTGCTTTGTCACGCAGCGGGCCTGGGTTCGATCCCCGGTCGGGGCAGTTTTTTGGGTGACGTTTTATCGTTTTTCTCACCTATAAGACAAATGTCAGGAAAACTTTAACACCCAAACGGTCCCCGAAACCATATAGCCATCATCATCATCATCCTTCACCGGTGTGGAAAGCAACGGAAGCTACCACACCTACAATTCCCTAGTAAAGCTGTAAAGCATAGCATGAAAATGCTATGATTGCAGTGAAAGACCTGCCCTCGGCAGAATTACTATGGATGAATTGATATATCCATTATATTTGTTATTATTATCCTACTGAAGAAATAGTGACAGGTTCAGACATATTTTTTTGGGTTGAACGTATGATTATGTCTGGTTTTTTATTGCAAAATCATAAACCTTTCAATAAGGCTTATTTTACTGGAATTGTAAGAGATCATAGAAATAATAAAATATCAAAATCATTAAATAACTCTCCAAATCCTATAGATTTAATTAATAAATATGGGGCAGATGCTGTTCGTGTATATATATATATATATATATGAAAAGAAAAATGAATGATTGAGTCGGGATTTGAACTTGATCTCTAAAGTATATATATATATATATATATATACTAGCTGGCCCGGCGGACGTCGTAAATATTTTTACGTTAATTTTTCCGATGTTTTAATAGTTATCTGCTATTCGGGGCGGAAACAAATCCAACAAATCAAAGATCATAAAAATCGGTCCAGCCGTTCTTGAGTTATAAATAGTGTAACTAATCCGACTTTGTTTTATATATAGCCTATATATATATATATATATAGAAGTCCCGGCCACGCTAAGATATACGTAAAATTATGTTCTAGTAAACTAAGCGAGAAATTTAAATCAGAAAGTTTTTTGTTTTACACAATTTTTTAGTTCTGGTACGTTAACTACACCCGGTATAAATATGGGTGGTGGTTTATGTGGAAGTGGTTTTGTTGATTGAGATGAATTTATGTTGTCTGCATTCACAGTATCATCCATAAGTGTATCATAAGGATTATATACATTTATTGATGGAATATTTTGAGGAGGCTTCCTGATTTCATTATACTTTCGTTTTTTCTACGAACTTGTTGGCAGTTTGGATTCTCATCATCATCAAGAAGTCTCTGTATAGTAATATCATCTTGTGATATATTATAGTCATCTTGTTTTTCATTTAATTGAGGCATGGAGATTGTTTCTGTAATATTAGGCATATTATTATAACTAACAGACTTACTTACAGTTCTGTTATTCCGAACCTTAGGACCTTCATATGTTTTTAAATTGACATTCTTCTTAAATGTAAGATTTATGTCACATAGGCCTATACCAATTTGCGGAAATTCACTTGATATCTTATCATTCATGGTCTCTAGAACTGATTCGCCATATTGTTCAATGTCCCTTCTCGGTCCAGTTAAATTTAAATTGAGTTGCTGTCTTTCAGCCAGATTACTTAAAACTAATACTTACACACGAAATTAATATTATTATAAATGTATTGAAAATAAAATAAACACTGAACACATTTAAATTATGAAATAATCAATATTTGTAATTCAATTGAAATTTGCGGTTGCAACAAAAAGCACAGCCACCTGGATCTCTCTTTGTTAAATAATAAACCAATTACCTTACACCATCATCTGTTAGAGTCGTATGGAACTCACAGATAATTATAACTCTTTGTTAAATAATACTTACTTACTTACTTACTCACTGGCACTATCGAACCCGTAGGTTCATGGCCGCACGGACACAAGCTCTCCATACATCCATATCCTGAGCTAATGCTTTCCAATCATTCCCTGTATAATCTACTTCCCTCAAATCATAGTTAATGTTATTCTCCCACCTCATTTCTTTGTTAAATAATAAACAAATAATTTGCAATAAAAATAATGCGACTATAAATTTAGTTATAAACAACCGTAGGTCTCAAGTTGAATCAAACAGCACACAGTGTGGAAAATTTTATTAAAATCGGTTCAGTAATTTAGGATACCATCGCGGACAAACAACGTGAAACGTAATTTATATATATATATATATATATATATATATATACACTATTTTTGTAGTTTCCCTGTAAATTGTCCATAAGAATTCCGTGTTTAAAAATTGTGAACATTCAATACCTCCACTCTGTATTGTTAGTATCCCGTGTAAGAAAAAAGTATTCAAAATTTTATAAATGCAGAGAATTGAAATTTTCGAAAAATTATGAAAAGCGGACAATAGTGGTCTGAATAGAGACACTAGAATTAGTTTTAATAACTTAAGCACGTGTGTTGCATACCCACTCAGAGTTGCAGATTATTGTGAGTCATAAGTTAAGTGAGTGGAATTATACTTTACACATGAGAACATTTAAATGGCGGTTAATAGCCGCACTACTGTACTGCTCACAAGCCTACACCAGGTATATCTGTTGCTTCAATACAAATAAAAATACAGCCAGTGTCAAACATTTTTTTTAAAGTTCAAAATATTGCCAATTGATGAACATAATCGCATAAAAATGGAAGAAGAAACCAAAGAAGATCGTTGATTGAAAACCTGATGGAAGAAGTGGAAGAGGCAGATCCAGAGAACATTGGATAGATAGAGTGTGAAATATGGAAGCTAGAGATTTGAGGGAAGAAGATGCTTTAGACAGGAACCTCTGGCGACAAATCACTTTGGGTTGAAGGAGAAACATTGTATTGTGGAATATTCCTAATAAAAAATAAACATAATTAGAATAAAATATATTTTTCATATATTTATTGGTACATTTAATATTAATATACCAAAATAGTAGCATTGCTATGCTATATGAGCCAAGAAAAAATATATAAAAAGTTTGGCCATTATTCTACGAGTAAGAAGTGAGGGACGGTACACCCCCAGTTCTCTTATATATAGGGTGTTGCAAAAACACCGGCAACGGAGGTGAGGTGGATATTGAGAAATGTTGATCATTTTTAATAAGGTACCAATACCTGGAAATGACGCGTTTTCACACTATGAGTAGCTAACTTGTCAAGGGTTCGGTTAGTTGGATTTCGACTCAATACTTTGGCAATACTCTCACAGTCACATCAAGGTTTCAAAATATCCACCTTCCATCTCATTGGAGAGCGTACATCGGCGATGTAGTGATTGACGCACACGTTGAAATACATCTGGCCTCGTTTGAATTATCTCTGCAGCAGTGTGGATTCGGACTATAAGGTCCATACGTGTCTCTACTGGAATCTAATAAACAGACTGTTTTATGTCGCCCCACAAAAAGTACTCGAGAAGTTTAAGATCAGGTGATCTCGGAAGCCATGAGACTGGTCCCCCTCTGCCAATCCATCGACCTGGATACGTGGTATCCAAATGTCTCCTCACATTGGCATCGAAGTGAGCTGGAGCTCCGTCATGTTGCAGCCACATTCCGTTGCGAACATGTAAGGCGTTGTCACGTAACGAGTGTTCAAATCCTTGGAACCAACACCGATCTTGAGACATAATTAACTTGTCATAGTGTGAAAATGATCAACATATCTTAATATACTACCTCACTTCCGTTGTCGGTTTTTCTTGCAACACCCTGTATATATATGAGGCAAGAGAAGTTTTAGTAATAATGCGAACGATTGCTTTGAACCCCCGTCCCTCGGGACTAGACCACAAAGACCAATAAAAATAAAATATATTTACATAAAACCTTAGAGCGTTTAATTGGATACTTGTGCTATATGTATAAAAAAACTCCTGGCGCGACAGGCCTACAAGGCCCTTAGCCTACAAGCCGGCTGCTGGCCTCACATCCACATGTGTCAATTACAGAGGTAGATTATAATCAGCCAGTGTAGGGGTGACATGTGGTCAGCATGTCGAGTCCCCCAGCCGTTATAGCTGGTTTTCTCAACCTGGAGCCGCTACTTATTGTAGCTACCCAAATGCATCACGATGCTGGGTGGGCACCGGTCCCATACTGGCCGAAATACCATGAGAAAATTTCTTCCACCATGGAGACTCGAACCAGCGCAAGTCCCGTAGCTCTGCGCCAAGGCTTCCTGCCTTAACCACTCGGCTACGGCGCTGTGCTATATGTATGCATATCTTAAACATATTCACTCTAGAACAACCTCCATAAGGGCAAAAGTGGCAAAACATAAGCACATGACGCTGAAACACAATCACAGCGCATGTCCACAAATCCGTACCATATCCAGCACTAAATTCCTAACAAAAATGCCGTTTACGCCAAGGTTACATTAGTAGTAGTAGTAGTAGGACTTTATTAGACACAAAGTAAGATATTTACAATATTATTTACAAATATGGCCGTACGTGCTGTTGACAGTCCGTTACAATAAAGTAATAATATGTAATAGTATAAAGAAAAACAAAAAAAAACAATAACATTACAATTACATAAAGAAAACACAATAATATTACAATTACATATATTAATTAACGTATGTATTATTATTAAGAATTAATGGTATTGCATTTTGATAACATGTACTTTAGGTTACACTAAGAAAGCCACTTACTCATAGCCATTAGTAATTTAGCTGTCCAGCGATGAAAAACTTTCCCAGAAAACAGCACACTGGACAGCAAAAATGCTGTCAAAAACGGACGGAAGTGTCAGAAGATTGCGTAGGATATGCCTGTTTTTCTAATGATTTTAAGAACAAATGAAAAACTTCGAAGTCACGTGGGTTTTGTTTACATTTATTCTACTCTTTATTTGAAAGAATATGGTTGCTCGGCCATCAGGATCGTCGGATTTAATTCCTATCGAATTTTCTTTAGAAAATTTGTGTTTTGAGACTTTCAAAGTCAAAGATGAAAGAGTGAACTTGAGACTAATCTTATGTACGGTGTCAATAAAAAACTCTTTTCCTTAGATTTTCATTGTTTTTTTAATTTCACTCTATTACAATTAGGAGAAGGCTTACAGTTATTTATTGCCTTTTTTAACATTTTTTTTATTTTTATTACAAAAAGAACACAAAAAAGAAACACAAGAAAAGAAACAAAAATTAAATTTTATAAAGTAATGACTGTTCCTGTATTGATGTATGGATCAGAATGCTGGACGATCACTAAAAGTCAAGAACAAAGATTGGAAGCAGCTGAGATGCGATTTTTAAGAAATATAGCAGGATATACTCTGCTGGATAAGAAAGGAAATGAAGATATAAGAAAGGAACTAAATATTTTCAAACTTACAGACCGAATAATTAAATATAGGAACGACTGGAAAGAACATATTGATAGAATGCCAGAAGGAAGGTTTCCAAAATTATTGCTAAATTATAGACCGCACGGAAGGAGAAATGTTGGTCGCCCACACGGAAGATGGACTGAACAATTTTAACAATTGTAGCTTTCATGAAACCGGGACGAGCCAACAGGCTTTATCCCTGGATGATGATGATGCTTTTTATTAGATGTCTTTATCTTAGACAATGTTCAAAATGAAAATATGTAACTTCTCAGAATTACTTGTTATCATCGCCTTGTCGTGGCGGAGGGGCCCAGTACATAATTATCCAGACGATAAGCCAGGAAACGCAAGTTGCTGGCCTATAAGAGGAGAAGGGAAGCGAAGAATAATCCACAACGGGCGGATGGAGTTCGTTAGTCCTGTAAGACGACCCATCTAGGAGATACAACTCCGAAATAAAACGGGGCAGGCTGAGCTCTGGAGCTGGGTGAAGGCGATAAGCCTAGGGAGGAAACCCCGAATAATAAACCCGCCATGAAAACGGGCTAGCAACCCACTTCAACGTGTATCTTATACATTGCTCGCAGTCCCAAGGATCAAGCCTCGGATCAAAGGCCGACTTGGAAAAACGAGCTAAAGAAGATAGACCAATGGACGGGAGAAAAACAAGAGGAAGACCAGCCAAGAGATGGATAGACAGTGAATGCACATCCAATACGCCTTCCTCCGAGGAGTGAATTGGGAAATAAATAGGATGAAAATCCCACAAATTATGAATATTAAGAAAAAAACCTTGTTATATGTGTCCTTCAAACCAAATTTATTGAAAACCTGAAGTGATGAGGTCAAAAATTACTTTTTTTTGTCTAATATGGAATTGCTGAATGAAGATAAAATAAATAGTTAAAAAACTAAAACAACACGCTTTATTAGAAAACCGAACTAAAAAATGAAAAATAATTTTAATTTCCAACACGCTTGAGATAAAATTAAAGTGGTCAACAAAAAAAATCATCCCCAACACATATAGAATAAAACTAGAGTTATCATAAGTAATGCCACGAGTGATTTCCAAATTATCGATAAATTCACGACTCACGAAGTGAGGAGTGAATTTATCTAGAGAATTTGGAAATCAAGAGTGGCATTTGTTAGGACTATTTAACGAATAAAATTAAGCTGTTTACTCACAAATCATTATTTAACTATAGTTATTTTAAAATATTTATATATTTAATGTAAACGGCGATGTTTGAAAACAAATGAGAAACGATAGGTACGCTTCTACTGCTTCTTTGTTTATCACTGCAACCAGATCATACTATTTATTGCCAAAGGAACGCAATATTGTAAGAATGCTCTCTAGTGGAGAAAAAATGAAACACATCAATCTGTATATTAATTCATTTTTGATGTCGTATGATGTAAATATGACAATTATATTTTTCTCGATTATTACCTGGGAAAAAATACATTTAAGAAAGTGCAAACAGTGGTTTCTTTTTTTTGGTGGTATAATCAATTGCTACAAATGTTGACATGTAAGCACTATTATATACAATCTGGTAGCCGTATTTGTTATAGGCTCAGTCACTGCAAAATAACGGTCAGACCTGTTCAGAATATTAAAAAGGAGGAGCTTTGTTTAATATATGATAATCCTAACACTGATAAATATTTCGTGAAACACGACTCTGATTGGTTGTAAAACAGAAATCATTGAAACGTGATTGGTCATTGACTCCCATTTGGGGCATGAGTTAAATAGTCAACAAAAATAAAATAATTTACCATCAAAAGGGTGGGGTGCTTTTTATGATTTTTACATTTTATTCTTAGAGATTTTACTTTTACCAATATCTGTTGATTATCAAATATATTAATTGATATAGAGCAACCCACGCTTTTGATGGTAAAATTATTTTCTTTTTGCTGATAACTCTAGTTTTATTCTATATGTGTTGGACATGATTTTTTTTGTTGACCACTTTAATTTTATCCCAAGCGTGTTGGAAATTAAAATTATTTTTCATTTTTTAATTCGGTTTTCTAATAAAGCGTGTTGTTTTAGTTTTAATATTTTACAGAATAAGATAAAAATGTAAATATCTTTAAATTCGATACTATTGAAGTATGAGCTAAAAGTAATACTCTTCTAAAAAAATCCTCTCAGCCAGATTTGAACCAGCGACCTATGGATTACTGAAATTATATACCACTAGAGTTTTGCGCTCTACCAACTGAGCTCTTACAACGATTGACTAGAAAGTCGACAACCTATTATACCAGTTTTCATTTTTTTTGATTTTCTGATGATTCTGGCCAGGATTTTAGAAACAAAATATGAAATTATTTTATTGTCACGGGTCCTTTACAAGTATACAAAGTTTCAAGTCGATCCAATGATTTTAAGTGAGTGAAAATCGCGTTCAAAGATTCCGTCACATAGATAGATAGATACAGGTCAAGCTAATATAAAGCGTGTAAAAATACATTTTCATGGGTACGAAGTCAAGTGAACAGATACAATTCTTTAGCAAATCGGCGAAAACAATTAAAATGCGAAAGGGGTCAAGGAAAGAAGGGAAATAAAATATAGGCCTATATGTATAACAGTGTAACAACTTAATGAGTTGTTCCTCATATATTTTAAGCGGGAAGTTGTTGAAACAACCTTGGCAGAAAAACAAGTTCTGGTGGAAGGTAATACACCTCTTAGCGTTGGAATTACAAAAGTGTACTTAAAGTGGAGGGAATATGGCAGGTTTACAGATACAGTTCGTTAGAGCCCACAACTACTTCACTTAATTGGGCAGCGTTGGCGGCTAATTGAAACACAGTCACGTGTTAGGGGCGAGGGTAGACAAGTGCAATTCTTGACTCACTTTGGTTGCAATGCGCTATCGCATTTCTGAAATTTTATCTCTCAAATTTTAACGGAAATGAAGCTGGCGCCAAATTATAGAATAATGTGGGTTTTTTAATAAAATAACTCGTAGATTATGTAAAGAACCAACACATGGTCCAGCTTCCTCCCATTTTAAGAAATATCACTGTTTTATTTTCTTCTTCCTTTTCTTTATTTCATGGTTTGAACTTTAGGCCTGTTCTTAGTTCACACACACTTCAATATTTTGAAGTATCTTCGGCCTGTTGGTTTATAACTTTCAATTAATTCTGAACATATATTAACTAACTAACTAACTAACTAGCTCTATCGAAGCCGTAGAGGTTCATGGTCGCGCGGACATAAGCTTTCAATGCATCACTATTCTGAGCTAATGTTTTCCAATCATTCCCCTATAATCTACTTCACAACTCGTTTAAAAAAACATTAAACTGAAAATATATAAAACTATTATTCTACCAGTTATATAGATGCGAAACATGGACTCTTACTTTAAGGGAGGAAGGGAGATTACGAATATTTGAGAATAAAGTTCTTAGGAACATTTTTGGACCAAAGAGAGATGAACAGACAGGTGAATGGAGAAGACTGCGTAACAGTGAATTACATGGTCTTTATAGAAAGCCAGATATAATGAAAACAGTTAAGTCTCGTAGACTGCGGTGGGCAGGACACGTGGCACGAATGGGGGATGAAAGACGTGCATGGAAGCTTCTTGTAGGAAAACGAGAGGGAAAACGCCCAGTTGGTAGGCCAATAATGAGGTGGGAGAATAACATTAACTATGATTTGAGGGAAGTAGATTATACAGGCTATGATTGGAAAACATTGGCTCAGGATAGGGATATATGGAAAGCTTATGTCCGCGCGGCCATGAACCTACGGGTTCGATAGTGCCAGTGAGTTAGTTATAATCTACTTCCCTCAAATCATGGTTAATATTATTCTTCCTCCTCATTCTTGGTCTACCAACTGGACGTTTTCCCTTCAGTTTTCCTACAAGACGCTCCCATGCACCTCTTTCATCCCCTATGCGTGCCACATGTCCTGACCATCGCAGTCTACGAGACATAACTGTTTCTATTACATCTGACCCTACACACACCATGTAGCTCACTGTTATGTAGTTTTCTTCATTCACCTCTCTGCTTATCTCTATTTGATCCTAAGAACTTTATTCTCAAATACTAGTAATCTCCTTTTCTCTCTTAAAGTAAGAGTCCATGTTTCACATCCATATAATATAACTGGTAGATAATAGTTTTATATATTTTCAGTTAACGTTTTTGTAAGAAGTGGAGTTGTAATACATAATAGCACGCATTTCCAGAATGGAACCTATGTTCAATTTCTTTGTGCATCTCATTCCTATTTGTGATTATTGTTCCTACTTTATTAAGATTTTTAAAATGCAATACGAAACTCCGTTGAGGTCACTGTGATAAAGTTTTGAGAATCGTATAACAGCTCTTAAAATAATTTTAATTCAAACCTTAGTGATGCCGCATTTTGACTACTGTGACGTTCTACTAACTGACATAAGTGACGGATTGTCGGACAAACTGTAGTGTGTCCATAATATGTGTATCAGATTCATATTTAATGTTCGAAAATACGATCACATTTCTCCATTATTCCACGAATTGTTTGTCATGGCTACATCTAAAAGTGACAAGAAAATCGCACTGTCTAATTCTCTTATTTAAGATCCTACATACCTCGATTCCCAATTATTTATCATCTCGTTTCCAGTATCTATCCTCAAACCATAACTTAAACACAAGATCACAACATAGTCTCTTGCTTAATATACTGCAACATAGGACATCACATCACTCCATGTCATATACTATCTTCACTTCTCGCAACTGGAATTCCCTACCACAATGGCTGCCGGACATTGGCATATTTTTAAATAAATCTAAATTTATATTTGCTCTAAACTCGACTTCGCCATTACCCAGTGTAAAGTACATATATTAATTGGTGTTTCTCGTATAATTTATCATATTTATACTATTATTAATATTATTATTATCGTAAGTATTGTTATTGTTTATCGTATAAAATGTTGTTTGGACATGAAATTTACATTGCTACATTTAATGTATCTTTAACTGTTTATAATTAGTATAGTGTATATCTATATTTGTCAAATATTTATTTGTATTTGTGCTGGTTGAGTGGAAGAGAAGGCCATATGGTCTTAACTCTGCCAGAATAAATAAAACGTTATTATTATTATTATTATTATTATTATTATTATTATTGTTGGAAAAGTATTATTAATATAGGTATAAGAATGGACCGTTTTAAAATATTAAACGTTTTATTGTATGCTGACGATGTGGTTATTATTCAAGAAAATGAAAATAATTTGCAGTACTCTTTACATCAATTAAATCAGTTATGCCAAGAATATAATTTCATAATATCAAAAGAAAAAACAAAAATAATGGCATTTTGGGGAAACGATATTATAAGATCAAAAATCGTAATAGACAACAAACCTCTGGAACAAGTAACACATTTTAATTATTTGGGTTTTAATTTTACTATAAACACAAAAACTGAAAGAGAGATACATAATATGAAACTGTCGAAATTTCAAATGATATGTGGATCTATACATAAAACATTAAAGAACAAAACAAGAAGAGATACTAGATTGAAGTTTTATAAAACATTGGCAGTTCCTGCATTACTTTATGGGAGCGAAACTTGGGTAATGACCAAAAAATTGCAAAGTAGAATACAAAGCGTAGAAATGAACTTCCTTGGAAGAACAAAAGCTGCAAAGATTGGATCGGATAAGGAATGAAGATATAAGAACAGAGTTAAATATATATCCATTGGATGAGAAAATCAGAGAATATAGAGAGAAATGGTTTACACATGTGGAAAGAATGAATGTATCAAGATTACCAAGAGCAGAATTCAACTACAAGCCAAGAGGTTCAAGGAATGTAGGAAGGCCAGTGAAAAGATGGACAGAACTGTGAGGCGGAACAGTCAATTTGCCTAGCCCCTGAAGTGAAGAAGAAGATTATTATTATTTTATTATTATTATTATTAATATTATTATTATTATTATTATTATTATTATTATTATTATTATTATTATTATTATTATTATTATTATTATTATTATTATTATTATATTGATATCTCAGTCGTCCTCAAAAATTTGCAGTGTTGTTTTATAGGAGGCCTTTCGATAACTTTAGTATCATCTTCCGCTTTCATTTTGGCCTCCTATAAAACAACACAGCAAATTATTGAGGACGACTGAAATATTAGGTACTGTTTTACAATTATTAAAATTTTACTACTTTATTAACAAATTAGTAATTTTTTCTTGTCTCTTAAATTAATACAATGAGTCATGTTAATGAAGCATTTACATAGGGACTAAGGAAAAGCAGACAAGAAATTAGTGTGGCTATACATTTAGAAGGACTATTTAACTCATGCCCCAAATAGGAGTCAATGACCAATCACGTTTCAATTATTTCTGTTTTACAATCAATCAGAGTCGTGTTTCACGAAATATTTATAAATGTTACATTTACCATATTAAAGAAAGCTCCTCCTTTTTAATATTCTGAACAGGTTTGACAATTATTTTGCAGTGACTGAGCCTATAAGAAATACGTCTACCAGATTGTATATATAGTGCATAGATGTCAACACATTCGCTTGCAGGAGTTAATATAAAACATTTGTAGCAATTTATTATACCACCAAAAAAAGAAACCACTGTTTGCACTTTCTTAAATGTATTTTTTCCCAGGTAATAATCCAGAAAAATATAATTGCCATATTTACATCATACATCAGAAATGAATTAATATACAGTTTGATGTGTTCCATTTTTTCTCCACTAGAGAGCATTCTTACAATATTGCGTCCCTTTGGCAATAAATAGTATGATCTGGTTGCAGTGATAAACAAAAGAAGCAGATGAAGCGTACCAATCGTTTCTCATTTGTTTTCAAACATCGCCGTTTACTTTAAATATATAAATATTTTAAAATAACTATAGTTAAATAATGATTTGTGAGTAAACAGCTTAATTTTATTCGTTAAATAGTCCTAACAAATGCCACTCTTGATTTCCAAATTCTCTAGATAAATTCACTCCTCACTTCGTGATATCGTTTATCGATAATTTGGAAATCACTCGTGGCATTACTTATGATATTACCATTTATTGTTAACGAGCATCTAACTGGGAGTTACTACTTGTCGCAGTATTTTAAGTGCTTTGCAAATGGATCAGACTGTAATAGTCTGAAAATGCATATCACAGCTACCAGTAGTTGCAATTTGTTTGTACATGACAGTAAATGTCACAAACATTAAAAATTAAATGTTACAAGGTGATACTTATCACACATTCAGGTTCTTACCTACATTATTAAGTTGGATACTAATTCAAAACAAGATATGGAAGGCAAACCAACTGCAACAACTTTATATACAGTTCAAGGTGTTGCATTCGTATTCATTCATATTACTTCATAAACAGGCCTCGATTTTGATGAGCTAAACTATTTATTGTTTCGCCTTATTTAATTATTCATAAGGCGGCAAAAGAAGCTTTAGGAGAAGCAAATAGAGAAATAAATAAATTCAAATATTTTTGGAATGAGGACTTAGCAAAAGAAATAGCAAACAAAAAAGAAAAATATTTAATGTGGTTGAATACCAAAGATCTGAATTTAGGAGAAGCAAATAGAGAAATAAATAAATTCAAATATTTTTTGAATGAGGACTTAGCAAAAGAAATAGCAAACAAAAAAGAAAAATATTTAATGTGGTTGAATACCAAAGATCTGAATTTAGGAGAAGCAAATAGAGAAACAAATAAATTCAAATATTTTTGGAATGAGGACTTAGCAAAAGAAATAGCAAACAAAAAAGAAAAATATTTAATGTGGTTGAATACCAAAGATCTGAATTTAGGAGAAGCAAATAGAGAAATAAATAAATTCAAATATTTTTGGAATGAGGACTTAGCAAAAGAAATAGCAAACAAAAAAGAAAAATATTTAATGTGGTTGAATACCAAAGATCTGAATTTAGGAGAAGCAAATAGAGAAATAAATAAATTCAAATATTTTTGGAATGAGGACTTAGCAAAAGAAATAGCAAACAAAAAAGAAAAATATTTAATGTGGTTAAATACCAGAGATCAGAATTAGGAGAAGCAAATTTAAATAAAAAAGACCCCCCCCCCCCCCAAAAAAAACACCCCCCCCCCCCCAAAAAAACCCCCCCCCCCCCAAAAAAAACCCGCCGAAATCAAATATTTAATGTGGTTGAATACCAAAGATCTGAAAGACAAAATACAATATAAAGAAGCTCAAGCAAGAGTTTGAAAGAAAATTACGGAAGGTAAAAATCAGAGCTGGGAACAAAATTGTTTAAAAATTCGAACATGTATTGGAGGAACACGAAGTACTGAATCTTGGAGAATTTTTTAAAAAATTGAAAAATAAAAAGAAGTGGAAAAACAAATGTTACAAAAATAATACCTATGACTGAATTGGAAACTTATTTAAATACATGACGTAATCAGTAAAACAGCGGTATTTAATTTAGATAACGTTCGAAATATTCCAGAAATAAATGAAGATGAACATATACAATTGGGCATACAGGATATTAAAATGAATATTCAATAATTAAAAAATAAAAGAGCTAGTGGTCCAGGAGGAATACTAGCGGAATTATTAAAACATGGATCCGACCATTTATTTGAACGACTGAGAAAATTATTTACAAAATTTATGAATGGCGAAAAAGTTTCTGAAGAATGGAAACTAGGATACATTTCGACAATCCATAAAAAAGGAAAAAAAGACCAATGTGAAAATTATAGAGGTATAACAGTAACAAGTTCTATGAGTAGACTCTATGGACGTATACTAAAATATTATTTGAAAAAAAACTATAGTGATATGGAATTAGAGAACAGTCAGGATTTAGAGCAGGTCGTTCCACAACCGACAACTTATTTTGCATTACTCAGGTAATAGAAAAGAAAATGCAATATGGACAACCTTTGCACCTACTATTTGTAGATCTTAGAAAGCATACGACAATGTCCCTCTACAGAAACTATGGATTGCTTTAAGACGTATGGGAATTAAGACTATAATAATTAAAGCTATACAAAATTTATATGACAGTTGCATATCTAAAATTAAAATTGGCAGTAAATTGTCACATGGTTTTACGATAAATGAAGGTCTTCGTCAAGGTTGTTGTCTATCACCGACTCTGTTTAAAATATATGTACATGAAATATTAAAGAATTGGAGGAGAAAACGTTGAAGCATGGGAATTCCTATTTCAAACAACAAAACTTTATACAACTTACATTTTGCAGATGATCAATTGTTAATTGCACAAGATTATGAAGATTTAGAATATATGACTAGAAAATTAATAGAAGAATACGAAAAATGGGGATTAATTTTGAACATGAAAAAAACAAAATATTTATCAATTGGTGAACCAGAACAAAATTTAATTTTGGAGACTGGAGAAACAATAAAATCTTGTAGTGAGATCACATATTTAGGAATAAAAATAAATAAAAATGGCAGTTCTGAAGAGGAAATAAGAAATAGAAATAATAAAGGAAAATTTGCAATTGCTTGCCTCAATGGAATATTGTGGGATAAAAATATAAGTAATAAAAATAAGATGAATATATATCATACAATTGTTAAAAGCGTCATTACTTATGGAGCAGAACTTTGGCCATTAACAACAAAAACAAATAAGTATCTTTTGGCAACGGAAATGGATTTTATACGAAGGGCAGCAAGAATTTTAAGAAGAGAAAAAATTGGGAACTCAGTTATAAGGGAGAAAATGAAGATTGAAGAACTATTTTAGATTATATTAAAACTCAGCAATTAAGATGGTATGGATATGTCCAGTGAATGGAAGAGGATCGACTACCAAAATCTGTTTTGGAATGGAAACCTGAGGGAAAAGAGGCAGAGGAAGACCTAAAACCTCCTGGTGTCAGGGAATATGTTTTTACATGAAGGAGAAACATCTGCAACCAGGAGATTGGATGGACCGACAAAATTGGCTATTAGGAATTGGACGATGTCAAAGACATTAATCAACCGATGATCTCTCTATCTTACTTACTTACTTATTTACTCACTGGCACTATCGAACCCGTAGGTTCATGGCCGCAAGGACATAAGCTCTCCATACATCCCTATCCTGAGCTAATGCTTTCCAATCATTCCCTGTATAATCTACTTCCCTCAAATCATAGTTAATGTTGTTCTCCCACCTCATTCTTGGTCTACCAACTGGGCGTTTTCCTTCTGGCTTTCCTACAAGAAGTTTCCATGCACGTCTTTCATTCCCCATACGCGCAACATGTCCTGCCCATCGCAGTCTACGGGACTTAACTGTTCTTATTATATCTGGCTTCCTATAAAGACCATGTAGTTCATTGTTATGTAGTCCTCTCCATTCACCTGTCTGTTCATCTCTCTTTGGTCCAAAAATTTTCCTAAGAACTTTATTCTCAAATACTCGTAATCTCCTTTCCTCCCTTAAAGTAAGAGTCCATGTTTCGCACCCATATAATATAACTGGTAGAATAATAGTTTTATATATTTTCAGCTTAACGTTTTTTGAAAGGAGTTGGGACATCAAAAGTCTCTGCAATGCATAATAGCATGCATTTCCAGAATTGAGCCTATGTTTAATTTCTTTGTGCATCTCATTCCTATTTGTGATTATTGTTCCTAGGTATTTGAATTCAGCCAATTCCTCAAAATTTCCCTCATTTGTCATTAGCTGTCCATTTCCATTATATAATGTATTTCTACGTGTGACCATATATTTAGTTTTACTGATATTTACTTCCAGTCCTAATTTCTTAGTGTTACTCAATAGTGTGTGCGTGTTGGCCTTTAGTATCTCCTCGCTATCGGCCAGTAGTACTACATCATCAGCATAAACTAACAGCTTATTAATACCATTCAGTTGTAAGCCTTCCTCATTCTCTAAAGATTTAATGGCATGCTCTAGTACAAAATTAAATAGTAGAGGAGATAGTGCATCTCCTTGCTTCAACCCATTCTGGATTTCAAAAGTGTCTGAAAACTGTTTGCCTACACGCACCCTACTCGTTGAGCCATTTAGACACATTCGTATAAGTCTAACTAACTTTTTAGGAATTCCGAACTCCAGCAGGATACTATATAACTTCTCCCTCTTAATTGAATCATATGCTTTTTTGAAGTCTACATATAGTTGATGTACAGTACCATTATATTCCCATTTCTTTTCTAAAATCTGTCTTATACTAAAAATCTGATCTGTTGTAGACCTGTTTCTTCTAAATGCACATTGATGATCTCCTAGAATGTCATCAATATAGGGAGTAAGTCTGCTTACTAATATATTTGTTAGAATTTTGTACGAAGTTGAAAGTAATGAGATGCCCCTATAGTTGTTGCAATCAGTTTTATCTCCTTTCTTATAAATTGGTACGATAATTGATTCCTTCCATTCATCTGGAAGAGCTTCTTTTTCCCAAATCATACTAAGCAACCAGCGTATCTTGTCCATCAATTTTTCTCCCCCTGATTTTATCAGTTCTGCTGGGATCTCATCTGAACCTGATGCTTTATACATCTTCAATTTTTCAATTGCCATTTCAACCTCTAATGCACTTGGCTCTGCGACTAGCATTTCTGCTGTCTGTAACTTATCCTCCTCAATGTCCTGTTCTGTATGTACATTTAATAGCTGATTAAAATAACTTTTCCATCTATTTAATATACTCTTGGAATCTGCAATCATATCCCCATTTTCATTCCGAATTATGTTTGTTATAGCCTGAAACCCTTTCTTCTCTATACTAATTCCCTGATATAATTCTCTAATGTTCCTATTTTTTGCATTCATTTCAAGATCATTAATCTTCTCTCTCAAATATTCCCTCTTTTTACTCTTTAGTAACTTGGTGGTTTCCCGTCTAACACTACCCAATTGCTCTAAATTTACCTCATTTGGCTCGTGTAACCATTTCATTTTTGCTAGCTTTCTTTTCTTTACAATGTCGGCACATTCCTCATCAAACCATTTCTTGTTTTGCCTCTTTTTTAAACAACCAATGCTTTCTGATGCTGACAATTTAATAGTATCTCTTATAGCCTCCCATTCTTTATTTATATCAGTTTTCTTCTTCGTTTGCCACATTGTCATCTGAAGATTCCAGTACTTCAAATCTATTAGCAATTTTGATTTGGTATACTTGCCGCATTTCATCATTTTTTCAAGTTTTTTAATTCATATTTTACAGAATCATCTTTAGCGTTTGTTCCTCTCATAAGCGATAGCCGTTGTCTGATTTTCACCTTGACCAGATGATGATCTGAATTGCAGTCTGTCCCTCTAACTGATCTAATATCAATGATGCTACTGTGCCAGCGTTTATCCACTAATACATGATCTATCTGGTTCCGAGTTTCTCCATCTGGGGACGTCCAGGTGTATTTATGAATATCCTTATGCTGAAATGTTGTGCTCTTAACAATGAGATTCTTTGATGTGGCAAATGTGACTAATCTAACCCCGTTGTCGTTACTATCTTCATGAAGACTGAATTTGCCTATTGTTGGTTTGAATATATCTTCCCGCCCCACTTTTGCATTTAAATCTCCTAAGACAATTTTCATATGATATCGTGAAAGGCTATCAAATAAGCATTCTAATTCTTCATAGAACTCATCCTTGATCTTGTCATCTTTATCTTCTGTGGGGGCATGTACATTTACAATTATAAAATCATGTCGTTTACCCTTTAGAATTATGTATGATATCCTATCACTAACAAACTTAATATCTCGGATAGCGGATAGGATCCTCCTTCTGACTAAAAAACCTGTACCAAATGCAGGTCTTTCTGCACCCCCATAGTATAACGACTATATCTAAGGGCGATTTATCCAATTCCCGCGTTAATATCTCTAGTGCCCCACTATTGTATAAAGTCCTAACGTTCCATGTTCCTAGGAACATGTCCCTGTGTTTGAGCCTTTGGCATGGGTTCCCTGAAGTAGTCCCCGCCCGGAGAACCGAATGGGGGACTATTTGACCTCCGGAAAATTTTACCCCAGTAGAACCCATGTCCGCATTTCTTGACGGTTGTATTTTTACGGTGAAAGATCGTCACTCTTTCGACCAAGGTACTTATTTCGTCTGGCTTATCACCTTCGACCAGTCCGGCATGGGTAACCCTATCGGCAGCAATGCTACCGCCGGCATAGCTCTCAGGATCATTTAAGCACACAAGCCACTCCACCACGACAAGGTAAAGATACCATGGAGGGGTTCTCTCTATCTATCTACCTTATTTATAACTATACGCAGATATAGAGGGTTAAGTCCATCCTCAAGGTTTAGCCAAGTTCAATTATTATTTATTCCATTCTGTTGTATATATTTTAATAATAACCATCTAAAGTATAAGTACACAGGATGCTCTAAAATTCCCCTTACAAACTTCTAGGACTTGTAGAGGGGACTGAGTTGATAATGTTTAGAATTGGAAATCATGTCCGGAAACTTACCGTTTCCATGCTACAGCCGTCTGAAAACATGTTTTTAACGCGACCACTTTTACAAGTAATTTATTAGCAGGGGAAAAATTCAAGGTTAAATACGCAATGAACCAGAAGGACAAAGGGTGGTACAATAATGCATGTAGAAAGAAGAAGAACTTTGTCGAAAGTAGTCTTTTAAAGTTTAGAAATGAAAGCAGAAAAAATTATGCGCAAGAGAGAAAGGAATATAAAGACTTATTGGCAGAAACAAAACTAGCATGGCAAAATAAGAAATCCGAAGAAATGAGAGTCGCGACTGAAAGTGGGAACATTGCGGACATATGGAAAGCGATAAGGGAACTCAAAGTAAAGTCCATAAATCGGACAAGAATAACGCCCGGGGAATGGAGAAGTTACTTTGATAGGGTGCTGGGAAATGAGAGGTTAAGATATAATCAAGGAAATATAGTTGAGATCCCTGACCCAATTCATATTCAATTACTGGATCAGGATATTTCGAAAAATGAAGTGGTTTCTTCCATTAAATGTTTAAAGAATGGTAAAGCACCTGGAATTGACGGAATACCAGGGGAATTCTTGAAAAATATGATATCCAATAAATTATTAGACGTTTTGAAAACTGCGTTCAACAAACTTTTTAATGGAGGAGATTATCCGGAAGCCTGGGCGACAGGTGTCATCCAACCGCTATACAAAGGGAAAGGTGGGGCACAGATACCAGAAAGTTATAGGGGAATTTGTCTCTTGTCAGTGTTCGGAAAAATATATTGTAAAGTACTTTACGAACGAATCAGACAATGGGCTAAAGAGAACAATAGGCTCTCAAAATATCAGGCAGGTTTTAGAGAAGGGTACTCCACGGTGGACAACCTATTTGTTCTGAGAACATTAATTGATGACAATCTGAAAATGAAGGGGGATAAATTATTTTGTGCATTCATTGATTTTAAGATGGCATTTGATACTGTGGACCGAAGCGCACTTTGGGAAAAATTAAATCGGAAAGGATTGTCACATAAAATGATACATGCTTTAATGTCAATTTATAAATATGTTAAATTTTGTATAAAAGTAGACCAAGGGCACATTACAGAGAGCAGTGAAGCCAATCGGGGAGTGAGACAAGGTTGCATTTTATCACCAATGCTATTTAATCTATTCGTTGATGATATTGTAGACGTAATGCTAGAAGGAGAAATTGAGGCTCCGGAGATAGGAAATGTTAGAATCCCAGTCCTGTTGTATGCAGATGATTTAATTATCTGTTCCAAGACAATCAAGGGATTGCAAAGAGGTCTTGACCTATTGGAAATATACTGTAGGAATTGGGGATTGGCTGTAAACGCTAGTAAGACAAAAACAATGACCTTTAAAAATGGGACGGTTTATGGTAGAACAGAGGAATGTAAATACAGAGATTAAGTTCTTCAAAACGTGAAACATTTTGAATATCTTGGTACGACGTTGAAAATGAACGGAAAGTGGAAAAAACACATTGATATAGCATTATTTAAAGGGAGGGGACAACTTAACAGTGTACTCGGTATTCTGGGTCGAGTGCCTGATATTCCAGTCAGCACATTAGAAAAAATGTATGGAGCGATGGTCAGGCCAGTAATGCACTATAGTAGTGAGATTTGGGGTTTCCAAAGAACGGAAATACTAAATAAGGTATATACGCATTTTCTAAAGTATATTACAGGACTTAGTAAGGCCGTTTCTAACTGTGGAATTTTATATGAATTCGGGTCATTCCAGGACGACATTAACTGTGAAATTCGTGTACTCAAATACTGGTTGCGAGTAATCCAAGGTGAACAAACAATGCTTAGATCAATTTGTTACGACCACCAAATTAAAAACATAGATGTTAAATTTTGGGCAGACGAGGTTAGGAGAGAACTCCAAAAGATTGGGATGGGCTGGATATGGGAAAAAGGGACTGAAAATTGCAAGAACGTGTGGAGAAAAATAAGGAGGAAGTACTTAGATGTAAACCAACAAGATACCTTCGCCGAATGTACAGGAAAACGCTCACTGTGTTTACAAAGAGACCTAAAACACGTCTGGGGAAAAGAATCGTATATACTCAACCTAGGATTTAAGGAGAGATCAGGGCTTGCTTGGTTTAGGCTAGGGACATGGAAATTTCTAAAAATTAGCAACGATCACGATATGCGAATATGTCCAATGTGCGGGAACTTTGAAGATGAGATACATATATTAGGAAAATGTAATGATTTAGAATATTGGAGACGTCAGTTATTACCGGAAATATTTCTAAATTCAAATCGGGAAAGATTGGCATGCTACGAGTTATTGGTAAATCCAGAAAATTGGATAAACCTCGGTAAATTTCTGGACAAAACGCGAAAAATAAGGACAACACTCATTCATGAATAAATATATGTTATCAAAATGCAATACCATTAATTATTAACAATTATATATAAATTAATTAATGTATAATGCTGTTGTGTTATTATTTAATTGTAATATTAATGTGTTTTCTTTATGTAATTGTAATGTTAATGTTTTTTTTAGTGTATAATGCTATTGTGTTATTACTTAATTGTAATATTATTGTGTTTTCTTTATGTAATTGTAATGTTAATGTTTTTAGTGTATAATGCTATTGTGTTATTATTTAATTGTAATATTATTATTGTGTTTTCTTTATGTAATTGTAATGTTATTGCTATTGTGTTATTACTTAATTGTAATATTACTGTGTTTTCTTTATGTAATTGTAATGTTAATGTTTTTAGTGTATAATGCTATTGTGTTATTATTTAATGGTAATATTTTTATTGTGTTTTCTTTATGTAATTGTAATGTTATTGCTGTTTTTGTTTATTTTTCTTTACACTAGTACCAATTATTACTTTATTGTAACGGACTGTCAACAGCACGTACGGCTTACTGCCCGTGCGACCCATATTTGTAAATAATATTGTAAATATCTTACTTTTTGTCTAATAAAGTCCTACTACTACAAGTAATTTATTATGAGGCGTGACACAGCACATCACTTGTTTCACAATTTTACTGATTAATAACCAAAGAAACAAAATGCAAAATGAATCATGACTCGCATTAATAATCCCGGATACACCCTCCACAATCAATTTTTGCAGTTTTCAAAATTTTGAAAAAAAGGGCATTTTTGAAAAAAAAGACACCAAGTCTTGGAATACTCGATAGGGGAGTTTTCGATTTAGACGAATCGCGAAGCTATTACTTGTTAAGACACGTAACGTACGTTCAGGCAATGCTTGTTTTCGAATGGCTGTAGTACGGAAACGGTAAGTTTCCAGACATGGTTTCCAATTCTAGATATTATCAACTCTACAAGTCCTAGAAGTTTGTAAGGAAAATTTTAGAGCACTCTGTATTTAGGAAGTATCGTTACAAAACAGGAGGAGCAGAAGGGGATATAAAAAGACGGATTCAACTAGTAAATGGAGCATTTCCGCAATTATACCCTATATGGAAAAATAAGAACATCTCTTTGAAGACAAAACTTAGACTCTTGAACACCAACGTAAAATCAGTCCTCCTCTATGGTTGCGAAACGTGGAAATTTGTGGAAGCAACAAATAAAAAGTTGCAGACCTTTGTAAACAGATGTCTGATTCGTATTTTAAATATAAAATGGCCGGAAATAATATGAAATGAAGAACTGTGGAGAAATACCAATCAATCTCCAATATGTCACCAAATAAAAAACGTGGAATTGGATGATAAAACAGACGGAGCCATTGAGAATACTTGCACAACTATCTCTGTTCGTATTCAAACTTGATCATCTCGATACTAAACCTCTGCTTTTGCAACTAGTCATCTTGATAAGTATTACATTACATAATTTTTACTGAATTGAACAAGTTCAAAACGAAGTGTATGTGGAAGTAATATAAGTGTCCCGATTTTAAGTATGATAAAAATATCATACAGAAAAGATGCTGGCTAAAGGAAAAGAAGTTAAAATGACATTTATAGACCTGGAAAAGGCATATGACTCTGCGTCCATCAACAAGCTTTGGGTGGCAATGAAGAAGTTTGGAATACCACAATCTTTTATACGTTTTATTAAAAGAATGCATGATTGTAAATAAGTATTAAAGTTGGAAATAGAATATCCTCAGAATTTGATATAACAAAAGGATTAAGACAAGGATGCGGGATGTCACCAACTTTGTTCAAGATATATTTAGAAGATGTATTAATGAAATGGAATAAGTCATGTAGGGGAATGGGAATCAACATTAATGGTCATTCACTGTACAATTTATTATTCGCTGATGACCAGATTATAATAGGACAAGATAAAGAAGATATAGAATATATGATCAGAAAGTTGGTCAAACCATTTGAGGTAGGTGGACTGAAGATAAATTATATTAAAACAGAATATATGGTAATCGGAGCAAGTTCAGAAGACCTACAAATAAATAATATGATAATTAAATGTGTAGAAGAATTTAAATATCTTTGATCTATAATAGATAAATCTGGTACTTGTGAAAAATATATGAACAGAGTAAATTGTGCAAGGAAGGCGATTTGATACCTGAATGATCTTATATGGAATAGAAATTTGAAAAAAAAAAGAAAAAAAAAAGGGATTATACAGACAATAATAGAAAGTATACTTACATATGGATCAGAAAACTAGACAATAAATGAAAGGATGCAGAAAAGAATCTTGGCGACAGAAATGGATGGGTTACGGAGAAGTATGAGAGTATCCAGGCTACAACATATTCGAAATACATATATCAGACAAGAAATGAATGCACAAGAAACTGTTATCGATAGGATAACAAAGAGAGCTCTACAGTGGAATGGACATGTACAACGGATGTCGGATGACCAGTGGCCTAAACAGGCGTTGGATTGGATGGTACCAGGCAGAAGGAAGAGGGGGAGAAGTAAAAGAGCATGGTATGAGGAAATATATGATGCCATGATGAAGAGGGGTATGGAATATGGACAATGGGAAGATAGGAATCTCTGGAAAGCAGGAATCAAAGGCAAACTGCTGTAAAGTGGAAAGCCTGTATTAAGTAAATTAAGTATTTTATTTGGCCGAATGTGCGGGAAAACGATCACTATTTTTACAAAGAGACCTAAAACAAGTTTGGGGAAAAGAAACATAATATATACTCAATCTAGGATTTAAAGAGAGAACAGGGCTTGCTTGGTTCAGGTTAGGGGCATGGAAATTTTTAAAAATTAGCGACGATCACGATATGCGAATATGTCCAATGTGCGGGAGCTTTGAAGACGAGACACATATACTAGGAAAATGTAACGATTTAGATTATTGGAGGCATCAGTTATTACCGGAAAGATTTCTAAATTCAAATCGTGGAAGATTGGCATGTTACGAGTTACTGGTAAACCCAGAAAATTGGATAAACCTGGGTAGATTTCTGGACAAAACGGGGAAAATAAGAACAATACTCATTCAGGAATAAATAAATATGCTAATAAATTGCAATGCCATTAATTCTTAATAATTCTTCATAACTAAGTTAATGTATAATGTAATTGTATTAATATCTAATTGTAATATTATTGTTTTCTTTTTTTGTTTTTGTTTTTTTTTTTGTTTTTAAACATCAACTTATTGTAACGGACTGTCAACAGCACGTACGGCTTACTGCCCGTGCGATCCATATTTGTAAATAACATTGTATGTATCTTACTTTTAGTTTAATAAAGACCTTATGTATTGTAAATTAAGTATGTTAAAAATATCTTGTGGTTTATGGGCCACAAGAGTATGATTATATTTACTACAGGGAATTTACGTTTTAAATCTGCGCACTTATATCAATTTAGATGTTTGTTAAGTGACATAAATTCACATCACAAACAGTAAAATATAAAAAAAAATTAATAAAAAGAAGGTAAAAAGATATGTTGAACCGTGAGAATCAAGCAACTAGCTGTGCACTTCCTGTGCGAGGCATGTTGCACAAGGTCGCTACGCGGTGTAACGCATCTGATCACGGAGGTTAATTTCATTTTAATGATGGTATTTCAATTGAATGTTTCAATGACCGTAAACTCGTACACTTTACTCAAGGTAAAGCGTATACAAAGGAGAAGTAGCATCATTCATACGTCTTGTTGGCGACTATCAATGACGTCACAAGTTACACTATCTACTGTACTTTCAAATCCAATTCTTTTCCCCGGGAATTTCAAAATTCATGACATTAAAAAGAGAAGCATTTTCTGCGGACCTTTGGCAAAATAATTACGGAAGAGTCTAGTGAAACTTTATATGAAGTGTAGCATTGTATGGTACCAGAGGGAGAACACCCAGTTGGTAGACCAAGAATGAGGTGGGAGAATAACATTAACTATGATTTGAGGGAAGTAGATTATACAGCGAATGATTGGAAAACATTAGCTCAGGATAGCGATGTATGAAGAGCTTAAGTCCGCGTAGCCACTTAGTATCAATGAGTGAGTTAGTTAACATTTTGTGGTGCAGACATTGGGCATTACGACGGAATGAGGAAAAGCGATTAGAAGCTTTAGATATGTGGATATGGAGAAGAATGGAGCGTATAAAATGGACAGACAAATTAAAAAATAAAGATGTGCTAGATAGAGTGGATGAAGGAAGAACAATGCTGGAACTCATAAAGAAGACGAAAATAAATTGGATTGGCCACTGCCTGCTGACGGATGTTCTAGAAGGAATGGTCATCGGAAAGAAGGTTAGATGAAAAAAAAAAAGTCAGATGATAGACAATATTAAAATAAATGGTTTGTGTACGGATACAAAAGGAAAACTGAGTTAAGGAAAGAATGGAGAATGCTGAGTTTGTAGTGAAAGACTTGCTCTTGGGCAGAACACTATGTATGTACGTTTGTACTATATCTACAGTTGCATAACAACAAGATGAATGAGGAAAAGCGACTGGAAGCTTTTGAGATGTGGATGTGGAGAAGGAAGGAACGTATAAAATGGGCACACAAAATAAAATAATAAAGATGTGCTAGACAGAGTGGGTGAAGGAAGAACAATGCTGGAACTCATATAGAGGAGGAAAAGAAACTGCCTGCTGACAGGTGCTGTAGAAGGAATAGTCAACGGTAAGAAAGAGGCAGAAAAATACATAAGACGATAGACAATATTAAAATAAACTGTTTTTATGCGATACAAAAAGGAAGGTTGAGTTAAGGAAAGAGTGGAGAATGCTGAGTTTGCACTGAAAGACCTGCTCTTGGGCAGAACACTATGTATATATGTTTGTACTATATCTATAATGATGTAACAGCCTATTACTTGGGGCTTAGTCTCTACATTTTTAGGAGTTTTTAGTCCAAGTTAATTTCGAAATGTTTATTTCCCTACACATGTAATGGATGTTACGCGATGAACACACCGACGCAATGAGATATCTGGTAGGCAACTAAGGTATTATTAGAAAGATGAAAGTCAGAAAATTTGCTTACAGTTTTCTTTATTGATGTTTAAGATTTTTACGAGCCTAAAAAATCCCTCGAACCCGGCCGGGTTTGAATCCGCGACCAAAACAACACGCTATCAAAACATAAAATACAGGTTCAACAAAACGTAAAACACATAGTCCTTGAATTTCGTGTAACATAAATACATTTTTCTTGAGTTTTCTGGAAGTACGAGTATATTAATAGTTGAATCTTGGACCACTTTTTAAAAAATTCCTGATGAACCGTGAAAAATCACCTAAAAGTTAAGATTGCAACATAATATAATGAGAAGTTAGGCTTATGACTGTCTTTTGGTTTGGTTCCACAAACAGTTGAATAGTATAATGAGAAGTTAAGCTTATGATTGTCTTTTGTTTTGGTTCCACAAACAGTTGAATAGTATAGTGAGAAGTTAGGCTCATGACTGTCTTTTGTTTTGGTTCCACAAACAGTTGAATAGTATAGTGAGAAGTTAGGCTCATGACTGTCTTTTGTTTTTGTTCCACAAACAGTTGAATAGTATAGTGAGAAGTTAGGCTTATGACTGTCTTTTGTTTTGGTTCCACAAACAGTTGAATAGTATAATGAGAAGTAAGGCTTATGACTGTCTTTTGTTTTGTTTCCACAAACAGTTGAATAGTATAATGAGAAGTAAGACTTTTGACTGTCTTTTGTCTTCTTTCACTGATTTTTACTTTAAATTCACATAGGCCTATGAAACTAGCACCCAAAATTGAAGAATATAACAACAATATTCGATGATTTAGCGTGTCTTTTTTTTAATATTCTTCCTCTAAACATATCGTTTCCACAATAAATACCGTTCATTAAATATACTAAATATACAACATATACTAAAATAGTCAGAACGTAAATAAAATATTGTAGACAACACGTTTCAAAATTAGGATTCATAACTTGCTGCTCTTAGAAACTCGTTACTAAACCTCTGCTTTTTCAACTAGTCTTCTAGATAAGTATTACATTATTGTAATTTCCTCTGAATTGAACTGATGTCATTCTTCAAAATTATTTACTGATGTTCCCTATATTCGGTAACTGAAGTTTGTTTGATTTAAAAAGAAAATAGTATTTTATAGTGCAAAAGAAATAGAGCATTTACATTGACACAAATATTGTTTGTGTATAAGATGACGTCACCAGGTGTGGAGCCGTCACTGCCTGCATAGAATCCAAATCATATAATTTGCACATTAATATACGGCTACGAATAGACTAAGATCTCGTGAACAGAATATTCACTAAGTCTGTTAACTGTTTTCTTCACGACCAAGGACACCAACACAGTGGTTTCCAAACTTTCTTTTCAACAATAATAAAATTCACGATAAAGTTCCGTTGATGTATTATTCAAAATTAAAATATAAAATTATGAAATAATTACCTAAAAGGTCCGTGTCCTCAACTTAAATATTATTAATAACACGGAGCAACAAAAACGATTTTTTTTGTCTCAGAAAGAAAAATATGTGATTCTGATAATTTTTTTGCTCCTGAATTCAAATATGATATAGGTTTTTCTCCATCACGCAAGGTTTCCGAGAGACAGGCATTTATAATTTCAAACACTTTACTATTTTCTACATTCGTAACTACACAATATTTGAACATTCGAACTCACCTAGAACGTAAGAAATTACGATTTTCTGCTATATTTCGCCTGTGGAGCATCCCTCTTGATGGTCCAACAATAATCGGCCAGCATATTAGGATTTCATTTGCCTTGATATTTCTTTTCCATAGCTGAAATCTCCTGAGTTAGCTCATTTGATTTATCTTACAATGGACAAATGGACGAAAAAACGTTTATTAAAAAATAATTATTTAAATCCATTAATTGAAATTGAAATAAAAAAATCTGTGGGTGATGGAGAAATTCCGAATACATATTTGAAAACACGATAAAAAACTGCATTAAGTACAACTATTGGTACTCATGAGACAAAAATCATGTTGACCAGTGTTATCTTTAAATTGTGGAGACGGACCTTTTAGGTAAGTATTTCATAATTTTATATTTTAAACTTTTTTTATATAAAGCTTCTTCTGGATTTAAAAATTCCTCTCTATCATTCCATCACTGATTACTTTTTTGCACCTTATTACTGTTTGTATTTAATTTAGGTATTTGAATTCCATCATTTAATCAACCAACGTGGTTTTCTCGGGGTTTCTCCTGTTTTCCCCTGCCGCAAATTTCATTCCACCATTTCCCATACTCATCTCATCCATTTCGCTTCATTTCATGCATGCACCTTTGTGACGGTGCGTCAGGAATGGTCGACCGGCACCCTCGTCATTCACAGACTCTATAAATACAGGGGCTTCATCTCATCTCATTCCTCGACCCAATCCTGAGTTGTACACGAGTTGAGGATATTTAAGGTCAAGTTCGATAATCAATGAGCAAGAAAAAATAAACTTTTTTTTTGTCTCAGAAAGAAAAATAGTATTTTTTCTCCTGAATTCAAATATGATATCGGGGTTTCTCCATTCGTAACTACACAATATTCGAACATCGGACACACCTAGAAAGTAAGAAATGACGATTTTCTGCTATATTTCGCCTGTGGAGCATCCCTCTTGATGGTCCAACAATAATCGGCCAGCATATTAGGATTCCATTTGCCTTGATATCTCTTTTCCATAGCTGAAATCTCCTGATGAAAGTGTTACCCGTCCTCATCGCTCACTGCGCCAAGATAATAAATGGACCAAAAAAACGTTTATTAAAAAAAATATTGTTTAAATTCATTAATTGAAATTGAAATTAAAAAAACTGTGGGTGATGGAGAAATTCCGAATACATATTTGAAAACACGATAAAAAACTGCGTTAAGTACAACTATTGGTACTCATGAGACAAAAATCATGTTGACCAGTGTAATCAATGAAATCGAGCCTATAAGAATAGGGGTTCATTTGAAATGAGAATTTAAAAATTACTCTAGCGACCGCCATGATGGTTTTCTCGCAACATAACTTGACGTATACGATTTAATTAATATAACAAGGACATACATTCCCAATACTACTTTTTAAGAATTAATAATGCGTTTTTGCATTATTTAATAAAAATAGACTTAGGATTTGTTAATATATTTACCTAATGCCTTGTATAAAAAGCGAAGATTAATTCATTGTAGTGTTTTTTTTTCTTCTTTTTATGCATAGTAGATTCGAGCTGTTATTCCTTTTTTATTCATTTTATCATTAATTTAATTTTAATTGTATTTAGTTTCATTCTATTATTAGACATTAATTTCATTATTATTCAATATGACAGATAATGAATTGTTCAATAACTATTATTGTAACTTTTTTTTGTATTCATATGTAACATGTTTGTCCTGTCTAATATGACTACTATTGTAATTTTTTTGTATTCATGTGTAACATATGTTTGTCCTGTTTTATATGACTATTATTGTATTTTTTTTGTATTCATATGTAACATATGCTTGTTCTGGTGAGTGGAAGAGAAGGCCACATGGCCTTAACTCCACCAGGCTAAATAAATAAATCTAATCTAAATCTAATACACTCTGTAAATCAGGATATTAGGATAATAAATTCGACTTGCTGAGGAATTCGTTTAGTGTAAGCAGTGACGGACTTCTTTAGTATTAGTGTAGGATCCAAGAGCAAAATTAATTACAATATACGACTCAAATATCAAGAATCAGTATAATTAGAAACACTTGTAGGAACAAGTGCTGCGCAGCGCTGTGGGTTGGTTTGATTTATTTCACCCGCCATATCTGACACCTGTTGCTTGTTGATATTAAACAATGATCAAGCAAAACTCAACTTGCGTCATGGGTAGGCTCCAATTTTCTTGAAATTATTACAGGACTATTTCTTAAAAAATCAGTAACATATATCGGTACAGCTCTATAAAAAATTATCATCATCATCATCATCCGGTATCATGGTAGCTGCCGCCGTCTTCCGGAAACCAAACGCCATTCCTCTCTGTCCATCCATCGATTTTCCTCCATTCCTCTGATATTCATAGCTGCTTGTACCCCTTCTATCCAAGTTTTTTTCGGTCTTCCTCTCTTCCTCCTTTCCATTGGGATCCATTCCATAACAATTTTTGGCAATCTTTGCTCTGGCATTCTTTTGACATGGCCATACCACTGTAATATTTTCTTTTCTATAATGTCTATGATGTCCGGCTCTTCTTGTACACCCATAATTTCCCTTATTTCTTTATTTCGTATTCTATCCATCCCAGATTTTCCAGCTGATCTTCTTAAAACATCCATTTCTGTACTTAAAATTATTTTCATTTCCCGGGTAGGAATTTGCCAGACTTCAGCACCATATGTTAAAATGCTCTGAATTATGGTTTGATATATTTGTAATTTTCTATTTTTTGTAGTATTTTTGCTCCACCAAACAGAGTTTAAAGCATTTATTGTTTGTTTTGTTTGTGCGATTCTATATTAAATTTCCACTGTGTTATCGCCTGAATGGTCTAATTTTGTCCCTAAATAAGTGCATTCAATACTAGGTTTTAGTTCTTCTCCATTGTTGAAATTTATATATTCCATTTCTTCTCCTATACACAGGTATTTAGTTTTCTCAATATTTATATAGAGTCCCCATTTTTCATATTCTTCTTTTAAATTATGTGACTTTTTCAAAAATTAAAAATGCTGTACTACATTAAATAAATACTTATATGAAGAACTTACAGACTTCTTCCATAGCTTCAATGTTTTCTAAATTTCACGTAAGAAATGAGGGAAATGGGCCAAGGATCGAAACAGATGGCAATTTGAGAGCGCAAGATCAGGGTTGTGTGCGAGCAGCTAGATTCCTTCAAATATAACTAACTCGTATACAAATTTCAAATTGAGGGTTGATTTCTTTTTGCAGAATGTGGTCCAATTGGTAATTGCATAAACTAAAGTTATGGATGTGCAGTCAGTTATTTGCATTATTAATTGTAACAATAAAACGAAAGTCGTTTCAATATGTGTGACCAAATTTCAATATGAAATGTAAATTCTATTACAACTATAAGACATACATTTTTCGTAATGTAAAATAATTTACATTCTGTAGTGTAATTATGAAGATGAAATAAGCAAATGTAACAATTATATTTAATAACTTTTTTGCACGACAGTGCGCTCTGTCATGCTTACAGCAATGGCGACCATTATTGAAAGTTCAAATTCCTAAATATCAGGTTTGCCAACCTATTAATAGCTAAGTAATTATACTCTGATAATACAAATTCTGATTTATCAACTCTTCTTCTTCTTCCTTTCCAGGATTAGGTCAATGCGACCTGTTCCGGTCTCAAGTCCATCGTTTCATTGGCCGTTCCAAAGATCTTTTCCCATAAGGTTTGTAGGGCTTTTCAGGGCAAAGTGCCAGTCAGAGCAAAAATAGCAATCAATAATGAAATGATAGAACAGATAGCACACTTTAACTATCTTGGTTCAGATATAACATACAGCTATGATTGGGATATACATAATAAATTAAACTGATATCAAATGATGTGTGGCACCATAAGAAGAACCCTCAGAAAGACTCGAAGAGAAACTCAGCTCAGATTTTATAAAATGATGGCTGTTCCTGTTCTTTTATATGGATCTGAATCTTGGGTACTTACAAAAAAATATATCTCACGCATTCAAGCTACTGAAATTAAATTTTTAAGATCTGTAAAAGGATGTACACGCATGGATAGATTACACAATGAATCAATAAGAAATGAACTGGAGATATTTTCAATAGTTGATAAACTAGAAGAGCACAAATACCAATGGAAAGAACATTTAGACAGAATGGACAATACAAGATTACCCAAAAATATTTATCAACTCTTCTGAAATAAAAGAAATGCAATGGGCCGGACACGATCAAAGAATGGACAAAGAATGCATACCTAAGAAAGTGATGACAGAGGAGATGTTTGGGAAGCGGCCAGTAGGAAAACCTAAGAAAAGATGGGTGAATTCAGTGAAGGAAGATTGTCATGAAATCCTGAACTGTAGGAACTGGCAACAGAGAGCATTGGATAGAGAAGATTGGAGGTCTCGCATCAAGAAGACCCAGGCCCGCTATGGTCTATAGCGCCATTGGAAGAAGAAGAAGAATATTTCAAATTACCTATCTAGTGCGGGAAGTAAAACCACTGCCCTTTATGTATACTACGTAAATGTATATACACAAATATATCCAAAAGGTAGTGTTAATATACATTATACAAAACAAATCACTGTATTTTAAATGAACTGAACTTTATTTGAAACAATATAAAACAGTAAATTCGTACTGCCGTCATTTTATGTCAGGTGTCCGGCCTGCTGTAGTCTCAACTAAATTATTTTCGGCATTTACCGTTTAAACATTGGCCAGACTATTAACGTCAGTCAGTTGTTTATAATGAACGAAAATATTTCCAACAAAGATATTATTATTTTACTATTATGTATTATTTTAAAAACACCATCGCGCAAAAAATAATGTACAACGCACGTTTGTGAAGTCTTTTACAGAACCTCGGAAATTAAAAACCTCGCTGTCGCTCGATTTTTAATCATTTCTTCGCTTCTGTAAAAACCATTTCCCAACCTCGCATTGTAATATACTTTTAATTACAGAATAAGATAAACATGTAAATATCTTTAAATTCGATACTATTGTAGTATGAGCTAAAAGTAATACTCTTCTAAAAAAATCCTCCGGGGCCGGATTTGAACCAGCGACCTATGGATTACTGCAATTATATACCCCACTACAGTCCACCGCTCTACCAACTGAGCTACCGAGGATATAATATTAATCTCATACAACGATGGACTAAAAAGTCGATAAATCCGCAACCTATTATACCGGTCTTTATTTTTTTGATGTCCTGATGATGCTGACCAGGATCTTAGAAAACATTTATGAAATTATTATATTATCATTGGTCCTTAACAAGTATACAAAGTTTCAACTCGATCCAATGTTTTTAAGTGGGTGAAAATCATGTTGAAAGATGGACAGATACAGGTCAAGCTAATATACACGTAAAGCGTGTAAAAAAACTGAAATCGACTCTTAATTATTGCATCACTTTTCAGTTATCTTCAGGACGGTAGCCACATCACGGCCTTCAGGATTCTTAACAACGGAGTAAACTGTTTCGGTTCTGAAAATCTCTTTTGTTTATGATCCAATTAACCTTCACAGAATTTCTGAAGTATGACAGCATATTAAATATGAATTCATGCACACTATCTTTACATGCATGCACAGAGGGAGAACAAAATAATATGAACACAAAGTTCATGTTTTACCGGCGTTGTTTCACTTCCCAATTTTCGTTTCCTTTTGTCTAGCCAGTCGTTTTCTTCCAATTCCCTTCATTTCATGGCCTGCTGGATATCATTCTTTCAACTGTATTTAGTTCGTCCTAATAATTTTCTTCCTGGTGGAAATATATGGTCACACGTAGAAATTCATTTTATAATGGAAATGGACAGCTAATGACAAATGAGGGAAATTTTGAGGAAGTGACTGAATTCAAGTACCTAGGAACAATAATCACAAATAGGAATGAGATGCACACAGAAATTAAACATAGGCTCAATTCTGGAAATGCGTACTATTATGCATTGCAGAGACTCTTGATGTCCCAACTCCTTTCAAAACACGTTAAACTGAAAATATATGAAACTATTATTCTACCAGTTATATTATATGGGTGCGAAACATGGACTCTTACTTTAAGAGAGGAATGGAGATTACAATTATTACAATTATTCGAGAATAAAGTACTTAGGAAAATTTTTGGACCAAAGAGAGATGAATAGACAGGCAAATGGAGAAGACTACATAACAGCGAACTACAAGGTCTTTATAGGAAGTCAGATATAATAAGAACAGTTAAGTCTCGTAGACTGCGATGGGCAGGACATGCTGCACGTACGGGGAATGAAAGACTTGAATGGAAGCTTCTTGTAGGAAAGCCAGAGGGAAAACTCCCAGTTGGTAGACCAAGGATGAAGTGGGAGAATAACATTAACTATGATTTGAGGGAAGTAGATTATAAGGGAATGATTGGAAAACATTAGCTCAGGATAGGGATGCATGGAGAGATTATGTCCGCGCGGCCATGAACCTGCCGGTTCGATAGAGCCAGTGAGATAGTTAGTTAGTTGTTAATGGAGACAATTTCAATTTCTTCTAAAATATCTTCATTTCTCTGGTTTTGGTTGGGTTAATGAGGAGCGTGTATTCTTCCTCGTGAATCTCATCTCAGCTGCTTGTAATCTCTTCCTTATCGTCTATGTTTCACTTCACAAGCCAATGGTCTCGTCTAGTGTTACGTAATGTAGTGAGAGAGACATACAAATAATTATGACGTGAGTTCATTAAAAGTTTATCTTTGTTTTACAGATACATCGGCCCTTAACTCTCCTATAAGTGGTAATTCGTGTTGAGATGTTAAATTAAAACTATAAAAATATTATGTTTGAAAAAGAGAGAGAAAGTTACTTTTAAACTTATTCGTATAATAAAAACTAAAATAATGACTTTTTTTATCGTCATTAATATTATTTTATTGTCTCTCTTTATCATGGGTCAATAAATACTATACATGTCTAGGTACATATGAAAGAGACGTACAAACTCAAATTTCAATGGAAATTTTTTAAAAAAGGTGAAAAAAACTGTGTTCCAATTATAGAGGTATAAGTGTTTTACCTTCAACAGCTTGAATTTTTAGTAAAATTATAAATTTTAAACTCACGGAGATAAAAGATAACTTAAGAGAAGAACAATGTGGATTCCGAAGTGGAAGATCATGTATTGATAACATTTTCAGTATTAGATAATTACAAGAGAAAATCCTAGCAAAAAATAAAGAACTACATATGACCTTTATTGATTTAGAGATGGCATATGATAGTGTACCTCGACAATTGTTATGGATGGCAATGAGAAATATAAATATCTACGATAAATGGATTAATATTGTTAGGAGGATCTATAGTAATACAAAAGCTAAAGTAAAAATACAGAATAATTTAACAGAGGAATTCACAGTGAATAAAGGCCTTAAGCCTTTATATAGTATCCTGCTGGAGTTCGGAATTCCTAAAAAGTTAGACTTATACGAATGTGTCTAAATGGCACAAAGAGTAGGGTGCGTGTAGACAGTTTTCGGACACTTTTGAAATCCAGAATGGGTTGAAGCAAGGAGATGCACTATCTCCTCTACCATTTAATTTTGTACTAGAGCATGCCATTAAATCTTTAGAGAATGAGGAAGACTTACAACTCAATGGTATTAATAAGCTGTTAGTTTATGCTGATGATGTAGTATTATTGGCCGATAGCGAGGAGATACTAAAGAACAACACGCACACACTATTGAGTAATACTAAGAAATTAGGACTGGAAGTAAATATCAATAAAACTAAATATATGGTCACACGTAGAAATTCATTATATAATGGAAACGGACAGCTAATGACAAATGAGGGAAATTTCGAGGAAGTGACTGAATTCAAATACCTAGGAACAATGATCACAAATAGGAATGAGATGCACAAAGACATTAAACATAGGCTCAATTCTGGAAATGCATGCTATTATGCATTGCAGAGACTCTTGATGTCCCCCAACTCCTTTCAAAAAACGTTAAACTGAAAATATATAAAACTATTATTCTACCAGTTATATTATATGGGTGCGAAACATGGACTCTTACTTTAAGAGAGGAAAGGAGATTACAAGTATTTGAGAATAAAGTACTTAGGAAAATTTTTGGACCAAAGAGAGATGAACAGAAAGGTGAATGGAGAAGACTACATAACAATGAACTACATGGTCTTTATAGGAAGCCAGATATAATAAGAACAGTTAAGTCTCGTAGACTGCGTTGGGCAGGGCATGTTGCACGTATGGGAAGTGAAAGACTTGCATGGAGGCTTCTTGTAGGAAAGCCAGAGGGAAAACGCCCAGTTGGTAGACCAAGAATGAGGTGGGAGAATAACATTAACTATGATTTGAGGGAAATAGATTATACAGGGAATGATTGGAAAGCATTAGCTCAGGATAGGGATGTATGGAGAGCTTATGTCCTTGCGGCCATGAACCTACGGGTTCGATAGTGCCAGTGAGTAAGTAAGTATAAAGGCCTTAAGCAGGGATGCAGTTTGTTACCAATTCTTTTTATCATTTATTTAGACCAGACTCTTAACTTATGGTATAAAAATGTTACAAAGGAAACTAAAATGAAAATTTATAAGAGCATAATACAGAATATTTTGCCATATGGAAGTGAAACTTGGTCTTTGACGGAATTACAAAAGAATAAAAGTAGAACAGTTGAATTTGATTATTTTAGAAGAAGCCTCCAAAAACAAGACAGGATAAAATAACAAATGAATTTCTTTGGAGAGAGATGAATGACACCACATATTTTGTTAAGAGGCAGCACGCTGCCTCGAGACCACAGCGGTGGACTATAATAATATAATTACACAAATTTTTTGAGAATTTTTCTCATTTTTGAGGTTTTCTCCAAACATTCTTAATAAATAACATGAGACAACTATAATAATAATAATAATAATAATAATAATAATAATAATAATAATAATAATAATAATAATAATAATAATGTTAAAATATATAATAGTAACAAATATCCTCAAGTCGTGTCCAACTCCGGGTCGGGTGGAGGAATGAAATAAGATGAAGTCTCTATATATAGAGGTCGGTGCGGTTTTTGTGGGCGAGGTTTTTATCGGGGTTTTTCCTCGCCTGTAAGACAAATGTCAGGAAAAATTTAAGGCCCAAACGGTCCCTGAAATCATATGGCCATCATCATCATCCTTCATATCATCATCATCATCCTTCACCGGTGTGCAAAGCAACAGGAAGCTACCACGCCTAAAATTCCCTAGTAAAGCTGCAAGCAAAATAAGCAAAATGCTATGCTTGCAGTGAAAGATCTGCCCTCGCGCAGAATTACTATGGATGGATATTATTATATTGTATTATCATTATATAATAATGCTTATTATTATTATTATATTAATATTGATATTATTATTAATGATATTACTGATATGGGCTTCCTATGGGCTGTGAAAAGTTGTACAAGAGAAGAACATATTAGAAATGAGAATATTAGAGAGGAACTAAAAGTACAACCACTTCTTCAACAAATAGAAGAACACAGGAACCATTGGATAGAACATCTGCAAAGAATGACAGAGAATAGGATACCAAAGGTGGCATTGATGTATAATCCTGGAGGATGAAGATCGGTGGGAAGACCAAGAAAGCGCTGGGTTGAACAGATGTGAGTTCGGAACAGGCAAAGACCTAATCCGTGAAGGACGATGATTATTATTATTATTATTATTATTATTATTATTATTGTTAATATCAGTTTAGATATTATTATTAATATTATTATTATTATTATTATTATTATTATTATTATTATTATTATTATTACTGAGGAAAATGTCACAAAGAGTAGGAGGATACGTATAGGCAAACAGTTTTCGGACACTTTTGAACTCCACAATGGGTTGAAGCAAGGAGATGCACTATCTCCTCTACTATTTAATTTTGTACTAGAGCATGCCATTAAATCTTTAGAGGATGAGGAAGGTCTACAACTCAATGGTATTAATAAGCTGTTAGTTTATGCTGATGATGTGGTACTATTGGGCGATAGCGAGGAGATACTAAAGGATAACACGCACACACTATTGAGTGACACTAAGGAATTAGGACTGGAAGTAAATATCAATAAAACTAAATATATGATCATTATATAATGAAAATGGACAGCTAATGACAAATGAGGGGAATTTTGAGGAAGTGGCTGAATTCAAGTACCTAGGAACAATAATCACAAATAGGAATGAGATAACTAACTAACTAACTCAAACTAACTCACTGGCACTATCGAACCCATAGGATCATGGCTGCGCGGACATAGGCTCTCCATACAACCCTATCCTGAGCCAATGTTTTCCAATCATCCCCTGTATAATCTACTTTCCTAAAATAATAGTTAATGTTATTCTCCCACCTCATTCTTGGTCTACCAACTGGGCGTTTTCCATCCGTTTTCCTACAAGAAGCTTCCATGCACGTCTTTCATTCCCCATTCGTGCCACATGTCCTGCCCATCGCAGTCTACGAGACTTAACTGTTCTTATTATATTTGGCTTCCTATAAAGACCATGTAATTCACTGTTAGTAGTCTTCTCCATTCACCTGTCTGTCGAGATACACAAAAAAATTAAACATAGGCTCAATTCTGGAAATGCTTGCTATTATGCATTGCAGAGACTTTTGATGTCCCAACTCCTTCTTTCAAAAAAAAAAAAAACGTTAAATTGAAAATATATAAAACTATTATTCTACCAATTATATTATATGGGTGTGAAACATGCACTCTGACTTTAAGGGAGGAAATGAGATTACGAGTTTTTGAGAATAAAGTTCTTACGAAACATTTTTGGACGAAAGAGAGATGAACAGACAGGTAAATGGAGAAGACTGAATAACAATGAACTACATGGTCTTTATAGGAAGCCAGATATAATAAGAACAGTTAAGTCTCGTAGACTGCGATGGGCAGGACATGTTGCGCGTATGGGGAATGAAAGATGTGCATGGAAGCTTCCTGTAGGAAAACCAGAGGGAAAACGCCCAGTTGGTAGACCAAGAATGAGCTGGAAAAATAACATTAACTATGATTTGAGGGAAGTAGATTATACAGGGAATGATTGGAAAGCATTATCTCAGGATAGGGATGTATGGAGAGCTTGTGTGCGCGTGGCCATGAACCTACGGGTTCGATAGTGCCAGTGAGTAAGTAAGTAAGTATTACTGAAGATAATTTAGGCTAAAGTAAAAACTACTGTAGTGTAAAAAAAATCCTAAAAATTATCTTTATTGTCATTATTGTTTATGCATTATTTCTCTAGTTGATGCATTTGGTGTAGCTTCTTTTGAATTAAGTGTGTATATAAATAAAACATAACAATAAACAATTCCGAGTACGACGATGATTTTGGAAATTTCAGAGTTTCCAGCTGTGTAAAGATGAGTTTACAGATTACAGTAACAGGATACAAGGAGGATTACGAAATCACTGCATTTTAATCTATGTTTGCTCTGAATTAGTTCTGGACAGTTGAACATCTGTAAACAATATTAAGTATTGTTCAAATTGTTTAAATACCACCATTATGTGATAAATAATATGTGTCAAGAGTTCATCTTATAATCTTTGGAATGTCTCACATCATCATGACATTTAGAGGTCAAGCTATTTTGATCCACAACCAATACAAAATTAACTAACAAAAATTGTTTACTAATATTGCTAATGTTAATGAAGAAGATTTTTTCTTCGTACTTATAAACAAGTCATTTTAAAATGTACGGTTATGTTACGTCTAGAATCTTTGGATGTTGAATTTATGGTTAGATTTTAAATATATATCTTTCTCTTGACAATTTCACCCATGCCACAAATGCTAGTCAATGACCAATCACGTTTCAATGAATTTTATTTTACAACCAATGACAGTCGTGTTTCACCTCGCTCTTTATCGATTTATCTTTATCAGCTCCTGCTTTTGTGATAAAGAAAGCTCCTCCTTTTTAATGTTCTGAACAGGTAAAAGCATTATTTTTCTCCAACAAATACATTGAATATAGCAAATAATGAACAGATTCCTTGATTTTACTGAGTTGTTTACTAAAAAAATAAATGAATAACCCGTAATGTTGATTATGATAATATATATAGTTTGATGTGTTTCATTATTTCTCCACTTGGGTGCACTCTTGCAATATTGCGATCTTATTTGGCAATAAATAATATGATCAAGCAGCAGTGAATGAACATAACCTCACATTTCTTATTTGTTTTCAAACATCGCCGTTTACACTAAATATATAAATATTTTAAAATAACTATAGTTAAGCAATGATTTGTGAGTAAACAGCTTAATTTTATTCGTTAAATAGTCCTAACAAATGCCACTCTTGATTTCCAAATTCTCTAGATAAATTGGAAATCACTCGTGGCATTACTTATGAATATAATTGGCCTTAGAAAGAAATTCCAACCCAACAAATACTTGCTTGACTGTCCCACTTGATCGTCCGATTGGCTTCCTAGGACTACCAACCACCTGCTGACTTCATATCCATATGCATTAGTCACAGAGGTTGATGTACGAGTACATCCAGTCATGTTATGTGGTCAGCATATCGAATCTCTAGCTTTTATATCTGGTTTCTCGACCTGGAACCGCTTCTTATTGTAAACTACCTAAGTTGCTCGTGGAGATATGTGGGCACCGGTCCTATAATGGTCGAAATTCCATGAGAACATTAGTGGACTACTAGTGAATTAGTTAAACATGCTGACAGTTGTACAGTTGGCTTAAAACATAATTAAATTTATTGGAGGTTTGGACAACTATTAAACCAGCAAACAAAAACACATCAGGTCTTTAACATAATTATTTTTTCTGACCCATTTTTTTGTATTACAATGATTCACTTTTTAAAATGAAGTTTTAATTCTTTGACCAAAGTGTTATATTGTATGGTTCAGAGACTTAGACTTTAGGTAGACAGCAAGCAAAAAAAAAAAAAAAAAAATATATATATATATATATATCCACCTCTGTGGTCTCGAGGTAGCATGCTGCCTTGTCACACAGCGGGTCCGTGTTCGATCCCTGTTCGGGACAGTTTTTCTGGGTGAGGTTTTTATCGGGGTTTTTCCTCACCTGTAAGACAAATGTCAGGAAAACGTTAAGGCCCAAACGGTCTCTGAAATCATATGGCCATCGCAATCATCATCAATCATATTTATCTTATCATCATCATCATCCTTCAAAGGTGTGGAAAGCAACGGGAAGCTACCACACCAATAATTCCCTAGCAATGCTGTAAAGCATAGCATGAAAATGTTATGATTGCAGTGAAAGACCTGCCTTCGGGCAGAATTACTATGGATGGATTGGCAACAGATATGGAATTTTGGCGAAGAGCATCAAGAAAATCAAGAAAGGAGAAAATTGGGGACCAGAAAATTATAGAAATAATGAATGTTAAACATAATTATAGAAGAACGAAGATTGAAATTGTAAGGACATCTGAAGAGGATGGAGAATAATAGAATCCCAAGAATGCTTGATTGGATTGCTGAAGGCAGGAAGAGGAGGAGGAAACCCAGGGAACAGTGGATGGATGAAGTGAGAAGAAACATGATCAGCAGAGACCTCAAAGAAGGAGATGCTGAGGATAGAAACCTGCCCGAAGCAAAATACGTTTGGGGCTGAAGAATAACTACTGTAATGTAGAGAAAATCCTTATACGAGTAAAATTCTTTGGCACTTTTGGAACACACGGCATATATCTTGCGCCTTGTGAGTGGAATAATTTTCTAATTATCTACAATTTAACAGCTACTGGGAACGACACAAACTTGATATTGAAATGTGTAACAAATCATTTTTCCATATTATATTCAACACCTGGTCTCATGGTAGAACAGCTAATTGTAATTTTATGCTACTGCCACACCCGTGCTCAACATTAATAACAGGTAAATCAACTACGTCATCAGCACTGCATCTTTCTAAACTGATACTTTTGTTTCCATGCCTCTCTTTGATTCCCCATCCGTGCTACATCTCCTGCCTATCGCAGTCTACGAGAATTACCTCCTCTTATTAGCCCCCACATCTAGTTTCAGCGATTACATCATCCACTTGCATAGGATCTGCCGCCCCAGCTGCAGATATACTGGCGCCGTCGTTGATCCGCTCGGACACCTTCATTCTTTTACGTTCCCAGCACCACTTCACTCTGTCATATGGTGTTTTATGGGTGCCACTGGATTGCTCTTGGGAAGCCCCTTCCAACCGTATATGATCTTTATATTTTGACTTGGTTTTTTGACGAGTATAGGCCGACATTGCATTATTTATTTTAATTTTTACTTTAACACCATATATATTCACTGTAATTACTTCACACTAACGCAATTGACAGATTTTGAAGAGAGCTGACGATTGAAATAGAACGAACGTCGTAAGTTCTCCGAGTCAAAATTTATACTAAACGAAAATTATGTGACGCAGCGAAACGACCTCAAAATGGCGGCGCTTCCCCCTCCGCCGCGCGCGATGCGTCACAGTCCACATTCAACGTAACGAATTCTTTGATCCTTTATCTGTCGAGTGGTGTAATTAAATTATGATGTAGATGATAGATATGTAGCTGCAACACCAAACTCTATCCCCGATTTTGTTTTCATCACTTTTCTGAATTGCCTCTCACTGTGGACGCAAATTTAAAGACGTCAAAAATATGTTCAATACTTTGTTAAAGGAGAGTTATTAACTTATTATTGCAACGGAAGACAGCGAAATTGACTGTTTAATCATAGGATGTTTTATGGTTGTCATAATTTTGAAGCTCTTCTCATTCCATTGCAATGTCACCAGAATACGGTTCAAAATTTATGGCGGGCAGAGTCCATTATCTAACCAAACGTACTACCGTAGTAGCACCCGGACAACACTGAGCAACAAAAAATAAACTTTTTTTTTGTCTCAGAAAGAAAAATATGTGATTCTGATAGTATTTTTTCTTCTGAATTCAAATATGATATTGGTTTTTCTCCATCACGCAAGGTTGGCAAGAGACAGGCATTTATAATTTCAAACACTTTAATATTTTCTACATTCGTAACTATACAATATTCGAACATTCGGACTCACCTAGAAAGTAAGAAATTACGATTTTCTGCTATATTTCGCCTGTGGAGCATCCCTCTTAATGGCCCATCAATAATCGGCCAGCATATTAGGATTCCATTTGCCTTGATATCTCTCTTCCACAGCTGAAATCGTTCGAGTTAGCTCATTTCGTTTTGACAAATGGACGAAAAAACCTTTATTAATAAAGTAATTATTTAAATCCATTAATTGAAATTGAAATAAAAAACTGTGGGTGATGGAGAAATTCCGAATACATATTTGAAAAGACGATAAAAAACTGCATTAAGTACAACTATTGGTACTCATGAGACAAAAATCATGTTGACCAGTGCAATCGGTTAGAAAAATGTAAACAAGACAATAATACAGGTGAAGGGTCTGATTGCATTTAAGAAATGTATGAGTAATCTATTCCGCTAGGCTTGTCCTTGTATAATAAAATATTAATATTACGATATTAATTTCATGCGAATGAGAAAAAGCTACTGTGTTACATTAGAAGTAAGGTGTTGGAAACTATGCAAGGACTGTCACACAGTGTGAACATCCTATAGGCTGTACTATTCACTGCGTAGGAACAATAATTACAAATAGAAAAGAGGTGCACAAAGAAATTAAACATAGGCTTCTTCTACTCTTCTTCTTCTTATTCATAATTTGTAGGATTTTCATCTTGTTTATTTCCAAAAATCACTCCTCGGAGGAAGACGTATTGGATGTGCATCCACTTGATCTTTGGGGCTGCGAGTGATGTATAAGGTTCACCTAGAAGTGGGTTGCTAGCCCGTTTTCATGGGCTAAATTCTGGACATGCGTGTTATTATGCATTACAAGCATTCTTTTCCCAACTCTTTCCAAAATGGTTAAATTGAAAATATACAAAATTATTATTTTCCCAGTTATATTACATGGATGCGAAACATGGACTCTTACTTTAAGGGGGGAAAGGTGATTACGAGTATTTGAGAATAAAGTACTTAAGAAAAGTTTTGGAGCAAAGAGAGATGAACAGACAGGTGAATGGAAGACATTACAATATAATAAGGACAGTTAAGTTTTGTATGGTAGCGAGGTATGGACGTTGAAACAGGAGGATATACAGAGACTTAGATCTGCTGAAATGAGATACCTTCGGAGGACTGCAGGATACACACTACTAGATCACAAAAAAAAAAATGAAGACATCTTAGAAGAATTACACATGGAATCTTTAGAAAACAAAAATGTCTGATTATAAGTCAAGATGGATGCAACATGTTCATCGAATGGAAGATCACAGAATACCCAAACAAATGTTAAGATGTGAACCTGCAGGAAGAAGAAGACCAGGACGTCCACTCAAAATACTTTTGGATGGTGTTTCTCTTGAGACCGAAACAGGTCAACAAATGGCCTAAATTCGTGAATGTACTATGATGATGAAGAGTTAAGTCTCGTAGACTGCAGGACATGTGACACGAATAGTGAATGAAAGAGTTTCATTGGAAGCTTCTTGTAGGTAAACCGGAGGGAAAACACCCAGTTGGTAGACCAGAATTGAGATGAGAGAATAACATTAACATGATTTGAGGGAAGTAAATTATACAGGAGATGATAGGAAAACGTTAGCTCAGGATAGGAATGTATGGAGAGTTTATGTCCGCGCGGCCATGAACCTACGGGCACGACAGTGCAACTAAGTTAGTTTTAGTTGTCATAATTTTGTAAGTTTACTGTAAAATTACTCACAATATCGTGTTGAAACTATTGCAGCTACAACGAATGATAGATGGTTGATGGAATAAACATAACTGTTTTCTGTACTCGATTAAGCTCGTCTCCATTTTAACATAACTAGAATACGCTACATTACAGAACTACAAGATAAATTACGCGAACGTAGAAACTGAATCAACTGATGTGCGATTCTACGTCACACATTGTTTTATATGTTGGTAATTTAACACTTGAGTGCTAGACAGACAGTCTGACCAACTTACTCATTATCGTGTTATCTCCAAAAGATGTTCGTTTCCTAGATTACGCCAGTTATTTTTTTTATCATCATCATCCATCCGCGTGATTCTCCCATCTGAATAAACACTGGAGTTTTCTTCCTCTGTTGACCCAATGACCTCTTGCTTGGTTGATACCGTGTGATTTATCTTCTATTTTGACGTTTCTTTCAATTTCTCTGACTATTTAACTCATGCCCCAAATGGGAGTCAATGACCAATCACGTTTCAATGATTTTTGTTTTACAACCAATCATAGTCGTGTTTCACCAAATATTTATCAATATTAAATTTATCACATTAAAGAAAGCTCCTCCTTTTTAATGTTCTGAACAGATCTCACCATTATTTTGCAGTGACAGAGCCTGCGAGAAATACGGCTACCAGATTATAGTGCATGAATGTCAACACATAGCGCATGCGGGAGTTAATATAAAATTATTTGTAGCAATTGATTATACCACCAAAAAAAGAAACCACTGTTTGCACTTTCTTAAATGTATTTTTTCCCAGGTAACAATCCAGAAAAAATATAATTGTCTTATTTACATCATATGACATCAGAAATTAATTAATATACAGTTTGATGTGTTTCATTTTTTCTCCACTAGAGAGCATTCTTACAATATCGCGTTCCTTTGGCAATAAATAGTATGATCTGGTTGCAGTGATAAACAAATGAACCAGATGAAGCGTACCAATCGTTTCTCATTTGTTTTCAAACATCGCCGTTTACATTAAATATATAAATATTTTAAAATAACTATAGATAAATAATGATTTGTGGGTAAACAGCTTAATTTTATTCGTTAAATAGTCCCAACAAATTCCACTCTTGATTTCCAAATTCTCTAGATAATTTGGAAATCACTCGTGGCATTACTTATGATCATCATGAATGTAGTTGAAGACTCGTGTCACATGTAGATTATCCAATCTTTAGATATGCGGTGAAACCTATCTTAGCCTGAACCTTTATAAGAAGGAAACCTGTAGAGACGGAAAAAAATATCCAGAACGGTACGATTTTATATGTAAAATCGTCCTGTATAAGCCGGAAACCTTCATAACGCGAAACGGAATGATTTTTAAAGTACCAATAGTTAAGTTTTACATCAGTAAGACGGAAAATTATTCTTAAGCACGTTCTGATTACAGTATTAATGGCCACACGTGAAAATTCTGCATATGACGCTACTGCATTATATCGTTTTACCTTCTTGTGTTGCCATTGTATTGCGGGGATACCCTTGCTTATGTGTGACAGCGGGGAATCCCTTGCTTTTCCTTGCCTGCTTACGTTACCTGCGAGGGAGTTGGGAAACACTTCAGTCTTCCTATAGTTGAGTTCCTTCTCGCTCTTGTGTAATAAAGTAGTTTTGTACTGCCGTGCAAACTGAGCTGTGTTACATGAACTATTTGTCTGTACTTCGGTTCAATACGTTATGTCTTTAAAGCGTGCATGTAAAACCCTTATACTGCGTGAGAAAATTCCGATTTCCGATTGAGGGTCTTTCCACTTTTCAGCGGTTGCCCTTTTACCAGCCGGCTGCTGGCCCTTCACATCCACATGTGTCAATCACAGAGGTAGATGATCAACAGCCAGTGTAGGGGTGACATGTGGTTAGCATGTCGAGTCCCCCAGCCGTTATAGCTGGTTCCTCAACCTGGAGCCGCTACTTAATGTAGCTACCCAATTGCCTCCCGATGCTGGGTGGGCACCAGTCCCATACTGGCCGAAATACCATGAGAAAATTTCTTCCCCCATAGAGACTCGACCAGCGCAAGTCCCGTAGCTCTGCGCCAAGCTTGTAATTTGGGAACCCTTTATAAGAAGGAAAACTGCAAATACGGAAATATATTTAAGGCACCGTCATGTTCCTTCATAGACAGGTTTTACCGTGTCATGGATTCAAGTTCGGCCTCTGGCCACTGATTCCGACGTTTCGGCATGATCCCACATGTCATTATCAAGGAATGAAAAGTTTGAGTCACAGGTTTAGGTCTTCAATTGTTTGATTATATAAGACCTAAACCATTGACTGAAACTTTTCATTCCTTGATAATGGCATGTGGGATCATGCCGAAACGTCGGAATCAGTGGCCAGAGGCTGACCTTAATTCCATGACACGGAAAACCGTTTTCCGTGTCATGGATTTAAGGTCAGCCTCTGGCCACTGATTCCGACGTTTCGGCATGATCCCACATGCCATTATCAAGGAATGAAAAGTTTCAGTCAATGGTTTAGGTCTTATATAATCAAACAATTGAAGACCTAAACCTGTGACTCAAACTTTATATATATATATATATATATATATATATATATATATATATATATATAATTCATCTGTACGTGTGTTTGTCACTCTACGCCTCCTAAACTACTTGATCGATTTTGATGAAATTTTATGTGTGTGTTTAAGTGGGTCCCTGGATGGCTTAGATTCACAATTTGACCCTCTAAACCATTAGGTGTAGGAGTTCACCTGAAGTGAAAATTAAAAAATCGCTCTAGCGGTCACAATTTTCGATATTTCACAACGAAATTCAACATATCCAATTAAAATAAACCGACGTAGATATAATCAAAAAATTAGTGAAATCTGACGCTTACAAGTGGAGGTTTACCTGAAATCCGAAATGAAAAACTGCCTTATTTGGTTGGTCTCAGCGCAGGCCTATACCATACAAATTAATTAACTTTTAGTATTTCATTTATTTAGGCGTAGTATATTAGCTAGTCTATACCTGTAATTTTAATAATTTCTTCTATTTCTCCACCGTAGTTTAACCTCTCACCTTATAGGTATTTTTAATTGTACCATGCCGACCGGGCCATAAAGTGACACTACCTTTTCGAACAGACACATGGTTGTTTGACAACAAGGAGTAGGGAGGCTTCACCATATGAGTTATCTCAATTCAGGGTCTTCTCCAAGACAACCACAACATATAAAATTAAACATATCATTCACTCATACGTTCGTGCTAAACATGGCGAATACGATGACGTTTATGATGGCCAGATGATGTTCGGAGACCGTTTAGGTTTTAAAGTTTCCTGACAGGTGTCTTATAGATGAGGGAAAACCTCTAAAAAATCACCCATATAAATTATCCCGACGGGAATTGAATCTGGGTCCGTTATATTCGAGGCAGCGAGCTACTCCAATACAATAATAATAATAATAATAATAATAATAATAATAATAATAATAATAATACATAAATAAATAATAACTAACTCACTGGTTTTATCGAACCCGTTGCCTCATGGCCGAGCAGACATAAGCTCTCCATACATCCATATCCTGAGTTAATGTTTTCCAATCATCCCCTGTATAATATACTTCCCTCATTATTGGTTTACCAACTGGGCGTTTCTCTTCTGGTTTTCCTATAAGAAGCTTCCGTGCACCTCTCTCATCCCCCATACGTGCCACATGCCCTGCCTATCGCATTCTACGAGAGTTAACTGTTCTTATTATACCTGGCTTCCTGTACATATCAATAGCACACTATTATGTAGGTTGCTCCATTCACCTGTCTGTTCATCCCTTTTTGGCCCAAATATTTTCCTAAGAACTTTATTCTCAAATACTCGTAATCTTCTTTCCTCCCTTAAAATAAGAGCCCATAATAATAATAATAATAATAATAATAATAATAATAATAATAATAATAATAATAATAATAATAATAATAATAATAATAATAATAATAATAATAATAATAAAATAATAATTCACTGAAGGTACCAAACCAGGAGGTTCAAGACCTCTATGACTATACGGGCTACATCTCATCTCATTCCTTGACCCGATCCTGAGTTTAGGATATTTTATTGACTGTAGGTAAGATAGACTGGAATGTAGTAGGCCTACATCAATGCAATGATCGCAAACAAGCTGGTGCATCCTCCCCCAACCACGAGAGGGGACAACGTGATGTATCCCGTCAGACTATTACCTCACTTTTATTAAACGTTTAACACATTTTGCCTTGATGCAGAACTGCTGGTTCGAGTCCCCACGGAGGAGAATCTTTCTCACGGAATTTCGGTCAGTATCATCAAATCTTTGGAGAATGAAGAAGGCAACTCAATGGTATTAATAAACTGTTAGTTTATGCTGATTATGTAGTACTATTGGCCGATAGCGAGGAGATACTAAAGACCAACAAGCACACCGTATTGAGTAACACTAAGAAATTGGGACTGGAAGTAAATATCAATAAAACTAAATATATGGTCACACGTAGAAATGCATTATGTAATGGAAATGGACAGCTAATGACAAATGAGGAAAATTTTGAGGAAGTGCCTGAATTCAAATACCTAGGAACAATAATCACAAATAGCAATGAGATGCACAAGGAAATTAAACATAGGCTCAATTCTGGAAATGCATGCTATTATGCATTATATGTCCACCGCAGTGGTCTCGAGGTAGCGTGCTAACTTGTCACACAGCGGGCCCGGGTTGGATTCCCGGTCGGGACAGGCTCCTGTGTGAGGTTTTTTGGAGGTTTTTCCTCACCTGTAAGACAAATGTCGGGAAGCTTAGGGCCCAACGGTCCCCGAAAATCATCGGACCATCATCATCATCCTCCTTAAAATTATGATCATCCTTCACCGGTATGTAAAGCAACGGGAAGCTATCACACCTGTAATTCCGTAGTAAAGCTGCAAAGCGTAGCATGAAAATGCTATGATTGCAGTGAAAGACCTACCCTCTGGCAGAATTAGTATGGATGGATGGATGCATTATATATATAGCATAAATTATTATAAACAACATTCCTCATTAGAGGATTGCCTCAAGGACAAATTGATATAGACAATTTTTTTAAATTGATGAAATACATTTTGTAAATATATTTAAAAATTTAAAATTGTAATTGAAGTACATATAGGCTACACTAAAGTAGACATTTTGTAAATATGGTTGAAATTGATCCTCTAATGGCAGCGATGGCAATTTTAGAAAGATACATCCTGTCCAAATCTAAGGAATTCCAAAATTTAGTTAAGAATCCTGGTACAGTACCTCTTGCTCCAATCATCAATCCTGTGACAGTTATACTATCTAATTGGTATTAACACACACGCACGCACGCACACACCCACACATATATATGTGTGTGTGTGTGTGATTATTTTGGATGTGTAGAAAGAAAGGACTGATCAAGATTTGTAAACACATGTTTAAAAACTAATTTCACGAGAAAAACCTAAGAGCTTATTTCCTTCGGAATTCGTTAAAAGTGACAAGTTTTGTAGGGGAATGCATCGACTGTGTGTAACGGTGATATAAGTTATTGTTGTATTGGAATATAATCCTTAAGATAAAAAACATTTTAGAATTGGAATTTCTATTCGTATAGATAATTATCTTCCAATATAATGATTATACTGCCAATAAAAGTATTAAATTATTACAGGTATTAATGTCTATTATGTTATTACTTAATTTCGAAAAAAATATACCTATTGAGCTTGTTCCCATCAGAAGAATTAAAAAAAAAATATTATAAATCTTCTTAGATGCTTCATAGATACCAGAAATGGCCATATACATACATAGTGTTCTACCCAAGAGCAGGTCTTTCATTGCAAACTCGGCATTCTCCACTCTTTCCTCAACTCAGCTTTCCTTATTGTATCTGCATGCAAACCGTTTATTTTAATATTGTCTATCATCTGATGTCTTTTTCTGCCTCTAACTTTCTTTCCGCTGACCATTCCTTCTAGAGCATCCTTCAGCAGGCAGTTTCTTCTTAGCCAGTGGCCAATCCAATTTTTTCCCCCTCTTCTTTATGAGTTCCAGCATTGTTCTTCTTTCAACCATTCTGTCTAGCACATCTTTGTTTCTTACTTTCTCTGTCCATTTTATACGTTCCATCCTTCTTCATATCCACATCTCAAAAGCTTCCAGTCGCTTTTCCTCATTCCGTCGTAATTTCCAAGCCTCTTCACCATACAATGCTACACTCCACACATAGCACTTTACTAGCCTCTTCGTAATTCTTTTGCCAAAGGTCAGCAGAAAATGCTTATCTTCTTGTTAAAAGCTTATTTTGCCATTGCTATCCTCTGCTTTACTTCTGGACAGCAGTTCATGTTACTACTGATAGTACAACCCAAGTATTTGAAGCTCTCCACTTGCTCAATCGACTCATCTTTAATCCTCATGTTTGGTTAACTTCCTTAGTTCCCATCCTATAACCATGGCCTTCGTCTTATTTATATTTATCTTCATCCCATAATCCTCGCACTTATCATTTAGCTCCATCAGCATGAAATGGCCATAACGATGTATATATATATAATCATGTGTGTGTGTGTGTGGTTTGTATGAGTGTGTGTGTTTATAGGTCAGTTGCTAACGCTGGAAGGCTGCTGATTTCAAAAAGTAACAAAACAACATTTTTCTTCTGCTGACGAAGAAACTGGTTTACGAAAGGCCTACAGTTTAAAAAAAAATTACATTTTTTTAACTTAATTGAGGAGGACGGCCCCTATTAGGTATTTTTTAAATCAAAATCATTTATTGCTAGAAAACTATTAAAATATAATTAACGAAACATATTTAATATCATCTGAATGAAACCAAAATCATACATTTAACATTTTAATTTGTGTCTATTAAAACTATAAAGACCACACTTATTTTTCTGAACCAAACACAGTATTACTTATAGCAAGCAATTGAGAAAAGTAAGGTTGAGTTCATTAACCAGAAAAATTGGACCATTAGGATTAGGGGGTTCATCATAAGCGAAAGTATAAAAATCACTCTAGCGGCTGCAATTCTCGATTTTTCGCAACGAAAATCGAAATATACCATTAAAATAAAACAACAGAAGTGCACTACAAAGGTCAGCCAAATATGACAATTAGGAGAGGGTGTTTATTGTAAACCCGTAATTTAAAAATCGCCCTAGTGGGCCTCACAAGATAACTAGATATATTGGATTTAATTAACAAAATACAAATATTACGTAATCCAGCAAAATCTGATCATAAATTCGACTTGCTGTGGAATTCGCTTAGATTTTACAGTTCCTGCGTGACGGGCATTTGTTACATAACAGTTAAACATCAGCGACTTCCAAGAAATAGCTTAGATAACACTGTAATTGTGAATTGTATGTAAAATCACTTACAGGAACAATTTGATATATCCTGTAGATGCAGCAGCCATCACTGTTATAACTTACCTGAAACCAAACAAACACATAGATTACACACTGTACAAAATAAAGCAATAATAATACAATACTAATAATAATAGTAGGATGATCTATTTTACAATCAGATGAGGAAAATTATAGTGGAATCGAGAAAGAATTGGTGAAGGAAGAAAATTAATTGGACTATTTAACTCATGCCCCAAATGGGAGTCAATGACCAATCACGTTTCAATTATTTCTGTTTTACAACCAATCAGAGTCGTGTTTCACGAAATATTTATCAGTGTTATAATTACCATATTAAAGAAAGCTCCTCCTTTTTAATATTCTGAACAGGTCTGGCCATTATTTTGCAGTGACTGAGCCTGCGAGAAATACGGCTACTAGACTGTATATATAGTGCATGAATGTCAACACATGCCGCATGCGGGAATTAATATAAAAACATTTGTAGGAATTGATTATACCACCAAAAATAGAAACCACTGATTGCACTTTCTTAAATGTATTTTTTCCCAGGTAACAATCCAGAAAAATATAATTGTCATATTTAGATCATACGACATCAGAAATTAATTAATATACAGTTTGATGTGTTTCATTTTTTCTCCACTAGAGAGCATTCTTACAATATTGCGTTCCTTTGGCAGTAAATAGTATGATCTGGTTGCAGTGATAAACAAAAGAAGCAGATGAAGCGAACCTATCGTTTCTCATTTGTTTTCAAACATCGCCTTTTACATTAAATATATAAATATTTTAAAATAACTATGGTTAAATAATGATCTCTAGATAAATTCACTCCTCACTTCGTGAGTCGTGAATTTATCGATAATTTGGAAATCACTCGTGGCATTACTTATGAATATTAAATTCAGTGATATAATATATAAAAATGAATGTTTGTTGTTTGTTTGTATTTTATGCGCGGCCATACCGTTGATTCGATTGTGATGGGACTTATTGCAAAATCTTCACGAGATTCCCGGGATGAACAGAGGCTATAAGAGAGTTGTGATACTCAACTCCTACACCCTTAAAAATGGTCCTTTGTAGTGGAAAAAGTGAAAAACAGTAGATCTTTGGACACTTAAATGGCTTACGCTGCCTTAACCATAACAAATACACAAAATTAATGTACACAGAATTTAATATCTCAAAAAGTTCTACAAAAAAGTCCGCGACAGCATATGTTTATCTCTTACGGATAACTCACAATAACCATTTTTGTATTTCATTGTAGCCAAGAAGATCGAGACAAGTAGGTCGATTCCTGTGCAAGCATAGCAGCACATGGCGGATATTCTTTTGCGGATAACTCACAATAACGAATTGTATCTTTTATCTCATTTATGCCAAGAATATCGAGATAAGTAGATTCCCGGGCAACACCGGGTAATCAGCACGGGGTATCTAAAAATATAAATTTATAATCATTTTTCCTTTCACTTATTCAACTAAACATAAAACACATTAATTTTCATTAATTTAGGCGTAGCAGCGCACGCTGGATATTAGCTAGTATGCAATAAAAATATTATAAATAAGACCAAGTCATTGATATTTAAATCACTATTACTTGTAAAAAGATACATATGCTTTTATTTTCCTGAAGGCCTTTCAAAATATCTATTCCATCTTCAGCATGTATACTTTTTCGCTACATTTGTTGAGATTTTCTCGGTGATGTTGGTCTTGATATAGTTACGGACAACACTACTCCAAGACCAATATAATCGAGAACATCTTAACAAATGTAGCGAAGAACTATACTGCTGATGATGGAATATATATTCTGAAAGGCCTTCAGGAAAAGGAAAACACACACACATTTTTACAAGTTAAGGACGACGGCACTGACTAAAGAAAATATATGAATCTTAGTCCATATTTATGCACATATTTAGCCACTTTTTTTACAAATAACTCACCGGCACAGAAGCTGAGATTAGAGGATGATGATGCTAAAGAAGAAGAAGAATAAGAAAGGTAGTAATTTGCGTTATAATATCCGTTAGTTGTAGGTTTCATATCTCAAGGTCGAACAACAAGTATCAGGGACTAACCCAATTTAAAAATTATTGTGGATAATATGTTGTGATGAAGTGAACAATTTGGTTTGTGTGGGCGGCCACATGACAACTTGAAAGCGCACCTCTACGTGACCAATTGGGCACTGAGTGATTAACAAAAGAAGATCTATCTCTTCCCAAGCAAAAGCAATTTGCAGAACTTCACGAAGTAGCAATTATATAAAATGGCGGTCTCTCAGTTTAACCACAAAGCAAACCTGAGTCTTCCTTTCCATATGTAGATTTCTCCATTCACCTGTCTGTTGGTTTCTCTTTGAAATTTTCCTAATAATAATAATAATAATAATAATAATAATAATAATAATAATAATAATAATAATAATATAAATAGGATAAATTATACGAGAAACACCAATTAACATAATGTGTACCTTTAAGTGGGTAATGATGATGTCGATGTTACAGCAAATATAAATTTAGATTTTTAAAAAGATGCCAATGTCCGGCATTCACTGTAATGAATGTAAATCTGAGTTATTTCTCAAGAATATGTCTGTTGCAATCAACATTACATAGACTTTCTGGGCGTAAGGGAAGAAATTTAGAGAGAAATGTAATGAGGGCTGAACTAGGCAATGCGGTGGTGCGGAGAAGCCAAGCTATTAGTAAGTTCTCTTTCAACAATTCCATCTATATGCCATGAAAAAATCCAATTAGGCTAATTACATACTGGAATTTTGGGTTCAGTACAATTTGTTTAGAGTCCACCGCTGTGGTCTCGAGGTAGCGTGCTGCCTTGTCACGCAGTGGGCCCGGGTCGGGACAGTTTTCTAGGTGAGGTTTTTATCGGGGTTTTTCCTCACCTGTAAGACAAATGTCTGGAAGCTTTAAGACCCAAACGATCCCCGAACATCATATGGCCATGGCAATCATCATCATTCATATTTATCTTGGGATTAAACTTAGGATTAAGGACACTCCTGGCGCACCACTATCATCATCATCATCATCACCCATCATATCATAGGGGCAATATAATTCCGCCTCCCAGGCTCCCCAACCTCAGAAGAGGATTAAAATTACGCCAATGCCAGGAGAGAACACCAGAAATGTCAAAAAAAAAAGGACAACCTGGGGCATTAAAAAAATGTTTAGAAGGTGGAATTGGGAAGTACTTGAACATCCATCAAATTCGCCAGCCAGGAGCCCTTGTGGCTTATCTTATTCACAAAGATCAAAGAACTTCTACAAAGCATTCGATTTCAATCAAGAGTCGATACCCAGAAAGCTCTTTCTAGGTCGATCAGTGAAAGAGATATCACAAGCACTGGAAAATTAGGCATTTTCTTCAATCCTTCATGTTAATATATAGGCCAGTGTCCTTGGCCAGGAGTCATCATCATCATCCTCTTATCGTGTCCTCCTTTCCGAAGGTCGATTCCAAATATGCCTCCAACCATCTCTATCTTCCCATGCTTTGCTTCTTTTTAGTTCTTCCCAGTCGTATTTAACTTTTCTTCACTTGATTAATCCATATTTCTCGTGGTCTACCTCGTGGTCGTTTTCCTTGTATCTTGAGATTTAACAGTATTTTTGGTACTCTTTCCTTTTCCATTCTTCTTAAAAGTCCAAACCATTTTAATCTACTTCTTTCTATGTCTATTGTTAATTTTTCTACACTTAATGACTCCCTGATTTTCTGCCTCTCTTTGTTTTATGTACCATTCCACGCAAGAATTTCATTTCTGTAGGTTGGATTCTGCTCAATTCCTTCTTGGTATGATATTATATCCCACAATCCGTTTTGAGACTCATAGTGGCCAACCTGAAGAAGTTGACTGTGAAAAGAAAGCCATATATGAGCCAACAATTGACTATTACAAAGACTATTTAACTCATGCCACAAATGCTAGTCAATGACCAATCACGTTTCAATGAATGTTGTTTTACAACCAATGACAGTCGTGTTTCACCTCGCTCTTTATCGATTTATGTATATCAGCTCCTGCTTTTGTGATAAAGAAAGCTCCTCCTTTTTAATGTTCTGAACAGGTAAAAGCATTATTTTTCTCCAACAAATACATTGAATATAGCAAATAATGAACAGATTCCTTGATTTTACTGAGTTGTTTACTAAAAAAATAAATGAATAACCCGTAATGTTGATTATGATAATATATATAGTTTGATGTGTTTCATTATTTCTCCACTTGGGGTTAAATTAAAATCACCACATATTGAATAATAAAATAAACGAAGTGAATAGCACTCTTACAATATTGCGATCTTATTTGGCAATAAATAATATGATCAAGCAGCAGTGAATGAACATAACCTCGCATTTCTTATTTGTTTTCAAACATCGCCGTTTACATTAAATATATAAATATTTTAAAATAACTACAGTTAAGCAATGATTTGTGAGTAAACAGTCCTAACAAATGCCACGAGTGATTTCCAAATTATCGATAAATTCACGACTCACGAAGTGAGGAGTGAATTTATCTAGAGAATTTGGAAATCAAGAGTGGCATTACTTATGATAAATGCCAATTATATAGTATAACTGTCACAGGATTGATGACCGGGGCAAGAGGTACTATACCAGGATTCTTAGCTAAATTTTGGAATTCGTTAGATTTGGGCAGGGGGTATCTTTCTAAAATTGTCATCGCTGCCATTAGAGGATCAATTTCAATTTTAAGAAAACATATTTACAAAATTTCTACTTTATAGTATGTATACTTAAATTACAATTTGAAAGTTTTAAATGTATATACAAAATGCATTTCATCAATTAAAAAAAAATAATTGTCAGTATCACTTTGTCCTTGAGGCAATCGTCTAATGAGGAAAGATATATATAATAATAATAAAAGAATGTCAATTAAATGTCCAAGTCTCAGGAGTGTTTGACTTAAAATATTTTGGACGCCCTTTAAAGAGGATAAAATGGTTCCAGGACACTCGTATAGCTGACAGAAAGTAATAAAGATAAATTATCAACATTTCGCAAGATCATTAAACATTTAGTGATTATAATAATGATATGTTTAAGCAGTGATTGCCTCATATTCTAAGAATACATTAAACTATGTGACCCAATAAACTTAAGAATGTGACAAGTTATCTAACTTACAGGCTTCTTTTCCAGTTCATAAAAATGGGTGATTAAAACTGTAAATAGAAAAATGCCAGTCCTGACAAATCAGGAAATTATAAATGCTAGGGCATTCAATAAGTAATGCCAACATTATTAATGAGTTCGATATTTTGACTCACCTCATATTTCTCGATTTTTATGCAGACTTAGTTTTCGTCGCTTTTGTGCGTCATTGCCGATGCTTCCAAGTGGCATTTTCCGGTTGTCCATTCTGTAAGTTGATTTATGCTCCTTCTGCTGGCTGACCGATGAACTTGAAAATCATTTTATTTCTTTTTCACCGAAAATTTCAAAATTCATGGTTTTCTTCTTATTCTTGCATATGTAAATTTTCTCCCAAATTTTGAGTTTCTTAGATTTTTCTAACTGTTTTAAGGCCAAATTACTAAAACAGAATTAGGTATTTGTAGACATGTATCTGCTCTAACCAGCAGTATTTTAAGAGGTCTATCAGGTCGTCAATGTTATTTGTGTTTATGTTTTTGTGATTCTTGAATTATCCATTCTTTTTACATGGTCTAGCCAGTTTAATTTATATCTGTTGAGTTTTTCTTCTACTGATTCTACTTCTAATTGTTATAAAATTTCTTAATTTTTTTTCGATCTAAAAGTGTGTATCCTGCTGTCTCCCTGAGAAATTTCATTTCAGTTGGTTTGATTCTGCTCCTGTCTCTTTTTCTTAATGTCCAAATCTCACTTCCGTATAAAAGGGGAGGTAATACCAAAGCATTATATATTTTTATTCTTGTGGATTTTTTAAACTAATTTAGCTTTTAATGTATTATTTATTATTCCTAAAATTTGTGTAAATTTGGTGATTTTCTTGTTCACATCTTTTTCATTTTGATAAGATATATTACTCACATCATTAGCTTATTATTTATCACACCGCTTCACTAGACTCTCTGATACACACAAATTAGATACCCGATCCCATCAGCGCAGTGTCCTTTATATCCCTCCTCATCACACTATCCATTACTCGAAATCTTTTACAGTTTCTCTTGCTAGAACATGGAATTCTCTTCCACCCTATGTCAGAGATGCCAAACTTTACCATCTTTCAGAAACAAATTGAAAATAAAATTATTAACAGAAACATCTCACTAATATTAATTTTTCAACAATTAATTTGTTTTTAATTAATAGTATTATGATTTGTCGATATATTTACCTAATGTCTTATAAATAAGCGATAAATTAATTCATTAGAGTTTATTACTTTCTTTGTAAATATTTATTTCCTTTTCTTTTTATGTAAAGTAGATTCGAGCTGTTATTCCTTTTATTATACATTATTCCATTAGTTTTATTTTAATTGTATTTAATTTTATTGTATTATTAGACATTAAGTCCACCGCTGTGGTCTCGAGGTAGCATGCTGCCTTGTCACGCAACGGGCCCGGATTCGATCCCCGGTCGGGGAAGTTTTTCTGGATGAGGTTTTTATCGGGGTTTTTCCTCACCTGTAAGACAAATGTCAGGAAAACTTTAAGGCCCAAACGGTCCCCGAAATCATATGGTCATTATCATCATCATCATCCTTCACCATTGTGGAAAGCAACGGAACGCTACCACACCTACAATTCCCTAGCAAAGCTGGAAGCATAGCATGAAAATGCTATGATTGCAATGAAGGATCTGCCTTCGGGCAGAATTACTATGGATGGATTGATTAGAGATTATTTTCATTATTGTTCGGTTTCATCGGATAATTTATTGTTTAGTATGTACTATTGTTGTATTTTTATTTAAATGTAACATATGTTTGTCCTGGTGAGTGGAAGAGAAGACCACATGGCCTTAACTCCAACAGGCTAAATAAATCTAATCTATTCTAAGATATTTTCACAACCTAATGAACCTTATTTGCAATCCTTGTAATGAAATCAACAGTTTGAGAACAGTGTTTATTTTGTTTTATTTTTCTGCCAAATAGCTTTTTAAAAATACCTACTGAGTTCGGAATTCCTAAAAAGTTATTTAGACTTACACGAATGTGTCTAAACGGCACAAAGAGTAGGGTGCGTTTTCGGACACTTTTGAAATCCAGAATGGGTTGAAGCAAGGAGATGCACTATCTCCTCTACTATTTAATTTTGTACTAGAGCATGCCATCAAATCTTTAGAGAATGAGGAAAGCTTACAACTCAATGGTATTAATAAGCTGTTAGTTTTATGCTGATGATGTAGTAATATTGGGCGATAGCGAGGAGATACTAAAGGACAACAAGCACACACTATTAAGTAACACTGAGAAATTGGGACTGGAAGTAACTATCAATAAAACTAAATATATGGCCACACATAGAAATGCATTATATAATGGACATTGACAGGTAATGACAAATGAGGGATATTTTGAGGGAGTGGCTGAATTCAATACCTAGGAACAATAATCACAAATAGGAATGAGATGCACAAATAAATTAAACATAGGCTCAATTCTGGAAATAAGTGCTATTATGCATTGCAGAGACTCTTGATGTCCCAACTCCTTTCAAAAAACGTTAAACTGAAAATATGTAAAACTATTATTCTACCAGTTATATTATATGGGTGCGAAATATGGAATCCAACTTTAAGGGAGGAAAGGAGATTACAAGTTTTTGAGAATAAAGTGCTTAGGAAAATGTTTGGACCAAAGAGAGATGAACAGACAGGCGAATGGAGAAGACTGCATAACAATGAACTATATGGTCTTTATAGGGAGCCAGATATAATAAGAACAGTTAAGTCTCGTAGACTGCGATCGGCAGGACATGTTGCGCGTATGGGGAATGAAAGACTTGCATGGAAGCTTCTTGTAGGAAAGCCAGAGGGGAAAACGCCCAGTTGGTAGACCAATAATGAGGTGGGAGAATAACATTAACTATGATTTGAGGGAAGTAGATTATACAGGGAATGATTGGAAAGCATTAGCTCAGGATAGGGATGTATGGAGAGCTTATGTCCGCGAAGCCATGAACCTACGGATTCGATAGTGCCAGTGAGTAAGTAATTATAGCTTTTTAAAAAACATGCAGACTAAATTGTAAGTGAGATTAAAGGGCAGAAAGATGGAAACTATGATATGTAACTGTTCGCTCACACAACGTGTAGAATTACTGTTATAACACGTAATAACACTATTATATAAAATGACAAAAAGTGCGCAAGCTCCGACAAGTAGGATGGCCATTTCCGAGTATCTGGTGTTTCCGCCAGGATATGCCCTATCAAAAAAATCATGATGTGCAACTTATAGGCAGGAAAGCGCTTATTGCTAGAGAGCAGCCATATTTGCGTGGGGAGATAGTGTTTTGTCTATCTAGATACGTATTACTGTCCTTAAAAATCTTACGGAACTATACTTCATTGCATTAAACTTGATGAATGAGCTTCCTGGAACATAGCTGTCACGAATAAACTCAATTAGTCATAGATTATATAATAATCTACAGTTACAAATTCTATTCCCTTATATACAAATGTTAGATAAATATATTCGAGGTAAAAAGACTTCATCGTTTTTATAAATAAATAATAGTTTTAAAAAACTAAAAGAACACGCTTTATTAGAAAACTAAAAAATGAAAAATAATTTTAATTTCCAATACGCTTGGTATAAAATAAAGTGGTCAACAAAAAAATCATCTCCAACACATATAGAATAAA
>JASPKZ010000015.1:3422500-3703347 GCA_030220185.1 Diploptera punctata
ATTACCTGGGATACAATGTATCATATAGAAAAAGTGAAGACATTGAAAACAAAATAAATAAATTTAATTATATGTGTGGCGCCATAAAACGAAGTCCCAAAGGAACTACAAAGGAGACACTTTTAAAATTGTATAAAACATTGGCGGTTCCAACACTACTATATGTATTGGAACACTGGGTATTAACCAAAAACCAGGAACGAAGAATAGAAACGTCAGAAATGATGTTTCTGAGGAGTGTGGCTGACTATACAATAATGGATCAAAAGCGAAGTGAGGATATACGAAGAAAACTGAATATATTCAAACTATTAGATAGCATTGCATAATACAGAGACTATTTAACTCATGCCCCAAATGGGAGTCAATGACCAATCACATTTCAATGATTTTTTATTTACAACCAATCACAGTCGTGTTTCGCCTAGAATTTACCAACTAAAGTTTATCATAATAAAAGAAGCACCTCATTTTTTTTATTGTAAGCCTATATTTTCCCTTTACACAGATTTAGGCACTCTCCCCCTACAGGGAAGAATTTGAACCATACTAATTTAGTTACACTTTCATTTTTAACATTCTGAATAGGTCATAACATTATTTTGCAGTGACTGACCCTCTAAGAAATACGGTTACCAGATTTTATATATAGTGCATGAATGTCAACACATAGGGCATGCGGGGGTTAATATAAAATGATTTGTAGCAATTGATTATACCACCAGAAAAAGAAACCACTATTTGCACTTTCTTAGATGTATTTTTTCCCAGAAATAAGATTCCAGAAAAATATAATTGTCATATTTACATACGTAATATGACCAGAAATGAATTAATATACAGTTTGATGTGTTTCATTTTTCCTCCACTAGAGTGCATTCTTACAATATTGCGTTCCTTTGGCAATAAATAATATGATGTGGTTGCAGTGAAGAACAAAAGAAGCAAATGAAGCGTACCAATCGTTTCTCATTTGTTTTCAAACATCGCCGTTTACATTAAATATATAACTATTTTAAAATAACTATATTTAAATAATGATTTGTGAGTAAACAGTTTAATTTTATTCCTTAAATAGTCCTAACAAATGCCACTCTTGATTTCCAAATTCTCTAGATAAATTCACTCCTCACTTCGTGAGTCGTGAATTTATTGATAATTTGGAAATCACTCGTGGCATTACTTATGATAAATGGATGGACCACATCAATAGAATGGATAACAATAGAATTCCAAAATATATTCTTCATTACAAACCACAAGGACGAAGAAATGTTGGAAGACCCAGTAAAAGATGGACAGACCAATTCTAACATGAGATCGGAACAGACCTTAAGGTTTAATCCTTGATGTTGCTGATAATGATGATGACATTGTTGCATTTTGGAATATGCATCTTCATCTATAACCAACAGTAAACAGTACGTCATTTGTTTATGCATTAAGTTAGAGTATTTTTGGACAAGATGTAAAATAGAAGATAAGCGATCTAACACAAATATGGTCAAACATACTTTTATAAATAGACTTGTAAATAAAGCAACAAGCTGTTAATTACATTTATTTACACAGAAAATTGTGTAAAAATATATATTATAAGGGTTAACTTACTTAAAAATAAACAAGGTGACCCCGAAATATTGTTCAATACTGGATAATTATTCTATCACTGTAGGCACAGGGAATAGGTTTATTTTGTTCAATTAAGACATTTCTGACATTCTCTTTTGGCACTGGCGGAATTGTAACAAACTTCTGAAGTTGGGAATCCTGGAAGTCGACGATACGTTACCCCGATGAAATCTATATATATCTACCTACCTATCTACCTACCTACCTATGTATTGACCTACCTATCTATCTACCTACCTACCTATCTATATCTATCTACCTATCTATATCTACCTATATATATCTATCTATCTATCTATAACTATTTATATCTATCTATCTGTCTATGTATCTATCTGTCTATGTATCTGTCTACCTATGTATCTATCTGTCTATCCATCTACCTACCTATAATGACTGAGAAATGAGAGATATTTTGAGGAAGTGGCTGAATTCAAATACCTAGGAACAATAATCACAAATAGGAATGAGATGCACAAAGAAATTAAACATAGGCTCAATTCTGGAAATGCGTGCTATTATGTATTACAGGGACTCTTGTCGTCCCAACTCCTTTAAAAAAAACGTTAAACTGAAAATATATAAATCTGTTATTCTACCAGTTATATTATATGGATGCGAAACATGGACTCTTACTTTAAGGGAGGAAAGGAGATTACGAATATTTGAGAATAAAGTTCTTAGGAAAATTTTTGGACCAAAGAGAAGAGATTGAACAGACAGGTTGAATGGAGAAGAATTACAAGAAACAATGAACTACATGGTTCTTTATAGGAAGTCAGATTTTTTCAGCTAGACTCAGACAGTTAGAGTCTCGTAGACTGCGGTGGGAAGGACATGTAGTATGAATAGGAAATGATAGACGTGCATGGTTATACCTCGTTATACCCCGAGAGACTTGGTCCTTGACAGAACTTAGTGTTCACCCCCGCGACCAGACGAGCTTGTCAAGAATTACCCAACTTTATACAGTTACGGCTTATGCCCCCTGTATACGTTGGGTCAGGTTAATAGCCTTGTCTAAAACCAAGGCTAAAGGCCTAGATTGCCTAGGATAAGTCTGAATTATCAACCGAGAAGAGGAAAAGGAGTTCGGGGACGCCCACGAAAGAGATGGACACAGCAGCTATAATACTTGGAGCCGAACGAACCAATAAGTTTCAATCCTAGTAACAAGAAGAAGAAGCTGAAATCCCTGTCCGACAGGTCGTGCCACTGTAAGGCCCGTGTGGAGTGGAACATAGCCTGCAACCTCCTGGTTCAGATTGAAGAACTCTACTGTCTTGATTTCTCTATTTTTATTAAAATGTCGAAGCACATTACCCAAAGCGGCACTCATTTTTATACTGGACCCCCCGAGTATATTGGATCCCCGAATATAATTAATAATGATCGTGATTAAATCGGATTCTCCATTAGTTTTTCACTCCAATTGGTGCATATATTGTTCTAAAAATGTTCCTTTTAAAGATTTTAATCTATTTGTATCCTTGTTTAAGGTCCATGTTTCTGAAGCATATGTGAGGACCGGTTCAGAGTTTTATATAGGCCTATAACAGAGGTTAAATAATAATGGTGAAGAAGAGAGTGGAGTGTAGGAACATAATGTGTATTTTAGTGTAATTACTGATTATGACTTGAAATCTTAGAATACACAAGTTGCGTGTTACACGCTCATCTTCAATCTGAGTGTAACAGCTACCTCAATTACAGCTACTACTTGTCGCCACGAGTACTGTAAAAGTGTACTTGATGAATTCCCCACCAAGTAGAATTTATTGTTCAATTTTGCTGGTTTACGGAATGTACGGGATGTTTCAGAATAAGTATTAAAGACTTCTAGGGGCTGTAGAGGGGACTTAGTAGATACAATTTTGATAAGGAACCCATGTCCGGAAACGTACCAAGTAGAATTTATTGTTCAATTTTGCTGGTTTACGGAATGTACGGGATGTTTCAGAATAAGTATTAAAGACTTCTAGGGGCTGTAGAGGGAACTTAGTAGATACAATTCTGATAAGGAACCCATGTCCGGAAACGTACCATTTCGATGTAAAATAGATTTGTAGATCGAAACACAATGAGCTGATATCGTGTGTATTGTGTTTCAGAATAAGTATTACATACTTCTTGGAGTTGTAGAGGGGACTTAATAGATAAAATTCTGATAAGGAACCCATGTCCGGAAACGTACCATTTTGATGTAAAATAGGTTTGAAGATCGAAACACAATGAGCTGATATCGTGTGTATTGTGTTTCAGAATAAGTATTACAAACTTCTTGGAGTTGTAGAGGGGACTTAATAGATAAAGTTTTGATAAGGAACCCATGTCCGGAAACGTACCATTTCGATGTAAAATAGATTTGTAGATCGAAACACAATGAGCTGATATCGTGTGTATTGTGTTTCAGAATAAGTATTACAGACTTCTTGGAGTTGTAGAGGGGACTTAATAGATAAAGTTTTGATAAGGAACCCATGTCCGGAAACGTATCATTTTGATGTAAAATAGGTTTGAAGATCGAAACACAATGAGCTATCGTGTGTATTGTGTTTCACAATAAGTATTACATACTTCTTGGAGTTGTAGAGGGGACTTAATAGATAAAATTCTGATAAGGAACCCATGTCCGGAAACGTACCATTTTGATGTAAAATAGGTTTGAAGATCGAAACACAATGAGCTGATATCGTGTGTATTGTGTTTCAGAATAAGTATTACAGACTTCTTGGAGTTGTAGAGGGGACTTAATAGATAAAGTTTTGATAAGGAACCCATGTCCGGAAACGTATCATTTTGATGTAAAATAGGTTTGAAGATCGAAACACAATGAGCTGATATCGTGTGTATTGTGTTTTAGAATAAGTATTGAAGACTTCTAGGAGTTGTAGAGGGGACTTAATAGATAAAGTTTTGATAAGGAACCCATGTCCGGAAACGTGCCATTTTGATGTAAAATAGGTTTGAAGATCGAAACACAATGGGCTGATATCGTGTGTCTTGTGTTTCAGAATAAGTATTACAGATTTCTGTTTTGTTTCAGAAAGAAAACTATGTGATTCTGATTGTATTGTTTGTCCTGAATTCAAATATGATATCGGTTTTTCCCCATCACGCAAGGTTTCCGAGAGGCAGTAATTTATAATTTCAAACACTTTAATATTTTCTACATTCGTAACTAGATAATATTCGAACATTCGGACTCACCTAGAAAGTAAGAAATGACGATTTTCTGCTATATTTCGCCTCTGGAGCATCCCTCTTGATGGTCCAACAATAATCGGCCAGCCTATTAGGATTACATTTGCCTTGATATCTTCTTTTCCATAGCTGAAATCTCCTGAGTTAGCTCATTTGGTTTTATTTTACAATGGACAAATGAACGAAAAAACATTTATTAAAAATAATTATTTAAATTCATTAATTGAAATTGAAATAAAAACTGTGGGCGATGGAGAAATTCCGAATACATATTTGAAAACACGATGAAAAACTACATTAAGTACAACTATTGGTACTCATGAGACAAAAATCATGTTGACCAGTGTTATTAGTCACCCTGTATAATATAATCTCTAGTAAGGTATCAATTGCATTTCTGATTGGTCGGTTTATCCAGAGTCTAATTGATTACTAATTATAAACGATATTGAGTGTATTACGCCAGTTATTTTAGAGGATTAAAATTAAGAAAAATGTAATATTATCGGTCATTAACAATACTTATGACATCATACAGCATTGCCTGAGTTAATCGTAGAATTCACTGATAACATTATAATTGTCTAATAGAATTAAAACTATTGCAAGATACTCCATGTTAAAATGACACTTAGGATTAAATACATTTCATAATTTTATATAATATAGGCCTAATGATATAGAGATGAAATAACAGAAATATAGGCCTATTAAGTAATGGAATATTTAACATTAATAGAATTCATCATAAAAGTTCATCATCATCATAGTACATTCACGAATTAAGGTCATTTGTTGATCTGTTTAGGCCTCAAGAGAAACACCATCCAAAAGTCTTTTGAGTGGACGTCCTGGTCTTCTTCTTCCTGTAGGTTGATATTTTAACATTTGCTTGGGTATCCTGTGATTTTCCATTCGATGAACATGTTGCATCCATCTTGACTTATAATCAGAAATTTTGTTTTCTAAAGGTTCCACGTGTAATTCTTCTAAGATGTCTTCATTTTTTTTTGTGATCTAGTAGTGTGTATCCTGCAGTCCTCCGAAGGTATCTCATTTCAGCAGATCTAAGTCTCTGTATATCCTGTTTCAACGTCCATACTTCGCTACCATACAAAAGAGTTGGAAGAGCCAGTGTTTTATACACTTTTAATCTTGAATGCTTTTGGACTAACTGTGGCTTGAAGATAGAATTTATTAACCCTAAAATTCTTTAAAATTTAGATATTTTTGCATTTACATCCTTTTCTTCTTCATATGAGATATTGCATCCTAGATATGTAACATTATTCACCTGCTCCAAAATTTTATTGTCCAGTACAATAAAAGTTCCGTTCAGATATTATTCAAAATCTAATATATAAAAATGAATGTTTGTTTGTTTGTTTGTTCGTACTTTATGTGCGGCCATACTGTTGATCCGATTGTGATGTTTTTTTTTTTAAATGTTCAGGAGATTCCCGAGATCAACATAGGCTATAAGAGAGTTGTGATACTCAACTCTTATACCCTTAAAAACGTGAAAAACGTGAAAAAAGGTCCCTTTTTTGACGCTTAAATGGCTTATGCTGCCTAAACCATAACAAATACACAAAATTAATGTACACAGAATTGAATACCTCAAAAATTCTACAAAAAAGTTCGCTACAGATGTTTATCTTTTACGGGTAACTCACAATAACCATTTTTTTTTTTTTTGTCTTTCACTGGTGCCAAGAAGATCGGAATAAGTAGATTCCCGGGAAAGCATAGCAGCGCACAGCGGGTATTCTTTTACGAGTAACTTAAAATAACGAATTTAGTGGAAAAAAAAGTCCCTTTTTTACGCTTAAATGGCGTACGCTTCCTAAACCATAACAAATACACAAAATTAATCTACACAGAATTGAATATCTCACAAAATTCTACAAAAAAGTTCGCGACAGCATATGTTTATCTTTTACGTATAACTCACAATAACCATTTTTGTATTTCACTGGTGCCAAGGAGACCGGAATAAGTAGATTCCCGGGAAAGCATAGCAGCGCACAGCGGGTGTTCTTTTAAGAATAACTCAAAATAATGAATTTAGTCTTTCAGCTCATTTATGCTGTGTACATCGGACTACGTAGATTTCCAGCCAACGCCGGGTAAACAGCACGGGGTATCTAAAAATAATTATGATATAAATTTATATTTTTTTTCCCCTTTCACTTATTCAACTAAAGGTAAAAAACGCATTATGAATTATTTAGGCGTAGCAGCGTACTCCGGGCATTAGCTAGATAAAATATAAAATTATGAAATATTTAGCTAAAAGATCCGTCACCTCAACTTAAATATTATTTATCTGTATCGCTTTCGGGACTAGTCTCATCATCAGCAGCATTCAATCTTTTAGGTAAATAGGCTATTTCATAATTTTATATTTTAATTTTGAATTGAATAATTGAACGACGCGACAGTTTGGCGAACAAATGCCGATACAAACTCACTGGCACTATCGAACCTGTAGGTTCATGGCCGCGCGGACATAAGCTCTCCATACATCCCTATCCTGAGCTAATGTTTTCTAATCATTGCGTGTATAATCTACTTCCCATCTCATTCTCGGTCTATCAACTGGCGTTTTCCCTCTAGTTTTCTTACAAGAAGCTTCCATGCACGTATTTCATTTACCATACGTGCCACATGTCCTGCCCATTGTAGTTACTATACTTAACTGTTCCTATTATATCTGGCTTCTTATAAAGACCATGTAGTTCACTTTTTTGTAGTCTTTCCCATACAGCTGTCTGTTCATCTCTCTTTGGTCCAAAAACTATCTAAGAACTTTATTCTCATCTGTTGGAAATAAGCGTAACTAAATTAACTTGGTCTATTAACTCCTAAAAAATACAGTGTAAGGTTATTACATCATTGTAAATTGTAAATAGAATAATAATAATAATAATAATAATAATAATAATAATAATAATAATAATAATAATAATAATAATAATAATAATAATAATAATAATATACGGAGCTATTCAGAAAGAAGGAACAGACTTCAAACATTTATTTCTTCCAAACTACAAAAATAAATCACAATTCCAACTTTCCTGGAAAGAGAAAAGTTCAAATTTCACTATTTTATGCATTCAATATGAGCACCATGTGTTACACGACAAATATCAAAACGGTGGTCCACTTCTTGCCACACATGAATCAGCTGGTCTCTAGTTATCGAATTCACAGCTTCAACAATTCGATGTCGCAGATTTTCAAGAGTGTCAAGTATAAGGGGGATAAAAGCACGGTCTTTTACGTAACCCCACAGATAAAAATCACACAGGGTTAGGTCTGGTGACCTGGGAGGCCACTGGCGATGAAGTTGATCTTCTGTTCCTCCTCTTCCAAACTAACGTCCTGTTGTGTCGCCATTTCAATACAAACAATCAACATGACAAGCAACAGCGCCAGTGCGGCCGTGATCGGAACTTCAAACTCTTCTCTTTACAGGAGCATTGGAATTGTGTTTCTATTTTTTTGTAGTTTGGAAGAAATGAACATTTGAAGTCTGTTCCTTTTTTTTTTTGAATAACCCTACTGTATATTTCGGAAACGTTTGGATTTGTTCAGGCCGAATACGGTGTAAGGCCTGTGCTATTTTTCCACTGTTTACTGTCAAATACAAATTACAGAAGTATGAATTGAAAAAGTAAAGCAAATAATTATTTATGCTGATATCAACTAGCGATTTTTACGAGTGTTTTAATAAATGTGTCAACGTTTTTGTTTGTAGCTGTTTTTAGTGCTGTTACATTAACCACATATGTAACGTGTATCGGTGACTTACACTTGTCCGTGTTGACAAATGAATGTATTTCTCCTAACTGAACGACCTTTCACTTTTCTTTTCCCATCTGCTTATCATATTCTGTCCATCAAATATTAGGCAACTGGACTACAATTCCGATATAAGCTATAATTAACTAACTCACTGGCACTATCGAACACGTAGGTTCATGGGCCACGCGGACATAAGCTCTCCATACGTACCTATCCTGAGCTAATGCTTTCCAATCATTCCCTGTATAATCTATTTCCCTCAAATAATAGTTAATGTTATTCTCCCACCCCATTGTTGGTCCACCAACTGGGCGTTTTCTCTCTGGTTTTCCTACAAGAAGCTTCCATGCACGTCTTTCATTCCCCATACGTGCCACATGTCCTGCCCACCGCAGTCTACGAGACTTAACTGTTCTTATTATATCTGGCTTCCTATAAAGTCCTTTTAGTTCACATGCTAATACCCGGCGTGCGTTGCTACGCCTTAATAAATGAAATATTAAAAGGTTACATAAATTGTATGGTAAATGCTGAGACGAACCGAACATGGCGGTTGTTAGTTTTTAATTTCTGGTTTGAGGTAAACCTCCTCTTCTAATTGTCGAATTTCTCTCATTTTTTGACAATACCTACCTCGGTTTACTTTAATAGGATATGCTGAGTTTTGTTGTGAAATATCGATAATTGCGACCGCTAGAGCGATTTTTAAATTTTCACTTCACGTGAACTCCTCCTACACCGGTTTTAAAGGGTCCAATTGTGAACCTAAACCATCCAAGGACCAGCTCAAAAGCTCAAATACACACAAAAAAATCATAAAAAATCGGTACAGTCGTTTAGGAGGAGTTTAGTGACATAGACACATACAGAAAAATTAGGCATATATATACATATATATATAGGCCTATAAAGATATAATTGCAAACCCCGTATTTCCCCGTGTTGGGGATCAGAGTGTTACAAGTGGGAGTGTTTTAACTAATCTAATTTATTTACGTTTATTTATCCCCAGATGGGCGAATGGAGAAGACTACATAATAGCGAACTACATGGTCATTGCAGGAAGACAGATGTAATAAAAACAGTTAAGTCTCGTAGAATACGATGGGCAGCACATGTGGCACGAATGGGGAATGAAAGACGTGCATGGAAGTTTCTTGTAGGAAAACCAGAGGGAGAAAGTCCAGTTGGTAGTGCCAGTGAGTTAGTTATTTATCCTCAGATGTCAACAAGTGATACGAGGTCGGTATATCGCCTCAGTGAAACACCTAGTGGATAAATAAGGCATTATTTGAATGTATAAACGGTCGGTAAATTTTGGACAGAGGGTTCTTTATTTAGACTTTAGGTTCTTTATCCAGCCTGAAAAATCTTCAGATTCGGGCGGGACGCATGGCTAGAGTCCCTCCCGGAGGACTTTATCTATTGGATTTTTCCATCCTGAAAATACATCAACCCTACCGGGTTTGAAAATTGAATACGCAGACCCAATACAATACATATACAAAATAAAACATAAATATACAAAACACATACAACACACACTCACAGACATAAACATGTATGTTCCTTAGATCGTTATTCGTATCCTGCTAGAATAATTTGTAGATTTCTGTTATATTTCTTGGAATTTATGTAGACTACCATTTGCACTAGAATCCAAATATATAAGTCATCATTAACCGTCACGAATTAGGCCTTTGTAGACCTGTTTCGGTCCCATCTAGCAGTCATTTAAGAGGTCTTCCTGGTCGTCGATGTCCTTTGGGTTTATATTGTATCATCATTTTTGGAATTCTTGAATTATCCATTCTTTTTACATGGTCTAGCCAGTTTAATTTATATCTGTTGAGTTTTTATTCTACTGATTCTACTTCTATTTGTTCTAAATTTTCTTCATTATTTTTTCGATCTAAAAGAGTGTGTCCTGCTGTCCTTCTGAGAAATTTAATTCTCGTTGCTTTGATTCTGCTCCTGTCTCTTTTTCTTAATGTCCAAATCTCACTTCTGTATAAAAGGGAGGGTAATGCCAAAGTATTATATATTTTTATTCTTGTGGGTTTTTGTACTAATTTAGCTTTTAATGTATTGTTTATTATTCCTAAGACTTGTGTAAATTTAGTCTACCGCTGCGGATTCGACGTAGCGTGCTGCCTTGTCACGCAGCGGGCCTGGGTTCGATTCTCGGTCGGGACATGCTCCTGGGTGAGTTTTTTTCGTGGTTTTTCCTCATCTGTAAGACAATTGTCAGGAAGCTTAGAGCCCAATCGTCCCCGTAAATCATCCTTATCATTATCATCATCATCCTTCACCGGTGTGGAAAGAAACGGGAAGCTACCACACCTACAATTCCCTAGTAAAGCTGCAAAGCATAGCATGAAAATGCTATGACTGCAGAGAAAGACCTGCCCTCGGGGAGAGTTACTATAGATGGATGGATGAGTGTGTAAATTTGCTGATTTTCTTCAATCTTTATTTTTTATCTAAAAGGGTGTATCCTTCTGTCTTTCTGAGACATTTCCGTTGCTTTGATTCTGCCCCTGTCTCTTTTTCATAATGTCTAAACCTCACTTCCACATAAAAAGGAGGACAATACCCATAGATCCCTGATAATACCAAAGTATTCCATCCATCCATAGTAATTCTGCCCGAGAGCAGATCTTTTACTTCAATCATAGCATTTCCATGCTATGCTTTGCAGCTTTACTAGGGAATTAATTATAGGTGTGGTAGCTTCCCGTTGCTTTCCACACCGGTGATGGACGATGATGATAATGATAAGGATGATGATGATGGCCGGATGATTTTCGGGGAACGTTGGGCCCTATGCTTCCTAACATTTATCTTCCAGGTGAGGAAAAACCCCGAAAAAACCTCACCCAGGAGCCTGTTCCGACCGGGAAACGAACCCGGGCCCGCTGCGTGACAAGGCAGCACGCTACCTCGAGACCACAGTATTCTTGTGGATTTTTGTACTAATTTAGCTTTTAATGTACTATTTATTATTTCTAAGATTTGTGTAAATTTGGTGATTTTCTTGTTCACATCTATAAATGTAAAGTAATGTGATGTTAGAAGATAGGGATCAGTGTCGGCTTGTGCTACAAATTGGACAAATGAGACGATTTGAAAGCGAAACGGAAGCTGTCTGTGTTAGATTAATGGGAGCCACAAATTAATTAACACGCCCTCTCTCTGATTAAAAACACAGATAATGTTTCCACTAGCCTAGCTGCTTTTGTTAATTTATTTCACAAATTAGTTTTATGTTGTCCAATACAATGCCATCACTCTGCAGGATACATAAAACACTGCCAACTGGCAACATCAAAATCTGAGTTTAACCCTTAAATTAGCGATACATCCTATCAATTGTTTTAAATTATATAAAAGTTTCAATAAAACAGAACAAGGCTAAGGATAAGAAATTACTGAAATGCGTGTGGAATTACACAATATACCTAATAATAACAGTTTTCTTTTTATTGGGGGGTTAATGCCACCCAAGTTTGATTTTGTTAGGTTTGGTTTGGTTTGGTTGGGGTGGTCACGCCACACAATCTTGTTTAGGTTAGTTTATGTTAGGTTAGGTTCGATTCCGTTCGGTTAAGTAAGATTAGGTTCGGTTAGTTTAGATTAGGTTACATTTGTTAGGTTATGTTTTTTAATTGGGGTAATCACGCCACAAAAGCTTTGTTTTGTTAGGTTTAGGTTATGTTAGGTTTGTTTTGGTTGTGGTGGTTACTCCACTCAAGCCACTCAGGAAAAATTAGGCCCCGTAGGGCCACTCTGGGCCAATTAGACCATCTAGGGTCAATCTGGTCCAATTAGGCCATCTAGGACCACTCTGGGCCAATTAGGCCATCTAGGGTCACTCTGGGCCAATTAGGCCATCTAGGGCCACTCTGGGCCAATTATGCCATATAGGGCCACTCTGGGCCAATTAGGCCATCTAGGGCCATTCGAAGTTCGGTTCAGCATTCCAAATTTGGCTCAGGGTTCCTAATTCGGATCAGGGATAGTTCGATTCGGTTCGGTTAGGTTAGGTTTAGTTTGGTTTACGTTCCTAAATCGGGTAATGTTCCTTATTTTTGGTCCTAGTACGGGTCAGTGTGCATAAGTGTTCTAAACGGTTCCCATTTGGTTCAGAGTTCCTAATTCGGTTCAGGGTTCCTAGTTCATTTCATGGTTCGTAATTTGGTACAGGGTTCGTAATTCGATTCAGGGTTCCTAATTCCGTGGGTTACCCTCCCCCTATAATGATGATGATGTTGATGGTTGTTGATAATGATAGTGGTGCGCCAGGAGAGTCCTTAATCCTAATCTTAATCTAAGCGAATATGAATGATGTTTATGATGGGCATGCTGTTCGGGGACCGTTTGCGCCTTAATGTTTCCTGATATTTGTCTTACAGGTGAGGAAAAATCCGAAAAAATCCTCACTCACGAGACTTGTGCTTACCGGGGATCGAACTCGGACCCGCTGCGTTGCAAGGCAGAACGCTACCTCGAAACTACAGCTTGTTTGGACGGTCTTGGACAATGTACTTACGAAAAAAAGAACGAAGAAATAAAAAGAGAAAGGAGAGAGAGAAAGGGAGGGAGACAGAAGGCCTGACATTTCATTCGAAACACCTGTAGGTCTGACATTTTGACTGTCACTTGTCAGACGGTAATGATACACTCAATGACCAACTTATTCTTTGTTTTTTATGTAATAAAAGATAAGATTGCAGTACAAATAGTATATAACTATTATTCAATTGTATGTGTATGAAAACAAGATAAAAGACAATCAGAAGTCTAACTTCTCATTATACTATTCAACTGTTTGTATGTCAAACCAAAACAAAAGATAGTCATTCATAAGTCTAACTTCTCATTATACTATGTTGCAATCTTGCCATTCAGTACATAACAATCCAGACTCTAATGATATGACAACCACAAAACCGCTTATCAATCAGTTGTCATTCAACTGACAAGAGTAAAAATCCATCTGTTAAAGTACGTAACACATATGTGCGCCACGAACACGCGCGGCTCGCGCGCCGTTCGTGTTATGATCGTCGAAATTATTAATTTCAACGAACCTCCTGCGATCCATAAGAAACCCATAAACCTTCAGTAGACATTTTGCAGAGACAAAGGCCTACACTTGGTCATTCCATGTCTCCTTATTCAATTATTTTCTTTTATCAATTTTTTTTTTTGTTCTGGATGGGATACTGAGGAATTTTTACCTGTATACCATAATACATTGTCAAATAATTTCAAAACTACAATCACTTCAGAAATGTTTTTAACCAATTATTGAAATTTTATTTTAAAAAATTGAAAAATATGAAGGAATATTAAATTTTTACTAAAATATGAACATTTCGCCAAAATATTATGAAATATGGAAAAAAATATGTTGGTCTTATTTGATTCTATAGATTATAAAATGTAAAGATACTCTATGGAGCAACAAACAATTTTATAGAACGCAAAAATAGTATTATAATATATTAATTTTAATATCAACATAAGTACAATTTACAAATGTAATACATTACAAAATTATGTATAGTACCAGTATTATTTTATTCTTTGGCATATTTCTCATTTGAGTGAATTTTTTAAGTAGATTGCTGTCGTTGTTTAAAAGGTCATGAATTTTTTCACAAGAATTTGTTAAATTATATTTCACACATAAAATAACTTTCAAAGTCTTAACACTCAATTGCGATTTTTTTTATGTCCACACTTTATTTACCAAACAATGGTGGTCGAATCAACAATGTAAACTTTGATAAGCAGTTCTCAACAATGATTTGTTATTATTAAAGTTTAACATTATAAAATTAACAAAAATAATATAAAACTCATATCCTGGCGAAATAGCTACATGGGCGCCGAAAACCGTATATTCCCTTTCCGTTCTCCCGCCGTTCCCTAGCTTGTCGTGCATTCTTTCCAAAAAATCGGGACTTTTTTTTAAAATGCCGCGGGACGCGGGACAAATTGTTAAAAATCGGGACTGTCCCGCCAAAATCGGAACGTCTGGTCATCTTACACAATACGCTTATTACTGGTATGTGTTTATATATTCTATTGTTTTGTGATACTTCATATATAACATTATGAAATGAACGTGTTTAGTACACACGAAAAAAAAAAACACATAACATTGAAAAAAAAAACAGGCATGCTGTAACAATATTGTGAAATCATTTTTTTTTATTCCTTAGAGTAAAAAATATCGATAGACATCAACGTGCAAATTGACCTGACGATCTTCACTATTTATTGTAGCGCTAAACCAACAATACTAAGTTATGTGTCAACAATATAACAATATTTTACTTTTCTCTCGCCGGTAGGAAGAAAGTAAAGTAATTATCTTCTTCCTGCATGTATCCGGAGATATATCCATTTTATCTCCTATTTCCCTCCAGGCATCTCCTTTCAATGATTTTTTTAAATGATCCTTATATTGAGGATCCCACAATAATTGTTTGTTTCTACAAAGATAAATAAGTTTTAACATTATAATTACAAAGAAATAAACGTTATCTCAATCAAAACATAAATTTATTGTGTCGACGTTTCAATCTCCTTATGTGAGATCATTTTCAATACAGAGTTGTTTATAAATTTACACGTCTTGAAAATGATCTCACATAAGGAGATTGAAACGTCGACACAATAAATTAATGTTTTGACTGAGGTAACGTTTATTTCTTTGTAATTATAATATTAATTACTTTCAGTGAAAAATAATTTAAAAAAAAGTATAATAAGTTTTAACATGTTTCCATCTGACCACTCCATACTCAAATAATAATAATAAGGTGCGCGCCGAAAACAACAAACCTCTCAAGAACCCGTCCAAATCTAAACAGCGAACCATCAAAGTGTTCGTGGAAAAAACCGACAATGAGTGGATCGTGGTGCGCCGCATGTGCGCGGCGCGCGCGCACCTTAAAACCCCGTCCAAAACTGACGAACATGGTGCGCGCGCGCGGCGCGCAAGTGTGTACGTACCTTTATAGTAAATTCATCGCACCCTCTTCATTCCCCACTAGTCATCTCGTGAGTAACGGACATTATAATTTTGCTGGTTAACGTACTTTACTTAACAGAGTGCTATATGCCAAGTATTTTTGGAGAAAAATCCATCTTATAGGAACTGCATAAACTAAGTGAATTCCTCAGAAAGTTCGGCTTTGATCCAATTTTCACGGCTTATGAAATATATGTAACTTTCTCTTTTAAATTAAAACATATGTATGATATACGTACATTTTTGTTATAAGAAAATAAACAGGCAGTCCCAAGACCTATTTTATTTCGGAATTCAGGTAAACCCTCGCTTCTATTTTTGGGATTTCGCTTATTTTTTGAGGATAACTATCTGGTTATACAGGGTGGAACGCTCGAATGGACCTAATTTCAATTGCTTGTTACTGGCAAACGGTTGAAGATAGAAACTTAAAATAACGTTCATATTACAGAAAAACTCACCAAGTTTTGATATCCAGATCACCACATCTCTATATGAGCCCCAGCAGTCACTGTGACGATATCAAAGCGATGAACAATTTCTTGCCAAGTACGTTGGAGTATGTCTTCTGGAATGTTCTCAATAGCCTCTATGATGCGCTCACGAAGATCACGAAGGTCTTTGACTGGGGTGGTGTAAACTTTATCTTTGACATAGCCCCAGAGAAAGAAATCCAGTGGTGTTAAATCGGGAGATCTCGGGGGCCACGCGATTGGTCCTCCCCTACCAATCCAACGGCCAGGGAAAATGTTGTCCAAAGTCGTACGAACTTCATTGGACCAGTGGGGAGGAGCACCATCTTGCTGGAAAACGATGTTAGGCTGCAGTTGTTCAATTTGTGGAAAGAAGAACTGCTCCAGCATGTCAAGATATGTGGTACCACGAACAGTTTTCTCGGCGAAGAAAGAAAAAACGGTCCAATGACCTTATTATGTGACAAACTGCACCAAACATTCATCTTCGGACTATCACGAACATGCTCTTGAATAGCGTGAGGATTCTCCGATCCCCAGATCCGCACATTATGCCGGTTTACCTTGCCTGACAAATGGAAAGTGGCTTCGTCCGAGAAGAAAATCTTGGTCATGAAGTCAGGATCAGCGCCGAGACGGTCCAGCATCGTATTGGCGAATTCCACTCGTTTCGGCATGTCATTCGGCTCCAGACGTTGCACTAACTGCACTTTATATGCGTGCAGTTTGAGGCGTTTGTGGACAATCCGTTGTAATGTCGATTTTGGTATTTGAAGTTCCCGCGAAGCTCTTCTTAATGACTTCCGGGGGCTTCGCTCAAATGCGGCTTGAACATTTGCTACCATTTCATCGGATGCTCTGCGACCACCACCATGCTTCTTCAACACAGATCCTGTAGCTAATAATGTATCACGCCACTTCTTTATGCTTCTAGCAGTTGGAGCATCACGGTTAAACACACGCCGGAACTCCCTTTGAACTCTAATGATTGATTTAAACTCCGCATACCACAAAACAGCTTGCGCTTTCATCTGCGGAGTCGCCATTTTCACAAACAATTAAATCTAAGAACGAGAAACGTATCTTTGTGCCATCTACCGACAGGATTCGAAACTTGGTGAGTTTTTCTGTACTATGAACGTTGTTTTAAGTTTCTATCTTCAACCGTTTGCCAGTAACAAGCAATTGAAATTAGGTCCATTCGAGCGGTCCACCCTGTATAATTGGGGTGTATTCTCGTTGCGAATAATGAAAAAAAAAACTGCAATCACTAAAACTATTTTTTTTTCGTTAATAGTTCGATTTTGCTGGTTAACGAACATAACTTTTTTTCTTTCATTGATTTGTAAGAACAGAGTTTGGTTCCGAAAAAAAAAATGTTGCCGCTAGACAGTTAATATAACTTTTTTGCGATAGTGCGTTTTGTCGTACATACAGCAATGGCGACCATTATTGAAAGTTCAACTTCTTACATTTCGGGGTTGCCAACCTAAATAACTATACTGTATAATTACATATTACAAACACACGTGCGGGAAGTAAAACCACTGTCCTCTATATATACTACATACAATGTATATAAAAATATCCAAAAGGTAGCGTTAATATACATTATACGAAACAAATCACTGCATTTTAAATTAATTTAACTTTATTTGAAACAATATAAAACAATCAATACGTACTTGCCGCCATTTTATTACTACATTATTGTCACGAACTCCTGTGTTTCAACTAATAAACATTGTCCACACTGTTAACGTTAGTCAGCTGTTTATAATGAACGCAAATATTTCCAACAAAGATGTTATTATTTTACTATTATTTATTATTTTGAAAACACCATCGCGCAAAAAAATAATGTACAACGCACGTTTGTGAAGTGTCTTGCAGAATCTCTGAAATTAAAAAGCTTTCTATCGCTCGGTTTTTAAACATTTTCCTCGATTATGTAAAAACCACTTCCAAATCTCGCATAGTACGAGTAATATACTATTTGGTGCTTCTACCAAGTAAAGTAAAGTGATCCCACTACAGGCTTCAAGACATCCTTAAAGTAGTAGGAGGTTAAGGCTCCCACTTTTTCTAGACAATCGGCACTTGATATCAGCCGGGTTGTCAAACCTCCGCCTTTACCCCAGAACAAGCATCGGAACTCATTTCCGTTAGAGACTGATTCGACCCAAGAGCCATGGTGCCACCAGAAGGTTAGGATCGATGAATATATGCATTTTTTTCAAGCCCTTTTCATGAAATTAATCTCAATAGATTCATTCTTTCGGAATTTGCGAAAATAAAAAGGGAATATTATTAAATAAGCTTACATTCTGAAACGAAATAAATTGTGAGAGCTCGGTTTGCAAGTGTCACTAGTTCGATATTTACCCAGTAATTATCCTTATACAGGGAATACATTTTAAGCGGAAACCTTTTTTACAGCGTTGCAGCGGTTCTCACTTTGCCCACTATGGTGCTTGCGCAGGCGGGGAGCGTGTTCCCTTACTTCCGAAACATGAAGACAGTTAGAAGCTACAAAATACAAATAACTCAACTAATTAGAATATTATAAAAATAGGCCTACACATAGAGGCTTATTACTCCCCATTTATTTGAGATTTTATTTATTTGAAATATATGTGAAACATACAACTTGAAAATATCTACTCTAAAAACTAAAGTTTTAGCTTTTCGAGGGTATGAGCCACTAAGAGTAAAAATTCAATTAGAGAATAAAATAATAGAACAAGTGAGCAATTTTAATTACCTGGGATACAATGTATCATATAGAAAAAGTGAAGACATTGAAAAAATTAAATTAATTTAATTATATGTGTGGCGCCATAAAACGAAGTCTCAAAGGAACTAGAAAGGAGACACTTTTAAAATTGTATAAAACAATGGCGGTTCCAACACTACTGTATGGATCGGAACACTGGATCTTAACCAAAAACCAGGAACGAAGAATAGAAACGTCAGAAATGAGGTTTCTGAGGAGTGTGGCTTGCTATACAATAATGGATCAAAAGCGAAGTGAGGATATACGAAGAGAAGTGAATATATTCAAACTATTAGATAGAATTACACAATACAGAGATGAATGGGTGGACCACATAAATAGTATGGATAACAATAGAATTCCGAAACAGATTCTTCATTACAAACCACTAGGACGAAGAACTGTTGGAAGACCCAGTAAAAGATGGATAGACCAATTCTCTAATATGAGATCGGAACAGACCAGCAGGTCTAAAATCCTTGATGCTGCTGCTGATGATTTGAGATTTGAGAAATTTCAGCAGTCTGGTCGCAGCGGCAGAATGATGCGAGGTTTCCTCTTAAAATGGAATCCCTGTATTTGAAGTTGCTGAAAATTCATTAAATATGAAAGAAATAATTAAGCTAACTTGATATGATAAGATCGATAAATGTGCTTATCTATTCTCTTTCAAACTTAACTGAAGAATTCCATATAATATACCGTATCTATAGGCATATATTCAACTATTTAATACCCGGTGTGCGTTGCTCCTAAATAACTGAATTATTAAAGGTTATGGTATACGCTGAGACGAACCGGATTTCTGGTAAACCTCCGCTTCTACGTAATTGTCGGATTTCGCTCATTTTTGGACAATACCTACCTCGGTTCATTTTAATAGGATATACAGAGTTTCATTGTGAAACAAAGAGAGATGAACAGACAGGTGAATGGAGAAAACTACATGGTCTTTATAGGAAGCCAGATAACAGTTAAGTCTCGTAGACTGCGATCGGCAGGACATGTGGCACGTATGGGGAATGAAAGACTTGCATGGAAGCTTCTTGTAGGAAAGCCAGAGGGAAAACGCCCAGTTGGTAGACCAAGAATGAGATGGGAGAATAACATTAACTATGATTTGAGGGAAGTACATTATACAGAAGATGATTGGAAAATATTGGCTAAGGATTGGGATGTATAAAGAGCTTATGTCCGTGCGGCCATGAACCTATGGGTTCGATAGAGCCACGGAGTAAGTTCGATGAAGATCTGTAAAAAAGTTTCGAAAATCTTTTCATGAGAGTAATTGGAATATCTTCATTCTTTGGGGGGGTCTCTTAAAATTTAGGTAGTGTGTATATGTTTTATAGCTGCATGAAATGATGGCCCATCAAGGTGACCACTTTAGCCGGTTTTAGAGGTGATTTCTTCATCTCAGCAGGTTTGAAGATGCATCAGAATGGCGTGTAGGTGTTTTCCTGCAGCTGGGTAGACATCAAACTTAACAATTCCTCCATCTAACTTCAAGGTCAAATAGTACACGCTCCCAAAGTTATGGCCACTTTGCTTTATCTTACAGCTAATTCCTTTTTACATAATTAACACTTTTAATGCCTACAATGATATACATTATTTACTAAACTATTTACGACTCTTAATACGCTGATGATGTAGTACTATTGGCCGATAGCGAGGAGATACTAAAGAACAGACAACACGCGCACACTATTGAGTAACACTAAGGAATTAGGACTGGAAGTGAATATCAATAAAACTAAATATATGGCCACTCGTAGAAATACATTATATATAATGGAAATGGACAGCTAATGACAAATGAGGAAAATTTTGAGGAAGTTGTTGAATTCAAATACCTAGGAACAATAATCACAAATAGGAATGAGATGCACAAAGAAATTAAACATAGGCTCAATTCTGGAAATGCGTGCTATTATGCATTGCAGAGACTTTTGATGTCCCAACTCCTTTCAAAAAACGTTATAAACTGATAATATATAAAACTATTATTCTACCAGTTATATGGGTGCGAAACATGGGCTATTACCTAAGAGAGGAAAAGAGATTACAAGTTTTTGAGAATAAAGTTCTTAGGAACATTTTTGGGCCAAAGAGAGATGAACAGACAGGTGAATAGAGAAGACTACATAACAATGAACTACATGGCCTTTATAGGAAGCCAGATATAATAAGAACAGTTAAGTATCGTAGACTGCGCTAGGCAGGACATGTTGCGCGTATGGGGAATGAAAGACGTGCATGGAAGCTTCTTGTAGGAAAGCCAGAGGGAAAACGCTCAGTTGGTAGACCAAGAATGAGGTGGGAGATCAACATTACCCATGATTTGAGAGAAGTAGATTATACAGGGAATGATTGCAAAACATTAGCTCAGGATAGGAACGTATGGAGAACTTACGTCCGCGCGGCCGTGAACCTACGAGTTTGATAGTGCCAGTGAGTAAAAGTATTTACGACTCTTAAATTGCATTTTATACTAGTTAGAACTGACATAAATTAACTTATCGAATGATACAATATCATCCAGATAACGTGTTGTCAATTAGTTTAATTCAAATGTCCAATGTATTAATGACAATGAAATATATTTTTTAAATTAATATACAGATGGTTAATGTTTGCACATCTTTCTGTGCCTAAAGTTTTATTTTCCTTCTGCACTCGCCTCTATCCATCCATTCCATGTCCTCCAGTCATCTTGTTCTCATTCCAGTTCTTATTTCTTGCATCCACGAGTTTCTACTTCTTCCAGGTGGACACCATTCTAATGTTTTCCTGGGTAGCCTTTCTTCTTGCATTCGTCGTACTAATTGCTTATATCTTATATAATCTCTTATTGAATATCTAATATTCATTTTTTCTCGTATGACAGTATTTCTTATTCTTTTGCGCGACAGTGTGTTTTGTCGTACTTACCAGCAATGGCGACTATGATTGAAAGTTCAACTTCCTACATTTCGGGGTTGCCAACCCAAATAACTATACTGTAATATTAATTACATTTACACCCACTGCCCTCTATGTATACTACATACAATGTATATCCAAAAGATAGTGTTAATACACATTATACGAAACAAATCACTGCATTTTAAATGAACTGAACTTTATTTGAAACAGTATAAAACAATAAATACGTACTTGCCGCCATGTTATCAATAATTGTTCTCAAGGCTTCCTGTTGTTTCAACTAATAAACATTGTCCACACTGTTAACGTTAGTCAATTGTTTATAATGAACGCAAATATTTCCAACAAAGATGTTATTATTTTACTATTATTTATTATTTTGAAAACACCATCGCGCAAAAAAAAAAAAAGATAATGTACAAGCACGTTTGTAACGTGTTTTACACAATCTCGGAAAATTTTCCTCGATTCTGTAAATACCACTTCCCAACCTCGCATCGTAATATACTATTTCCTTATTTTGAACATCTTGATGCTCTCCTCAAGAAATCCATTTTCATCGTCATAAGAAAAAAATAATTATACTTTAATTTATGTTAATCCGGGAGGTAAAATATTTATGCTACAAGGATGGCTTAAAATGAAGTTTTAACCATACATTGAGAAACGAATTAGATAAATCATTTTCAATCCTTGCAACGTACAGGCCCTATAATTTAATTTCATATTACGTGGAATCCATTAGTTTTGACTATTTAACTCATGCCCGAAATGGTAAGTCAATGACCAATCACGTTTCAATTAATTTTGTTTTACAACCAATGGCAGTCGTGTTTCACTTCGGTCTTTATCGAATTCTCTTTACCATTTCCTGCTTTTGTGATAAAGAAAGCTCCTCCTTTTTAATATTCTGAACAGTTCAGATCATTATTTTGCAGTGACTGACTCTCCAACAAATACGTTCAATATAGCAGATAATGAACAGATTCCTTCGAAATACACATTTGATAATTGTGTGTTCAATAATTGTGTTCTTAAATAAGGATTTTACTGAGTTGTTTCCTAAGAAAATTAATAACCTATAATTTTGGTTATAATATACAGTTTCATGTATTTCAATATTTTTAATCTTTTTTTTTTTCACTAGGGTGCATTCTTACAATACTGCGATCCTATCTGGCAATAAATAATATGATGATCTTGTAGAAGATTTCCGGGATGTAGGGCGTGGTCTTGAGACTTGTAGTTCCCCGACGTTTCGCCAGAGACTGCGTCCGGCATCCTCAAGGGTTGTCGTGAGACTGGTAATTTTCAATAGCAACAATCTTCAAGTTCCCCAGGACACCGGTGTTACCACCTTGATCCCTCAATTGACGTTATTTAGTGTTATTTCATTTAAGGGTAGCCCAGCAGCATATAACTCAAGCTGGCAATTTTGTCGACTACCTGACCTATTTATCCGCGACGTGTTCTCTGCGGCCAACTACAAGCTTCAAGACCACGGAAACAGCCCGGAAATCTTCTACAAGATAATCATAATAACTCCGGCCGTGAAAGCCTAAGTCAATATATTAGTCGCCTCTAGGGGGAGGAAATCACCAGATACATTCGACGATTTGAAAAAATGCGGATAAGTGTATAAATAGGGCAAGTAGTCGACAAAATTACCAGTCTCAAGACAACCCTTGAGGATGCCGGACGCAGACTCTGGCGAAACGTCGGGGAACTACAAGCCTCAAGACCACGGCCAACAGCCCGGAAATCTTCTACAAGATCATCATTATAACTCCGGCCGTGAAAGCCTAAGTCAATATAATAAATAATATGATCAAGTTGCAGAGGATGAATAAATTAAACATAACCACACATTTCTGATTTGTTTTCAAACATCGCCGTATACAATAAATATATAAGAGTGCCTCTATGGAGCAGAAACATTAATTTTGAACAGAAAAAAAAAGATATCGAAAATATAGTGAAAAAAGAATGCAAAATTATAAGAAAAATTTTAGGTCGACAAGTGATAGGTGAAGCATTTAGACTCAGAAGTAAAAAGGAAATAAAAATATATGCAGACATTCATGGTGATATTAGAAAACGAAGGTTAAAATTTTATGGCCATATTAAACGAATTAACTCAAATAGGCTTACAAAACAGATAATGGAATTCTACGAAAGCAGAAGTAAAGCTCCAGTGGATACTATGAAGTGGATTGATGAAGTCAAAAAGGACCTAAATATGGCAGGAATTAGTAAAGATGATATCCCAAATAGAGATATATTTAGAATTAAGGTGAATAAGTGGCAAGTTGACCAAGAGGACAAACCGAAGAAAAAAACTGGAACAACTTGGACAGATGATAGAAAACAAGCTCACACACGTAGCAAAAGAATAAAAGAAATTTGGGCTCAAAGAAAACGCCTCTAAGTACTTTGCGTAGTCCTACATGGGCTCATCCACAATAACTTTAAAATACTGGTAATTATAGTTAAACAATGATTTGTGAGTAAACAGCTTAATTTTATTCGTTAAATAGTCATAACATATGCCATTCTTGATTTCCAAATCCTCTAGATAAATTGGAAATGACTCGTGGCATTATGGAGAGTGTGCTGAAGATGATCAGAAAGCGAGAATCCCTTCCTGGTACTGGAGGGGGAATGACCCTCAACAACACAGTAATTATGCCTACTTGTGAACAAAGAGTTCACAGTCCACCTCGTGAAGCACATAGTACAATCCCGTGGATTATTAATTAAGTAAATCACCATATCTACAGATAACTTATTATGTCCTTGTGCGGATCTTAATTTTCCCAGACAACATGTAATCCACATATCTGTAGGAAAATTACATTTACATTCTCAAGTTTTGGTGAATTCCAAAGAGATATAGGCATTGTAGATGTAACAATGAAAATATTTTTTTTTATTTTTTACAAATCAATTTTAAACATCTAGGTTTCAATTTATCATATGTTAAAACTGAAGATATTAATGACAAAATAAATAAATTTAATCTAATATGTGCGAAACATGGACTCTTACTTTAAGGGAGGAAAGGAGATTATAAGTATTTGAGAATAAAGTACTTAGGGAAATTTTTGGACTAAATAGAGGTGAACAAACAGGTGAATGGAGAGACTACATAACAATGAACTACATGGTCTTTATAGGAAGCCAGATATAATAAGAACAGTTTAAGTCTCGTAGACTGCGATGGGCAGGACATGTTGCACGTATGGGGAATGAAATACTTGCATGGAAGCTTCTTGTAGGAAAGCCAGAGGGAAAACGCCCAGTTCATAGACCAAGAATGAGGTAGAAGAATAACATTAACTATGATTTGAGGGAAGTAGATTATACAGGGAATGATTGGAAAGCATTAGATCAGGATAGGAATGTATGGAGAGATTATGCCCGCGCGGCCATGAACCTACGGTTTCGATAGCGCCAGTGAGTAAGTAATCTAATGTGTGGCACTATTAAAAGAACCGTTAAAACACAAGAAAAGAAACAAAAACTAAATTTTATAAAGTAATGGCTGTTCCTGTATTGATGTATGGATCAGACTATTGAACGATCACGAAAAGACAAGAACAGAGATTGGAAGCAGCTGAGATGAGATTTTTAAGAAATATAGCAGGACATTATTTGCTGGATAAGAAAATCAACTTTTATAAGATTCATGATGTGTTCCGTTGAGGTTTATTCAAAATTAATATAAAATTATAGAATATTCACCTGAAAGGTCCGTCTCCTCAACTTAATTATCATTTAACTGTAGCGCTTTCGGGACTTGTCCCATCATCGGCAGGATTCAAAACTGGTGTTTCACTGAAGATCTGGTAGAGGGGGTTGCATGTATTTGGTTCGTTTTCGTTTATCAGGCTGTCGTTGTGAGCTGCTTTCATGATTTCCATCTCTTCGAGTACGTTTATCTTCCCCTCTACCAGATCTTCAGTGAAACACCAGTTTTGAATCCTGCCGATGATGGGACAAGTCCCGAAAGCGCTACAGTTAAATGATAATTAAGTTGAGGAGACGGACCTTTCAGGTGAATATTCTATAATTTTATATTAATTTTGGATAAGAAAAGGAATGAAGATATAAGAAAGGAACTAAATATTTTCAAACTTATAGACCGAATGATTAAATATAGGAACGACTGGAAAGAACATATTGATAGAATGTCAGAAAAAAAAAATTCCAAAATTATTGCTAAATTATAAACCGTACGGAAGGAGAATATTTTGTTGGACAACCACAAAAAAAGATGGTTCTGCTGAACAATTTAAACAATTCTAGCTTTCATGAAACCGGAACGAGCCAACAGGGTTAATCCTTGGATGATGATGATGATGATGATATTTACAAATCTTCAACAATCCTACTACCAGATATAAAAAATATTTATTTACCTTACTTTAGAGGGACTCCTGTCGTCCCAACTCCTTTCAGAAAAGTTAAATTGGAAATATATAAAACTGTTATTCTCCCAGTTATATTATATGGATGTGAAACATGGACTCTTTCTTTAAGAAACGAAAGAATATTACGAATATTTGTGAATAAAGTTCATAGAAGAATTTTTGGAACAAAAAAAAAAATGAACAGACAAGTGAATGGAGAAAATTACATAATAGTGAGCTACATAATATCTAGGCCTATAGGAAGCCGGATATAATAAGAATTGTTAAGTCTCGTAGACTGTGATGGGCAGGACATATGGCACGAGTGGGGAATGAAAAAGGTTCATGGAAGTTTCTTGTAGGAAAACCAGAGGGAAAACGTCCAGTTGTAGACCAAGAATGAGGTGGGAGAATAATATTAACATTGATTTCAGGAAGTACATTATACAGGGGATGGTTGGAAAACATTAACTCAGGATACGGATGCATGGAGAGCTTATGTCCGCGTTATCATGAACCTACGGGTTCGATAGAGCCAGTGAGTGAGTTAGTTAGTTTACATCTCTTTAATAGGTAATTTTACATATTCTAGGCCATCCGGGCCTTACAGGGACCTAACGGGAGAGGATTTGCAAGCCGGGATCAGACACACAATTTTTTGAACTTTTAGGACAAGACACACTCACTTATTCGTACTGAACAGGACGAAGATGATATGGATGATCGTGGCAGATGATGTCCAGAGACCATTTGGAAATCAAATTTTCCCGACCGGGGATAGAACCATAGCCCCCTGCATATGAGGCAACGACGTAAATCCGAGACCAGAGCTAAATTGCCTGTTAGGATTCAGGCTATTTCAAAGATCAAGCGATGATCTATCTAAGTCTTAAATTTATGTTAGATCACTTACACTTGAATAAATGAATAACGTAAATTAACTTTCAATTGTCGGTGTCAATATTGTTGTTCTCCATTTTTAAAAACAAACACGAAATATTTGATGTTGACTTGTTTAACAAATTTACTTATAGCTAATAAAATATGATAGGTTATGCACTCACAATCCCTATAAACATAAAACAAGCGACTGCAGTTAAAATAGCACACGATCACTAGCCGGACAGTCATGTTAACACTATGTTATCTTGCTATCTCTGGTTTATATATAAGCTCCAGGTATGCGTTATCAATATTTTTAATGTTTTGATCAAATATTCACTACTTCAAGTGAAAAAAACACGACTATCAAACAGTGCATATCCGGTTTACTCCAGAGACAAACACTCAAATGTCATACCACTTACCTACTAAATACTGGCACCATTGAACCCGGTGGTTCATGGCCACGAGACGAAAAGTTCTCCACACATCCTATCCCGAGATGTTTTCCATCATCCCCTCCGTAATTTACCTCCCTAAAATCGTGGTTTTATTTCATTTGTTATCTTGAAACAGGTCCACCGCTGTGGTCTCGAGGAAGCGAACTGCCTTGTCACGCAGCGGATACGGGTTCGATTCCCGGTCGGGACAGGCTCCTGGGCGAGGTTTTTTTCGGGGGTTTTCCTCACCTGTTAGACAAAGGTCAGGAAGCTTAGGGCCCAACGGTCCCCGAAAATCATCCGGCCATCATCATCATCCTTATCATTATCATCATCATCCTTCGCCGGTGTGGAAAGCAACGGGAATCTACCACACCTTATAATTCCCTAGTAAAGCTGTAAAGCATAGCATGAAATGCTATAATTGCAGTGAAAGACCTGCCCTCTGGCAGAATTACTATGGATTGATGGATCTTGAAACATTATTTGCTAAGATACACAATACAGATTTTAGGGACAAATGTCAAATTCAAGACAACCAAATTTATTATAGAAAGACAAAAATAATGGAAAGATCATATAGAAAAAAAAGAGCTAAAGAAGATAGAACATTGGACGGGAGAAGAGCAAGAGGAAGACCAGCCAAGAGATGGATAGACAGTGAATGCACATCCAATACGTCTTCCTCCGAGGAGTGATTTAGGAAATAAACAGGGTGAAAATCCTACAACTAAAGAAAAAGAAGAAGAAGAAATCGTGGTTAACTTTTTTTTCACATTTCACTCTTGACTTATTGGCAGGGTGCTTTCCTCCTGGTTTTCTACAAAAAGTTTCCATTTCATTCTTCCATTCCCCATTCGGGCCACATGTTCTGTTCATCGCAGTCTATGAGACTTAACTGTTCTTATTTCACCCGGTTTTCCATAAATATCATGTAAGTCACTGATAGGCCTATGTTGTTTTCTAAATTCATCTGTCTGTTCGTCTATCTTTGGTCCAAAAATTTTCCTAAGAACTTTATTCTTAGATACTTGTAATATTTTATCTTCTCTTAAAGCAATAATCCATGTTTCGCATCCAAATAATCTAAATTGAAGAATAACTGTTTCATATATTTTTGTAGTTTAACTTTTTTTAGACTAGTTGGGATGACAAGAGTCGTATAATACCGTAGCATACGTTTGCAGAATTGAGAATATCTTTAATTTTTTTCTGCACTTTATATATGTTTGCAATAACACTGGTCAACACAATTTTTGTCTCATGAATACCAATAGTTGTACTTGATGAAGTTTTTATCGTGTTTTCAAATATGTATTCGGAATTTCTCCATCACCCACAGTTATTTTAATTTCAATTTCGATTAATGGATTTAAATAATATCTCTCGGAAACCTTGCGTGATGGAGAAAAACCGATATCATAGGCCTATTTGAATTCAGGAGAAAAAATACTATCAGAATCACACATTTTTCTTTCTGAGACAAAAAAAAACTTTATTTTTTGTTGCTCAGTGTTATTAGCTTTTGTCTTAATCTTAACTATCATGAACTGGTTGTATTATAGATCATAATATAATATATATTATCTTATTGATCAAATCTTCATTTAGTATTTAATATTAGAGTTAATTGTGGTTGTTATATTTTGATGTAACATATGTTTGTCCTGGTGAGTGGAAGAGAAGGCCACATGGCCTTAACTCCACCAGGCTAAATAAATAAATAAAATAAAAAATAAAAATAAAATGTGAATACATATACTGTAATGAAACTAATAGACAAAAATACAGAATGAACCTTTTCTAGAAACGATTTATTTTTTAAATATTATACTTGCAAATGACTGTTGTTGAAACGAATTGTATTTTGAATAAGATTTGTGCAGAATTTTTCATGTGAAACCTTAAAAGGATTGTTCTGTTGACATGCGAATATTTCGCATCATCGCCTTCTCTTGTTTCAGCTGCATAACAAATTGGTTCTAAATCACGCAAAGTAAAGTTTTTCATGGCCATCTCTGTCATGATTTAATGAACTCGAATTCCATTACATACATTATTGTAATTCCCGCTTTATTTCCCAGCCCACATGAAGCAATGTTACAGAATCTTAGCCTATTGAATAATAAACTGATTAACTATGAAAACTAAGCTCATTTATCAACATTTAGGAAACCTACTTCAAAGCTTTTATCACGATTTACATAACGAGTATACAGAGTGATTCAGAATAAGTATTATAGATTTCTAGGGGTTGTAGAGGGGACGTAGTAGATAAAGTTTTGATAAGGAACCCATGTCCGGAGAGAGAGAGAGAGAGAGAGAGAGAGAGAGGAGAGAGAGAGAGAGAGAGAGAGAGAGAGAGAGAGAGAGAGAGAGAGAGAGAGAGAGAGAGAGAGAGAGAGTGAGAGAGAGGGACAGACCAGAGAGAGACAGGAGAGACACAGAAATAGAGAGGGAGAGAGAGAGAGACAGATAAATAGATAGAGATAGAGATAGAGAGAGAGAGAGATAGAGAGGTAGAGAGATAGAGTAAAGAGAGTGATTCAGAATAAGTATTATAGATTTATAGGGGTTGTAGAGGGGACATAGTAGATAAAGTTTTGATAAGGAACCCATGTCCGGAGAGAGAGAGAGAGAGAGAGATACAGACAGACAGAGACAGAGAAATAGAGAGAGATAGAGAGAAAGAGAGGTAGAGAGAGGAGAGAGGTAGAGACACAAAGGTAGATAGAGAGAGATAGAGACATAGAGATAGATAGAGATAGAGATAGAGAGATAAATAGATAGATATAGAGACAGAGAGACAGACAGAGAGAGAAATAGAGAGAGAGAGAGAGAGACAGACAGATAGATAGAGATAGGAGAGAGATAGAGACACCAAAGATAGATAGAGAGATCTATAGTCATCTAGATATATAGATATAGAGGGATAGATAGATATAGATAGATAGACATCCTATACAGAACAAGTGAGAAATAGCGAGATAGAGAGAGAAAGAGATATAGAGCAGAGAGACAGAGCGATAGAGATAGAGAGGTATAGAGAGATAGATCACACAAAGATATAATAGAGACATAGAGACTATATAGATAGATAGAGAGAGATATGGAATTAGATAGAGATAGATATGATAAATGTTATATAGAGAGATAGATAGAGATAGAGAGATAGATAGAGATAGAGAGATACATAGAGATAGAGAGATAGAGAGATAGATAGAGATAGAGAGATAGATAGAGATAGAGAGATAGATAGAGATAGAGATAGAGAGATAGATAGTGATAGAGAGATAGAGACAGTGAGAGATAGTGAGAGGGAAATAGAGAGAGACAGACAGAGAGATAGAGATAGAGAGAGAGATATATGTAGAGAGATATATATATATATATATATATATATATAAAGAGGTAGATAGAGAAATAGAGAGAGACAGAGAGAGGTGGAGAGATAGAGAAATAGAGAGAGACAGAGAGAGGTGGAGAGATAGAGAAATAGAGAGAGACAGAGAGATAGATAAATAGAGATAGATAGATAAATAGAGCTAGATAGATAGATAGATAGATAGAGATATAGAGATAGAGAGTGAGAGAGAAATGGTTTGTAGGAAGAACTGAATCGTGAACAAAGAGTCGAAACAATCTTCATAAGATAGCAAAAGGATATGAAAAGATTAAAAGAGAAGGTACTTTCCTTGTAATTAGGTTCGTGTTTTAATCCTTGATTTTTAAAATCGCCATTGTTGGTTAAGTCATTAAAATAATGGTAATTATAGCCTACTTACTGCATTTAATTGAACCGTGCATGCTTACATAAAACCAATAATTTGGTTCTGGAATAGAGATGTAATGACTTATGTAAGTACCGGTACGTGAAACATTATATCTTAAGGTGAAACTGAGTCATCGGCAATTGTGAGGGAACATGGATTCATTTAAGGTGTGCCTCAGACAACCCGTATTTCATCTTGGTAACTCATATATTTCCTCGACGTATTTTTTTATTGTCTTCGTTATTCCTCTAGTCCCTGTTAGGTTTTTTTATTTTTTACTAGCCTGTTCCGGCTCCAAACTGCTGCTTTTCAATTCTTTCTTTACTCTTCCCAAACTTCTTCTTCCTCGTGGTGAGTAGTTGTATGCTGCTATTGGTATTCTGTTCTCAGTCATCCTTACTTACTTACTCATTGGCATTATCGAACCCGTACGTCCATGGCCGCGCGGACATAAGCTCTCCATACATCCCTATCCTGAGCTAATGCTTTCCAATCATTCCCTGTATAATCTACTTCTATCAAATAATAGTTAATGTTATTCTCCCACCTCATTCTTGGTCTACAAACTGGGCGTTTTCCCTCTGGCTTTCCTACAAGAAGCTTCCACGCGTCTTTCACTCCCCATACGTGCAACATGTCCTGCTCATCGCAGTCTACGAGACCTAACTGTTCTTATTATATCTGGCTTCCTATAAAGGCCATGTAGTTCATTGTTATGTAGTCTTCTCCATTCTCCATCTGTCTGTTCATCTCTCTTTGGTCCAAAATTGTTTCTAAGTACTTTATTCTCAAATACTTGTAATTTCCTTTCCTCCCTTAAAGTAAGAGTCCATGTTTCGCACCCATATAATATAACTGGTAGAATAATAGTTTTATATATTTTCAGTTTAACGTTTTTTGAAAGGAATTGGGACATCAAGAGTCTCTGCAATGCATAACAGCACGCATTTCCAGAATTGAGCCTATGTTTAATTTCTTTGTGCATCTCATTCCTATTTGTGATTATTGTTCCTTCTCAGTCATCCTTGATAAGTGTTATTTCCAGTTTGTTCTGTATTTCACTATTGTTGTTTTTAATTCCCCTACTTTTAGTTGCTGTCTTATTTCTGTGATGTGTTTTTTATCTGTTCTTTGTTATCCTGCTATTGTTCTGAGGAATTTTTAATTTTGTGAAAATTATTGTTTCTATAGGCTTGAAGTCGAAGTGGTGTTTGTCATAATATCTTGATATAGGGACTTGCGCTGGAATTTATGCCAGTATGGGGCCGGTGCCCAAAAAGCTACATGAGGAATTTGGGTAACTCCAGTAAGTATCGCTTCCAGGTTAAGATAACCAGCTATAACCACTGAGGGAACAAACACGGTGACACATGTCGCCATACTGACTTGATGATCGTTCATATATGTAATTAATACATATGACTGTGAGGCCAGCAGCTGGCTCATGTAAGCCAAGGACATTTTAGGCCTGTTGCGCCCTAATGTTTTATAAAAGCACTATTTAATAGTGCCTATATAATACATTTAATAAATAATGACGTGCGGAACGAAATTAAACGTAGACTCAACTCTGGAAACGCGTGCTATTATGTATTATTGGGGCTCATATCTTCACTTCTCCAAAAAAACTAAAAATATATAAAACTGTTATTTTTCCAGTTATGTGAATGCTTTACTTTGAAAGAGGAGAAACGATTAGAAGTGCCGGTATTTAGAAATAAGCATAGATGTTAAATTTGATAAGCTTCATATTACTCTAATTTGAATTTTGTTTTATAAAATGCGTGCTTTGGTTTGCTGAGAGAGACATGGAACAATCCACCCAAATAGCTCGAATTATACGTGGAGATAAAGATTTTGTCCACATTTCATAAGCGTGCGTTACGACAACTGAAAGAAGCAATAGCCTATATTGCATCCATCCATAGTAATTCTGCCCCAAGGCAGGTCCTTCACTGTAATCATAGCATTTTCATGCTATGCTTGCAGCTTTACTAGGGAATTGTAGGTGTGGTAGCTTCCCATTGCTTTCCACACCAGTAAAGGATGATGATGATGATGATGATGATGATGATGATGATGATAAGGGTGATGATGATGGCCATATGATTTCGGGGACCGTTTGGGCCTTAAAGTTTTCCTGACATTTGTCTTACAGGTGAGGAAAAACCCCGATAAATACTTCACCCAGAAAAACTGTTCCGACCAGGGATCGAACCCGGGCCCGCTGCGTGACAAGGCAGCACGCTACCTCGAGACCACAGCGGTGGACATAAAATATTGTATAACGGTCAATATTTATTTAGGCCTATTTATCCTGGCGGAGTTAAGGCCATGTGGCCTTCTCTTCCACTCATCAGGACAAACATATCTTACATTATAATACAACAATCACAGTTAAGTCTAATATAAAAAAAACTAAATGAAAATTTGACCAATAAATCAATATTTACAAGAGTAAGGTCAATAACATAATAGTGTTAACGATCTTTAAAATAAAATTAATTAAACCAATAATAAAATGTACACAAGCAAGATAAATTGTTCGATAGACAATCACTATCTAATGTACATAAAAATTACAAATAAAAATTATAAGATTTTTTTTAATGTCCCAGGTTGTCATTTCGACATTTCTGGCGTTCTCTCCTGTCATTGGCGTAATTGTAACCCCACTTCTGAACTCGGGACGCCTGGAAGGCAGAGTTACGTTACCCCGATTATATGATGGTGATAAATGATAAAATAATGAGTTATAATACATTAATTTGCCTATTATACAACATTTAAAAAAAAACAGGCTAAAATATTTGTCAATGTTAATACTATTTTTTACAAAATAAATTATTATTAATATCTTTACCTTGTTGTGGTGGAGTGGCTTACGTGCTTAAATGATCCTGAGAGCTATGCCGGCGGTAGCATTGCTGTCGATAGGGTTACCCATGCCGGACTGGTCGAACGTGATAAGCCAGATGAAAAAAGTACTTTGGTCGAAAGAGTGACGATCTTTCACCGTAAAAATACAACCGTCAAGAAATGCGGACATGGGTTCAACTGAGGTAAAATTTTCCGGAAGTCAAATAGTCCCCCATTCGGTTCTCCGGGCGGGGACTACTTCAGGGAACCCATGCCAAAGGCTCAAACACAGGGACATGTTCCTAGGAACATGGAATGTTAGGACTTTATTCAATAGCGGGGCACTAGAGTAATGTGCCGACATTGTAAAGAAAAGAAAGCTAGCAAAAATGAAATGGTTACACGAGCCAAATGAGGTAAACTTAGAGCAATTGGGTAGTATTAGACGGGAAACCACCAAGTTACTAAAGGGTATAAAGAGGGAATATTTGAAAGAGAAGATTAATGTTCTTGAAATGAATGCAAAAAATAGGAACATTAGAGAATTATATCAGGGAATTAGGATAGAGAAGAAAGGGTTTCAGGCTATAACAAACATAATTCGGAATGAAAATGGGGATATGATTGCAGATTCCAGGAGTATATTAAATAGATGGAAAAGTTACTTTAATCAGCTATTAAATGTACATACAGAACAGAACATTGAGGAGAATAATTTACAGACAGCAGAAATGCTAGTCGCAGAGCAAAGTTCATTAGAGGTTGAAATGGCGACTAAAAAATTGTAGATGTATAAAGCATCAGGTTCAGATGAGATCCCAGCAGAACTGATAAAATCAGGGGGAGAAAAATTGATGGACAAAATATGCTGGTTGATTAGTATGATTTGGGAAAAAGAAGCTCTTCCAGATGAATGGAAGCAATCAATTATCGTACCAATTTATAAGAAAGGAGATAAAACTGATTGCAACAACTACAGGGGCATCTCATTACTTTCAACTTCGTACAAAATTCTAACAATATATTAGTAAGCAGACCCTTCATCACTATATTGATGACATTCTAGGAGCTCATCAATGTGCATTTTAGAAGAAGAAGAAAGAAGAACAGGTCTACAAAAGATCAGATTTTTAGTATAAGACATATTTTAGAAAGAAAATGGGAATATAATGGTCAATGTACATCAACTATATGTAGACTTCAAAAGCATATGATTTCAATTAAGAGGAGAAGCAGTTATACAGTATACTGATGGAGTTCGGAATTCCTAAAAAGTTAGTTAGACTTATACGAAATTTTGGTGTCTAAATGGCACAAAGATAGGGGTGTGTGTAGGCAAACACGTTTCTGACACTTTTGAAATCCAGAATGGGTTGAAGCAAGGACGATGCACTATCGCCACTTTACGATTTAATTTTGTACTAGAGCATGCCATATTAAATCTTTAGAGATATGGAGCAAGGCTTACAAACTCACCGGTAATTAATAAGACTGTTAGTTTATGCTGATCGATGTAGTATTGTTGGCCGATAGCGAGGAGAAGATACGAAAGGAACAACACGCACACAATATTGAGTAACACGAAGAAATTAGGACTGGAAGTTTGTAAATATCAATAAAACTAAATATATGGTAACACGTAGAAATAAACATATATGATGGAAGAAATGGACAGCTCATGACAAATGAGGGAGGGGAAATTTTTTTGAGGAAGCGGAAGTGGCTGAATTCAAATTACGAGGAACAATAATCACAAATAGGAATGCGATGCACAAAGAAATTAAACATTGGCTCAATTCTGGAAATGCGTGCTATTATGCATTGCAGAGACTCTTGATGTCCCAATTCCTTTCAAAAAACATTAAACTGAAAATATATAAAACTACTATTCTACCAGTTATATTATATGGGTGAGAAACATGGACTCTTACTTTAAGGGAGGAAAGGAGATTACAAGTATTTGAGAATAAAGTACTTGGGACAATTTTTGGAGCAAAGAGAGATGAACAGACAAGTGAATGGAGAAGACTACATAACAGTGAACTACATGGTCTTTATAGGAGGCCAGATATAATAAGAACAGTTAAGCCTCGTAGACTGCGATGGGCAGGCCATGTTGCACGTATGGAGAATGAAAGACTTGCATGGAAGCTTCTTGTAATCTTTCTTCTTGCATTCGTCGTACGTACCCATGCAAATTTAATTGCTTATACCGTATATAATCTACAGGAGAAGAGGAAGACCTCGAAACTCGTGGATGCAGGAAATAAGAACCGGAATGAGAACAAGAGGACTGGAGGACATGGATTGGATGGAGAGAGACGAGTGGAGAAGAAAAATAAAACTTTAGGCACAGAAAGATGTAACATTAAAATTCTGTATAAATAAATAATATAACTAATTTATGTACCTCACTGAAAGTATTCTCTTACTTACTTACTTACTCATTGGCAGTATCGAACCCGTAGGTTTATGGCCGCGCGGACATATGCGCTCCATACATCCCTATCCTTAGCTAATGATTTCCAATCATTCCCTGTATAATCTACTTCCCTCAAATCATAGTTAATGTTATTCTCCCACCCCATTCTTGGTCTACCAACTGGGCGTTTTCCCCCTGGCTTTCCTACAAGAAGCTTCCATGCAAGTCTTTCATTCCCCATACGTGCAACATGGCCTGCCCATCGCAGTCTACGAAACTTAACTGTTCTTATTATTATATGTGGCCTCCTATAAAGACCATGTAGTTCACTGTTATGTAGTCTTCTCCATTCACCTGTCTGTTCATCTCTCTTTGGTCCAAAAATTGTCCCAAGTACTTTATTCTCAAAAACTTGTAATCTCCTTTCCTCCCTTAAAGACTCTACTATTGAATAACCAATATTCATTTTTTCTCTTATGACAGTATTTCTTATTTTGTCTAATTTTGAACATCTTGCTGCTCTCCTCAAGAAATCCATTTCCATCGACATAAGTTTTTGTTCTAAGTTTTTGTTGAATTTCCAAACTTCAGCTCCATATGTGATAGTACTTCTCACTATTGAATTATATATTTGTAACTTATTTTTCCTGGTTATATGTCTGTTCCATAAGACTCCATTCATCATTGCTGTTATTGCTCTACCTTTATTTATTCTGTTCTTAATATTGAATATTTATTTAGTTTGTCATTGAACGAAGTTGTAGTTTGACATAGCGGGGAAGTTCTGGCAAGTGAGACAATAAAAGGTAGTGACTCTAACGTATATAAATGAATGAGTCATTTAGAAAATGGATCATCTACAGCTGATCAAATTTTACAGGAGAGGGAAAAAAAACTGATTCAACTTGTTGAGGATAAAGCATTGAATTTGAAATTGCTACTGAATAAAGTCAGAAAGTGGTAAAGGGATAGTGTAGTTGACCCGATCTCACATGGAAACGATGAAAATAAGTTTGTAAATATGGAATAATGAAAAAAAGTGAATTTCAGAAAAATTTGAAATTACCCCTATTTGAAATGACTCATTCAAATATCATACAGGCGTAAAATACTAATTTCCTAGTGTTTATTCTAAATTTTCTAAAAATAATACATTACGTATAAAAGAGAATCTACGCCATGTATTAATCTAATAAAATAAAAAAGCAAAATTAGAAGTTCAAGTGTCTATAAAAATTTAAAAATCTTGCTACTGATGTATAGTCTCTCTCGTCTCTTCTTCGGCTTTCCTCCACTTATAGTTTTGCCGTCTTCAGTTTCAATTTACTTCTACAATTCCAATCTCCTTCTTCCAAATTCCTATCATCCATTATTGTTCTGACGTAGGTTTTCCTTTTCCATATTGGTCTAACTAACTAACTAACTCACTGGCACTATCGAACCCGTAGGTTCATGGCCGCGCGTACATAAGCTCTCCATACATCCCTATCCTAAGCTAATGTTTTCCAATCATTCCCTGTATAATCTACTTCCCTCAAATCATAGTTAATGTTATTCTCCCATCTCATTCTTGGTCTACCAACTGGGCGTTTTCCCTCTGGTTTTCCTACAAGAAGCTTCCATGCACGCCTTTCATTCCTCCATTCGTGCCACATGTCCTGCCCATCATAGTCTACGAGACTTAATTGTTCTCATTATATCTGACTTCCTATAAAGACCATGTAATTCATTGTTATGCAGTCTTCTCCATTTACCTGTCTGTTCAACTCTCTTTGGTCCAAACATTTTCCTAAGAACTTTATTCTCAAATGCTCGTAATCTCCTTTCCTCCCTTAAAGTAAGAGTCCATGTTTCGCATCCATATAATAGTTTTATATATTTTCTGTTTAACGTTCTTTGAAAGGAGTTGGGAAGTCGAGAGTCTCTGCAATGCATAATAGCACGCATTTCCAGAATTGAGTCTATGTTTAATTTCCTTGTGCATCTCATTCCTATTTGTGATTTTTGTTCCTAGAAGTATCAAATATTCCATCTTGGTCTGCCATGTTTATTTATTCCAGGGTGACCATTTATATTTTGTTGGCCATATTCCATTTTTTGTACATGGCCGTACCATTTAAGCGTTTCATTTTCAATCCTCTTAAAGGTCTTAAGCAGAGATGCAGTTTATCACCAATTCTTTTTAACATTTATTTAAACCAGACTCTTAATTTATGGTATAAAAATGTTCTGAAATGCGTATTCCTGTAAGAGGAAAAATACTACATTCATTATTATTTGCAGATGATCAAATAATTTTTGCAGGGGATGAAGATGATTTGACATATATGATAAATAAACTAATGTATAGTCTAAAATATTTAATCGGTTTGTCAATTTACGATTGGAGAAAGGTTATAAACCTTTTTCAAAGACAACCTTGAAATGGCTCGTAGAAACGCCTTGAGGTAGCAAGATAAAAAAAAAACAAAAGAACATTTTAAGAGAAATAACCATCTCTTAGAAGCTGAATAATTCTTACTCAACATGTAGTAGGCCGAGGGAAGGAATAACAGAATGGTCTTCTTGTGCCAGCGAACAGTCCCATTATCCAATTGTACGTTATAGCGGAAACAGTAGGCCATCTTAAAACTGTATAGAGGAAGTACAAGCAATATAATTGTACAAATTTACACTAGCATTATTTACTTCTTTATCTATTATAGTTGTTTTAATTGTTAATATGAAATCTCTCAACTCTTATTCGATATATTAACAGAATAGTTCATGAATGGAAACGAATAGTAAATAGTGGAATCGCGATAACTAGAAATAAAACACTTCAAACAATATTGCATGATGATGATCAAATAATATTATCATATTCCGAAGGCAGCTTACAAATAGCAGCTATCGATTATTAAAAATTGCCAGCAAATTTAATACGACTATTTAACTCATGCCCCAAATGGGAGTCGATGGCCAATCACATTGCAATGATTTTTTATTTACAACCAATCACAGTCGTGTTTCGCTTCTAATTTATCAAGTAAAGTTTATCATATTAAAGAGAGCACCTCCTTTTTAACATTCTGAATAGGTCATAGCATTATTTTTCTGTGACTGACTCTCCAAGAAATACGGCTACCAGATTGTATATATAGTGCATGAATGTCAACAGAAAGCGCATGCGATAGATAATATAAAAACATTTGTAGCAATTGATTATACAAAAAAAAAAAAAAAGAAAGAAACCAAAGTTTCCACTTTCTTAAACGAATTATTTTCCAGGAAATAACGTTCCAGAAAAATATAATTAACATATTTACATCATAGGACATCAGAAATTAATTAATAACTATAAGTAGTAGTAGTAGTAGTATTCAAATGTTCTGAAGCTCTTGATTTGTCATCATTCGCTTGTTAATACCTATAATGTGGGTTATAAATGTCTCCACTAGGGTGCATTCTTACAATATTGCGATCCTTTGGCAACAGATAATATGATCTGGTTGAAGTGATGTACAAGAGTAGCAAATAAAGCGTACCAATCGTTTCTCATTTGTTATCAAACATCGCCGTTTACATGATATATATATATATATATATATATATATATATATATATATATATATATATTAAATAACTATAGTTACATTTTGATTTGTGAGTAAACAGCTTAATTTTATTCGTTAAATAGTCCTAATAAATGCCACTCTTGATTTCCAAATTCTGTAGATAAATTCACTCCTCATTTCATGGCATTACGTATGAAAATTTCTACTTCAAAATCTAAAGCAATGGTAATGTGTGGAAAAAACATACAATGAGTGAAAATCGAGATTGATGGAAAAATTATAGAACAAGTGTCTGATTTCTCATACTTAGGAAGTGTATTTGCAGAACATAAAAGTGACATTGATTCAAAATTACAAAAAATATATAATAAAATGAATGGGGTAATAAGAAAACATTTTGGTAAACAGATGAGCACAGATACAAAAATAAGATTACATAACATCACATCAAAAACTGGTGTAAAATACGGAAGTGAAATTTGGATTTTAAATATAAAAAAATCTCTTAAACTTAGAGTAAGCCAAAATGCGCTTCTTACGATCACTGTAAGGAGTTAATAGACTGGATCACCAAAGGAACACTATTATCATAAGTAATGCCACGAGTGATTTCCAAATTATCGATAAATTTCACGGCTCACGAAGTGAGGAGTGAATTTATCTAGAGAATTTGGAAATCAAGAATGACATTTGTTAAGACTATTTAACGATTAAAATTAAGCTGTTCACACACAAACCATTAATTAATTATAGTTATTTTAAAATATTTACACATTTAATGTAAACAGCTATGTTTGAAAACAAATGAGAAACGTTATGTTTCACTTGTTTATCACTGCAAGCAGATCATATTATTTATTCCCAAAGGATCGCAATATTGTAAGAATGCACCCTAGTGGAGAAAAAATGAAAACACATCAAACTGTATATTAATTAATTTCTGATGTCCTAGGATGTAAATATGTCAATTATATTTTTCTGAAACGTTATTACCTGGGAAATAATACGTTTAAGAATGTGCAAATAGTGGTTTCTTTTTTTTGTGGTATAATCAATTGCTACAAATGTTTTTATATTATATCCCGCAAGCACTATATGCTAACATTCGTACACCATATATACAATCTGGTACCCACATGGGGTCATCGAAAAATAATGACATAACCCATTCAGAACGTTAAAAAGGAGGAGCTTGGTTTTAAAGTGATAAAATTAAACTGATAAAATCGAGGTGAAAAAGACTGTGATTGGTTGTAAATCAACATTCATTGAAATGTGATTGGTCATTGACTGCCATTTGGGGCATGAGTTAAATAGTCAGAGAAAAATTTGGAGTACTAAGTTTATATGAAGATATGGAAAGATACCAACAAAAATGGAAAAATCATCTAAGAAGAATGGAAACAAATAGACCTCCAAAATTGGCATTCCAGTATACTCCAACCGGACATAGGGAACAAGGAAGACCAAAACATCGGTGGAAAGATCAAGACCATCTTCGTTAGGGTTATCGTCACAGGTCACATGGCCTAAAACGGATTTGTTCTTGATGATCCTCAAAGTATATTAATTGTTTTGGAAATTTTATGAATTATTCGTCTTGTTTAGTATTAATTTAAATACATTTCCAGGACATTTGAATGTCAAATATATGTGCATTAATCACATGAGATTACGTAATTTATTTACATAAGTGCAATTCAATGCAGACTGTATCATATCGAATATCGTTTATGTATCTGAAACCAAACCCTTTTGAAAATGTATGGCCTTGTATAAATGTCCACCGATGTGGTCCCAGGGTAGCGTGGTAGAGTCCGTAAAATTGTATTTTGGTAGAAGTGTCATAATTGAGGGGTCTAGTGAGAGAGGGAGCTATGTCACTTTGAGAAGAAATGGAAATAAATTGGGTTTTATAAATCACTATATTGAGAAATTATTTGTACAATAAAGGGGTAACTTTTTTCTTCTTTAACTTACTGTTATGTAAACTATGCAAAAGGGAAAATATAACTTAATATAAATAGCACTTATAACACTGGTCAACATGATTTTTGTCTCATGAGTACCAATAGTTGTACTTAATGCAGTTTTTTTATCGTATTTTCAAATATGTATTCAGTATTTCTCCATCACCCACGGTTTTTTTTTTCAATTTCAATTAATGGATATAAATAATTATTTTCTTAATAAACATAGATTTCTTTCCAGAAAATCTTGGCGTAGTGAGCGATGGGCACGGGGAACACTTTCATCATGAGATTTCAGCTATGGAAAAGAGATATCAAGGCAAATGGAATCCTAATATGCTGGACGATTATTGTTGGACCATCAAGAGCGATGCTCCATAGGCGAAATATAGCAGAAAATCGTCATTTCTTACTTTCTAGGTGAGTCCGAATGTTCGAATATTGTGTAGTTACGAATGTAGAAAATATTAAAGTGTTTGAAATTATAAATGTCTGTCTCTCGGAAACCTTGCCTAATTGAGAAAAACAGATATCAAATTTGAATTTAGGAAAAATATACTATCAGAATAGCATATTTTTCTTTGTGAGAAAAAAAAAAACCAGGCTAAATAACTAAATCTAAATAAAAGTTTATTTTTTGTTGCTCAGTGTTATTTCCATTTCTTCTCAAAGTGACATATCTCCCTCTCTCACTAGATCCCTCAATTCTTTATGGCTTACCAAACTCTAATCTTTCCTAGGGTAGCACTGATAATGCTGTGAGTCACAAACTCCCAGCTGAAGAGGCGAATTGAAGCCGAAATAGAGATCAAACAAGTAAGTATTAACAAAGATATATAATGGAAATGGACAGCTAATGACAAATGAGGGGAATTTTGAGGAAGTGGCTGAATTCAAATACCTAAGAACAATAATCACAAATAGGAATGAGATGCACAAGAAAATTAAACATAGGCTCAATTCTGGAAATGCGTGTTATTATGCATTGCAGAGACTCTTGATGTCCCAACTCCTTTCAAAAAACGTTAAACTGAAAATATATAAAACTATTATTCTACCAGTTATATTATATGGGTGCGAAACATGGACTCTTAGTTTAAGGGAGGAAAGGAGATTACAAGTATTTGAGAATAAAGTACTTAGGAAAATTTTTGGACCAAAGAGAGATGAACAGACAGGTGAATGGAGAAGACTACATAACAATGAACTACATGGTCTTTATAGGAAGCCAGATATAATAAGAACAGTTAAGTCTCGTAGACTGCGATGGGCAGGACATGTTGCACGTATGGGGAATGAAAGACTTGCATTGAAGGTTCTTGTAGGAAAACCAGAGGGAAAACGCCCAATTGATAGCAAAAAAATGATGTGGGAGAATAACATTTACTATGATTTGAGGGAAGTAGATTATACAGGGAATGATTTGAAAGCATTAGCCCAGGATAGGGATGTATGGAGAGCTTATGTCCGTGCGGCCATGAACCTACGGGTTAATTAGTGCCAGTGAGTGAGTAAGTAAGTATATTCTTAATAGTTTGTGCCTTCCATCCGAATTTATAAGAGTATATGTTTACATTATATACCCCTACAAGATCAGCTTCACCGCCTATTCTCCACAGTCAAAACAAATGTTAATTTTGTGCAACTAACCTGGAATTGTTGTACACAGAACTGGAGTTGTGAAGAGAACTGGAATTCACTGACACGCGAGACCACTGCCTGTTGAAATTTTTTCCAGACACGTACGATATCTGACGATTTACCGCTTTCACAGACATTTTTATTGTATTCCGCACTTAATATCTGTTCACATAAGTTATACACGTGGCAACTCCATACATCACAACACATGCATGCACAATAAACGTCATTCACAACATTGTACTGATTCTAAAATACACGAAACAGTGACGTAATGCCAGATCCCACAGCCCCAGTTATCTTAGCAATAAAATTAAACAGAAATTATCTTAACCCTTAAATTAAAAATGTATCTTAAAAGATGCATCAATTGGTTTCATTCATTTAATAATTTTAATAAAAACAGATAAAAACTAATGAGAAAATATTACTTATTTTGGAAAAACTGCACTTAAACTAGCGTGAAATATTTTCAAAGTTCTATAGAACAACAGTGCGCATGCGCCAGAATTTATAGAGTCAGCGATAACTCATAATCGAACCAAATATCGATTATCATCCTCGATTACTATCCCTCGCTATGGAATTTAAATTACCAATATTTACAATAAATCCCCAAATCTATGTTAAAATAATATATTAATAATATTAAAATTACCAAACGTTTATTAAAAATGGGTGTACACTTACTTATCACTCCATAACACTGATCCAACCAGCGATAACCCAAAACAGCGATAGAAAAATCATAGACTAAGTAATATACTCTGTGGAGAAAATAGCAGTTAGCATCTAACAATCTAACAATTGTCTAACAGTGTCATCATATTGTGCTTTGCAATGTAAATAAATACTTCAAAATTGTCTAATAATGTTATAAAAATTGTTTGAAAAAGTTTAAAATATTAAATAATGTTAGTAAATACAGAAGAAGAGCTATAGTTTACAACAATATAACAGAACAATCAAGCGCTAGTAGAAGTGCAGTTGAGCCCTTATTTTCTAATAATTTCACACTATACCTAATAATAACAGTTGCGCACCATTTCGTTTTCTCTACGGTCCGCCACATTTAAATAACTGTCACGAGAAATAAGTTTTTTTGCCAATTTAAAGGCTAAAGTTTGTTTTAAGTCGCAACGAACACGCGATTACGTTACCATTTTCCTTAACGCTCGAGAAGAGAATGGAAAGTCTTGCTTCGGCACTATAATACACTGAATTGGCTGTTGGGAATTAAATGTAGGCTTTAAGAATTAAATAGGCTTTATCGTGGACTTTACACTCATTATGCAATTAAAAAGATATCTTTCTTGTTTGTTGGGAATTAGAAATGATCTTAAACACTGCGAGATGAGAGGGCAGTGCTGATGAAAGTGATAAAAAAACTACAGCGTGTTTCTAAAACAAGTGTCAAAACACGGCAATGAAATTACGCTAAAAAACAAATTGTTATCACAGGGGAAAAAACAAAAAAAACATATCACAACATTAATATACGTAGATAACCCTACTAAGAAATTGGTACTGGAAGTAAATATCAATAAAACTAGATATATGGTCACACATAGAAATACATCATATAATGGAAATGGACAGCTAATGACAAATGAGGGAAATTTTGAGAAAGTTGCTGAATTCGAATACCCAGAAACAATAATCACAAACAGGAATGAGATGCACAAGGAAATTAAACATAGGTTCAATTCTGGAAATGCGTGCTATTACGCATTGCAGAGACTCTTGATGTCCCAACTCCTTTCAAAAAACGTTAAACTGAAAATATATAAAACTATTATTCTACCAGTTATATTATATGGATACGAAACATGGACTCTTACTTTAAGGGAGTAAAGGAGATTACGAGTATTTGAGAATAAAGTTCTTAGAAAAATGTTTGGACCAAAGAGAGATGAACAGACAGGTGAATGGAGAAGACTGCATAACAATGAATTACATGGTCTTTATAGGAAGCCAGATATAATGAGAACAGTTAAGTCTCATAGACTGCAATGGGCAGGACATGTGGCACGAATGGGGAATGAAAGACTTGCATGGAAGGTTCTTGTAGGAAAACCAGAGGGAAAATGCCCAGTTGGTAGACCAAAAATGAGATGGGAGAATAGCATTAACTATGATTTGAGGGAAGTAGATTATACAGGGGATGATTGTAAAACATTATCTCAGGATAGGGATGTATGGAGAGCTTATGTCCACGCGGCCATGAACCTACGGGTTCGATAGAACCAGTGAGTAAGTTAGATAACCCTAACATCTACGGTATTTTTAAACATATCGATTGATAGTGGTAAACATTGCAAAAAACATTATAATCTCCCGGTAAATAAACTATCAAGAATTGTTATATTAGTAGTAGTAGTGGTAGTAGCAACAGCAGCAGTAGTAGCAGTCCTGTCACTCCACTGGGAAGCATAGGGCCTTGATAAAAGCTCACCTACGAACTCTGTTGTTCGCCAGTGTCTTAATTTCATTTCAACTCATCCCAGCCTGTTCAGTTTCATCCCTGATGGTTTTACTCCATGTTGCCCTACTTAGGACTTCCTCTTCGCCTTCTCAATCCTTGTGGCTCCAATCAAATGCCTTTTTTTGTGATGTTATCATTCTCTCTCTTTAACACGTGACCAACCCTTTTCCATTTTCTAAATTTGACTTCTTTACAAATTTAATTTTGATTCTTTCTTCTCCAAAGTTCTTTATTTGCTAAAATCTCTGGCCACCATATGCCCAAGATATTTCTCATGCCAAGTATTGTTATGCTGGGAAAAAAAATATAAAAAAATAATAAATGAAATAGAAAAATAATTGTTCAAGCATTAAAATTACGTTTTCTCAATTATTGGTTTATTCGTGAGATACCTGTTTTTTCTCCCCTTCACTCTTCAAATTCAGATTGAATTGCACAACAATCCAACAATTGAAATACGCTGGTCTATATATCTTTCTATTTTAATTAAATCTTATAGTATATCGAGTTACGTTGCGAAAAACCAAACAACTGCTAGAGCGAATTTTTAAATTACAGATTTAAAGTAAACTCCCATTCGTAATGATCAGACTTCGTACATTTGTATGGGATATATCGAATTTCGTAGCGAAAATAAATAAAAAATGCTTCCGCTTGAGCGATTTTTAAATTTACGCTTCAGGTAAACCCCTACTCCCTAGGGTCAGTTTCACCAACAGAGGTAACTGTATTACGCCAGTTTTCCCCATATAATACATAGTTTAAACTGGCGTAATACAGTTACTTCTGTTGGTGAAACCGATCCAATGGTCAATATTTACTGGTTAACAAACTCAACTATATTTTTACATACACTTTTATCACAGTCATTTTCCGGTTTTTATTAAGTAGAATAGACAAGAATTTGTATTTTTCATTTTTTCATGAGAAATACATCAATAGTTTCCGTGCTTCTTTTTCGATATCACTGAAAGCAATGAGACCTCATATTGTGACCATAGATATTTGAAACGCTGGAGGGAAAATGTTCTATAAAATCGTAACAGGCCTTGGCCTGATACTTGGAAGGAAGAAGAAGATATTTGAAACAACAAATTTTGTATATGTTGTGGCAGTCGTCCTCAACAAAATTTGATTTGTATAAAATATATATATAACTAATTTTATGAGGACGACTGCCACAACAGGTACAAATTTTATTGTTTTGAATATCTAACAATAACTTCAACGGTGCAAAATGTTTATTAAAACGAAAGAAATGTGAATGGTTTATGGAAAGAATAATTTGGGTCCAATTTTTTAAAAATCATCCATCTCTGTAGATGTGAGACCAGCAGTGATATCGCACTGAAGTATCAATTCAAAGATCCGGGTTCAAATCCCCGTTAAGGCCTTGATTTTTCTTTTCATTTCATACTAGTTAATACCCGGCGTGCGCTGCTACGCCTAAATAAATTAAAATTAATGTGCTTTTATGTTTAGTTGAATAAGCGAGAGGAAAAATAATTATACATTCATATTTTTTAGATATCCCGTGCTGATTATCCGGCGTTGCCCGGGGATCGGCTTATCCCAATCTTCTTGACATAAATGAGCTGAAATACGAAAATTAATGTGTTTTATGTTCAGTTAAATAAGTAAAATGAAAAATGTATACCGTAATTACTTTTAGGTACCCCGTGCTGTTTACCAGGCGTTGTCCGGGAAACTACTTATCCCGATATTCTTGGCATAAATGAGCTAAAAGACAAAATTCGTTATTGTGAGTTATCCGCAAAAGAATACCCGCCATGTGCTGATATGCTTGCACAGGAATCTACGTACTTACCTCGAACTTCTTGGCATCAACGAAAAAAAAAAGTGGTTATTGTGAATTATCCGTAAGAGATAAACATATGCTGTCGCGGACTTATTTGTAGAGCTTTTTGAGATATTAAATTCTGTGTACATTAATTTTATGTATGTTTTATGGTTTAGGCAGCGTAAGCCATTTAAGCGTCCAAAGAGCTACTTTTTTCACGTTTTCCACTACAAAGGGCGATTTTTAAGGGTGTAGGAGTTGAGTATCTCAACTCTCTTATAGCCGATGTTCATCCCGGGAATCTCCTGAACATTTTGCAAAAAGCCCCATCACAATCGGATACAAACAAACAAACATTAATTTATATATCCATCCATAGTAATTCTGCCCGAAGGCAGGTCCTTCACTACTTTCATAGCATTTTCATGCTATGCTTGGAGCTTTACTAGGGAATTGTAGGTGTGATAGCTTCCCGTTGCTTTCCACACCGGTGAAGGATGATGATGGCCATATGATTTCGGGGACCGTTTGGGCCTTAAAGTTTTCCTGACATTTGTCTTACAGGTGAGGAAAAACCCCGATAAAAATCTCACCCAGAAAAACTGCCCCGGGGATCGAACCCGGGTCCGCTGCGTGACAAGGCAGCACGCTACCTCGAGACCACAGCGGTGGGCCATATATATATATATATATATATATATATATGTGTGTGTGTGTGTGTGTGTGTGTGTACAGTATGTATTTTTTTCGTAAAAGCTGTTTTCGGTACCTACTAGTTAGGATCGGGGGCACGCCGTAGCATAGTGGTTAAGGCACTGCGCTACAAGTTGGAAGGTCGAGAGTTTAAGTCCCGGTGGGGCCAGGATTTTTAAACTGACCAAAACCTTCTGGCGGCACTATGGCCCTGGGTTCGACTCAGCCTCTAACGGAAATGAGTACCAAACGCTTGTTCTGGGGTAAAGACGGCCATCACGGAGGGCTGACAACCCGGCTGACATAAAGTGTCGATTGTCTATAAAAAGTGGGAGCCTTAACCTCCTACTACCCCAAGGGCCTCCCGAGGCCTGTAGTGTGTTTACTTTACTTACTTTACTGGTTAGTACCGATGAAGATTTTTTTTTTAATATTTTCATGAGAGCAATCTCATTAGCTTAGTTCTTTTAGAATTCGGTTAAAAATCTTAATTTACTGTCGACAAATTCATGATTTTTCCTGTCTACTGTGTGTTGAATTTGGTAATAATAAACTTAAGATCTCTAATGAAGTTTGCATACGAAATGGCGTTTGTTAGTTGACGCATACATTTAAAAAGCCAGTTCTGTCCCAGGAAGCTTTCTCCATTAAAACCAATGCCATCGTAAGTCCTTAGCCTGAATCTAGCGTTAGAAGATGCATTTCAATCATCTATTTATACTGCATCAACTGTGCTGCTAAAATATGCTGTTTTGTTTTTCAGAATTATTTTATATCTATCTGAAACGGCAGCTAGTATATAACAATGCCAGATTGGAAAGTGGGTTTTACAGAAATTTCCGACATTCTGTTAAACACTTCACAAACGTGCGTTGTACAATATGTTTTTGCACAATGGTATTTTCAAAGTAATAACATATTTGTTGGAAATATTTGCGTTCATTATAAAAATGTACTAACGTTAACAGCGTGGCCAATGTTTATACGGTAAATGCCGAAAATAATTTAGCTGAGACTACAGCAGGCCGTGACACCAATCAGGGATAAAATGGCGACAGGTACGAATTTATTGTTTTATATTGTTTGAAATAAAGTTCAGTTCATTTAAAAAGCGGTGATTTGTTTCGTATAATGTATATTAATACTACCTTTTAGGTAGTGAAGAAGCGATGGAGGGATTAATTTCTATCCTGAAGCGGAACAGGCCAATGACCTAATCCCTGACTGTAATTGATGATGATGATGATGTATTCTTAATTAACACAAACAATGTAATAATGTCAGGTAATTAGAATTATATATATATATATATATATATATATATATATATATATATATATACATACTAGTGGACCCGGCAGACGTCGTTCTGCCCGAACGTTCAATCTAGTGTCATAGCCGGACGACTAAAATATATTACTTTTTTTACAATAAAATTCAGTAATTAATAAATTCGCAAGAAAATTCCTTACAACCATCTGTTGTGGCTCAAGAAGCATGCATTATGACGTCACATTGTTTTCGCGCGGAATATGTCAGTAATGCAGATGAGTGTTATAGCCCGATCACGGGGCCAATTGTGAATCGGACCCACTCAAACACACACAAACAATTTGTCAAAAACGATCTAGTCGTTTAGGTAGTTTTTAATTTTGGGTTTCAAGTAAACCTCCGCTTCTAATTGTTGGATTTCGCTCATTTTTGGACAATACCTACCTCGATTTATTTTAATACCATATATTGAGTTGTGAAACATCTAAAAATGTGACCGCTAGAGAGATTTTTAAATTTTCACTTCAGGTGAATTCCTACACCTAACGGTTTTAGAGGGTCCAATTGTAAATCCAAAGCATCGAGGGTCTCAATCAGAGACAAAAAATGTCATCCAAATCGATCCAGTGGTTTAGGAGGAATTCAATGACAAACACACGTACAGAAGAATTATACAGTAAAACTTGTTTAATCCTGAACGTGAATAATGCGGAAATCTGTCCAATGTGAACAAATTTATTGGTTCCGGGCGAAATAGTATTTATTTTACGTGTATTTATTTTGTATAAAACAGAATATGTCCAACGCGAAAACGGAAGGATATATGATGATCTTGAAGAAGATTTTCGGGCTGTAGGCCGTGGTCGTGAGGCTTCTAGTTCCCCCAAGTTCCGCCAGAGACTGCGTCTGGCATCCTCAAGGGTTGTCTTGAGACAATTCTGTCCGCTCTCTTATTTATACGTTCACCGCGATGTGTTCGTAAGTTGTATCTGCCTTCTGATTGGTCAGCGTTAGGGACTTCCATTGCTCCAATGAGATTGCTGTTTGATGGTCTAGTCGACTGTACGTTATATGTGCCTTTTGATTGGTCAGCGGTAGGGACTTCCATTGTTCCACTGAGATTGCTGTTTGATAGTCTAGTCGACTGTGCTTGTAGAGGTTTACATTTTGCGCATTTGAGAACCGGTACCCATACTTTGTTGACTTTTAATGATTCTTCTTTTCTGTTGAAACTGTTTTTATGTTTGAATATTTCGATGGCTCACGACCATGGCCTACAGCCCGAAAATCTTCAAGATCATCATAGCAACTCCGGCCGTGAAAGTCTATGTGGAAGGATATAGCTTTACAATTCATGAAAAAAAAATTATAAGACGGGAAGACAGAGAAAAATAAATTAGTTTCCACCTCATAGAATTCCCGTTAGGCAAAATAACAATATGGAATGATTCTTGCCGCCATGTGAAGTAGAGTTTCTACATGTATCTGAAATTTCTTTCGGCCTCACTGTCCAACCACTTATACGACAATAAAGGTTCGTTGAACCAAATCTAATAGCGTGGTGACATCTTTCTTATAAATAATGCATGTGCACTGTAAAATGTTTGGGTAGATTAGTTTTGAGATCTGAGCAACCGATTGTGTAACTTATTGTTTTCACAGGTAGCCGTTATGCATTTTAAGGAATAAAGATATGTTAAATCTGGTCATGTATCATTGTCAATTAAAACGAAAAAGTGAAAGTGATTGAAGAAAAAGAAAAAACACACTCTCAGTACGCGAAATAATGACTACATATAAATGTGGAAAATCCCAAGTATATGAGATTTTTAAAACTCAAAGAAAAAATAATTTACGAAGTAATGTGGTGGAATGTTTTACAAGTGCAGAATCAAAAGCTATCTCCAAATTTCTGTGGGACCGACACATAAGCTAAAACCAAAGATGGCAAGCTCTAGCTTGTTGTCAACTAAAATGCAACGTAAAATGAATAACGATAAAAATTGCAAGGTCATCTTCAGGAGTTGGTTGTGGACAGTTTTTAAAAAGACTGACACAATGTAGGTAGTGAGAATGAAATTTGGGCGGGAATCAAAGTGGGAGACGACGAAAGTGTAGTTATGTAGTAGTTGAGCATTAAAACGAAACTGCATACTTGAATTCCCAGGATACGCGCCTAAGAGACATTTTGAACGCTGACGAAACGGGACTGTTTTTTTCTTGAGCGTTACCGTCGAAGTCGCTCGTACATACTATACTTCACTTTTCAAGGGCAGCGGAACTACAATTACTCCCAAGGTACGTAAAAAGACATGCACGGTACCCTATAATCTAAGATCGGTTAATCTTTTTTTTTTATAATGAGGAATTTTGTCTAACGTGGAGAAAAAAAATGGTCCCATGCTGATCTCACTCTTCGATCAGAACCAAGTTTAACTGGTATATAGAGCCTAGTCAAAGAGGATATAAATATATGTATGTGTCTATGGTAAAAATAGGATAATAGATATATAGTATATATATATATATAAGAACCTCTATAATTTCTTAATAATATACAAGAATTACGTGTCACGTTGTTTGGTCCGCGATGTAATCCTAAACTACTGAACCGATTTAAATAAAATTTTGCACACTGTGTGCTGTTTGATCCAACTTGAGACCTACGGTTGTTTATAACTAAATTTATAGTCGCATTATTTTTTATTGCAAATTATTTGTTTATTATTCAACAAAGAGTTATAATTATTTGTGAGTTCCATACGATTCTAACAGATGACGGTTTAAGATAATTGGTTTATTATTTAACCAGGTGGCTGTGCTTTTTGTTGCAACCGCGAATTTCAATTGAATTACAAATATTGATTATTTCATAATTTAAGTGTGTTCAGTGTTTATTTTATTTTCAATATATTGATAATAATATTAATTTCGTGTGTAAGTATTAGTTTTAAGTAATCTGGCTGAAAGACAGCAACTTAATTTAAATTTAACTGGACCGAGAAGGGACATTGGACAATATGGCGAATCACTTCTAGAGACCATGACTGATAAGATATCAAGTGAATTTCCGCAAATTGGTATGGGCCTATGTGACATAAATCTTACATTTAAGAAGAATGTCAATTTACAAACATATGAAGGTCCTAAGGAACGGAATAACTAAGAACAATATCAATTCAAAAACATATGAAGGTCCTAAGGAACGGAATAACAGAACTGTAAGTAAGTCTGTTAGTTATACTAATATGCCTAATATTACAGAAACAATCTCCATGCCTCAATTAAATGAAAAACAAGATGACTATAATATATCACAAGATGATACTGAGAATGCAGAGAACATAAATTAATTTCAATCAACAAAACCATACGGAAAAATTAACGTAAAAATAGTTAAAGGCGATATGAAGTTCGCCGGGCCATCTAGTATATATATATATATATATATATATATCCACGAAATCATATGGTCATCGCAATCATCATCATTCATATTCATCTTAGTTCAAGCTTAGGATTAAGGACTCTCCTGGCGCACCACTATCATCATCATCATCACCCGTCATATCATTGGGGCAACGTAACCCCACCTTCCAGGTGCCCCAAACTCAGAAGTGTGTTACAAGTACGCTATGCCAGGAGAGAACACCAGAAATGTCGAAAGACAACCTGGGGCATTTGCAAAAAAATTTGTATATCTATATTTATTAAGATTTCCTTTTTACTTTCTTGACAGGCGACTCTCCTTTAGTGTTGAATAATGCAGATGAACGGGGAAACAGTGAGTAAACACACGGAGTTACACTTGGATGACGTTTCTCAAGTCCATTAGATGCTTAAGAATGTGCCTGACCTTCACACAACAAAGTGCATGTTGTAGGACATAACTTACCTTGGTCACAATACAGTAGCTAAGGTTCTTTACATTTCATTCTTAGTTATAGACGCTTCAACATCACAAGTCATAACAGATTTCAGACCTTTAATTGCATCCAAAAGACTCTGCAGGACCAGGATTATCATCTGTGGTCAGAGATTTTGACTGCTATTGAAATCCCGGATTTGATTCGCGCTTAGAGTATAGACATTTTTCGTTAAAGGGAATTATTCCTGGGTCGCCCCCAGGGTCTTGAATTTAGATTAAGTTTGGGTTTAAGGGCTCTCCTGGTGGTTGGTTATCATTCATAATCCATCATATCGGGATTAGCCCTTTAATTTCAATGAGAATATTTTACTTCATAGCAGTAATGCTTCTTATTTAGATGTCACTAGTTAATACCCGGCGTGCGCTGCTACGCCTAAATAAATTAAAATTAATGTGCTTTTATGTTTAGTTGAATAAATAAATTAAAAAATAATAATAAATTTATATTTTTTTTAGATACTCCGTGCTGATTACCCGGCGTTGCCTGGGAATCTACTTATCCCGATCTTCTTTACATAAATGAGCTGAAATACGAAAATTAATATGTTTTGTGTTCAGTTAAATAACTAAAAGAAAAAATACATCGTAATTATTTTTAGATACCCCGTGTTGTTTACCCGGCGTTGTCCGGGAATCTACTCATCCCGATCTTCTTGGCATAAATGAGCTGAAAGATAAAAAAATAATGTACTTCTTATGATTACATAGTCATCATCATCTGCCTTTCAAGTATTAGGCCCAGTGGCCCGTTACGGTCTCCCGCCATCTCCGAAAAGGTCGACCCACAGATCTTCTGCCTCGAGGAATGTAGTGAAGAATTTGTTTTGGTATTCTGTGACGATCCATGTGCTGAATATGGGCTAGCCAATTGTTTCTATATTCTTGGAGGTATTCAGATATAGGTACGATGTTTAACTCTCTGGCTATTGTTGAATTTCTTTGGGTGGTCTAGAAGGCTATATAACCTGCAGTTCGTCGCAGAGACTTTCATCTCCGTGTCTGTTATAATGACTGTCCTCCTGATTTCTGTAATGGTCCAAGCTTCACTGCCATAAGCAGATTATTGGGCTAGCGAGAAACTTTATAGATTTTCATTCTTGTGTGTCTCTGCATTTTTGATGGTTTAAAAACTTGATTGATAATTCTTAAAGCTTTATTATAGTTTTGTATTTTAAAGGATATATCACATTCCTCATTATAAGTTAGATTATATCCTAAGTATTTAAATGAATTAACTTGCTCTAATATTGAATTCTGAATACAAATTTTACTTCTTACTGGGAATTTCCCTTGAAAGGCCATAACTTTAGATTTTGTTGTTGATATCTCCATGTTAAATCGTTGGGCTATTATATTAAGATGATGAGTGGAATATTGTAATTCATCTTCATTATTGCCGAAAAGAGCCTGATCATCTGCATCTATGAGTATGTCTAAAATTGTGTGTCTTGAGAGAGGAATATTACCATGAACTGTCAATTTCCAGTGTCTGATGATAGCATTAATGTATACATTAAATAGAAGTGGTGATAGAGGGCATCCTTGTCTGACTCCGCAATTTATATGTTTCCAATCTGACAATTCTGTTCCTATTTGTACTGCTATGATGTTATTTTTATACAGATTAAAAATTGTTTGGATCAGTTGATTTGGTGTTCCATCATCAGTTAAGATATCTAAAAGTTTTTGTCTGTCAACTCGATCAAATGCTTTAATAAAATCTATAAACGCTATATGTAGTTCTTTATTGAATTCTTTGTGCTTTTCGATAAGAAGTTTTAAGGTGAAATAACCATCGGCACAGGATCTTCCCCTTACGAAAACCATTTTGTCCTTCCCCTAATAAGTTTTCATAGTGTTTTTGTAATTTAGATGCTAGAATTTTTGTAAAAACTTTATATCCACTGTTGAGAAGGCTAATGCCTCGATAATTATTACAATCTATGAGGTTACCTTCTTTAAAAATTGGTATGATAATGGCTTTCTGCCAAGATGAAGGTAGGTCTTCTCCCAAAATTATTTTGTTTGGTAAGTGAAGCAATTTTTGTTTAAGAGTTTTGTCAGAATATTTAAACAATTCTATATGAAGTCCATCCTCACCAGGTGCTTTATTATTTTTTACAGGACTCCAAAGCTGTGTCAAGTTCTGCTTCAGTGATATATAGAAATTCGTCGTTCTAAGATGTGGGTAAATCAAAATTAGTTTGGGGGTGGACCATAAATTTTGAAAATATGTAACCCAAGTGGTTTTATCAAACAAATTTAATTTTTTTTATATCGTAATTATTTTAAGATTCCCCGTGCTGATTACCCGGTGATGCCCGGGAATCTACTTATCTCGATCTTCTTGGTAAAAATGAGCTAAAAGATAAAATTCGTTATTGTGAGTTATCCGTAAAAGAATAGCCGTCATGTGCTGCTAAGCTTGCACAGGAATCTACGTACTTGTCTGGATCTTCTTGACACCAATGAAAGACAAAAATGGTTATTGTGAGTTATCCGTAAGAAATAAACATATGATGTCGCAGACTTTTTTGTAGAGCTTTTTGAGATATTCAATTCCGTGTACATTAATTTGGTGTATTTGTTATGGTTTAGGCAGCGTAAGACATTTAAGCGTCCAAAGAGCTACTTTTTTCACGCTTTCCACTACAGGTGTCCGATTTTTAAGGGTGTAGGAATTGAGTATCACAACTCTCTTATAGCCTACGTTCATCCCAGGAATCTGCTGATCATTTTGCAAAAAGCCCCATCATAATCGGATGAACGGTATGGCCGCGCATAAAGTACGAACAATCAAACAAAACATTTTTATATATTAGATATAGTGTACTGCTCTATAGTAGGTCCTTCACTGCAATCGTAGCATTTTCATGTTATGTTTTGCAGTTTTACTAGGGAATTATAGGTGTTGTAGCTTCCCACACTGGTGAAATGATAAGGATGATGATGGTCGGATGATTTTCGAAGGAATAGCATTTATTTTCATTTCATTATTTTCAATCATTATATTTAACAACTTTTAGGATTATTCCCGTTGGGCCCTAGACTTCCTGATATCTGTGTTACAGGCGAGAAAAACCCCGAAAAAACCTCATCCAGGAGCCTGTCCCGACCGGAATTTCGAACCCGGGCCGGCTGCGTGACAAGGCAACACGCTAACTCGAGACCACGGCGGTGAACTTATGTATAAGATACACATCCATAGTAATTCTTCCCGAAGGCAGGTCCTTCACTGCAATCATAGCATTTTCTTGCTATGCTTGCAGCTTTACTAGGGAATTGTGTAGGTGTGGTAGCTTCCCGTTGCTTTCCACACCGGTGAAGGATGATGATGATAATGATAATGGTAAGGATGATAATGATAAGGATGATGGGCACCGGGGACCATTTGGGCCTTAAAGTTTTCCTGACATTTGTCTTACAGGTGAGGAAAAACTCCGATAAAAACCTCACCCAGAAAAACTGCGCCGACCGGGGATCGAACCCGGGCCCGCTCAGTGACAAGGCAGCACGCTACCTCGAGACCACAGCGGTGGACGTATAAGATATAAGCAATTAAATTGATACGGGCATTTACGACGAATGCAAGAAGAAAGGTTACCCAGAAAAAACATTGGAATGGTGTCCACCTGGAAGGAGAAGGAAAGGAAGATCTCGAAACTCGTGGATGCAAGAAGGCATGGACGATGGAGAGAGACGAGTGGAGGCACAGAAACATGTGCAAACATTAAAAATCTGTGTGTGTGTGTATGTATATTGTGGTCTCGGGGTAGCGTGTTACCTTGTCACGCAGCGGGCCCGGGTTCGATCCCCGGTCGGGACAGTTTTTCTGGGTGAGGTTTTTATCGGCGTTTTTCCTCACCTGTAAGACAAATGCCAGGAAAACATTAAGACCCAAACGGTCCCCGAAATCATATGGCCATCACAATCATCATCATTCATATTCATATTAGGTTAAGCTTAGGATTAGGGACTCTCCTGGCGCACCACTATCATCATCACCCATCATATCATCGGGCAACGTAACCCCGCCTTCCAGGCGCCCTAACCTCAGAAGTGGGTTACAAGTACGCCATGCCAGGAGAGAAACCAGGAAAGTCGAAAGACAAACCTGGGGTATTTGAAAAAAAATATATATATATATATATATATTAGATAAAATAAAAAATAATACAATAAGAGAAATAATGAATGTAGAAACGGATATTGTACAAGAGATTGAAGAAATGCAACTAAGATGGTATGGACATATAATGAGAAGAAGGGACACAGAAACAAACAAAGGAGTATTAAAATGGATAACTTCTGGAAAAGGGAAACGTGGTAGACCAAAGCCAACGTGGATGAAGGGAATCCAAGACAACATGAAGAAGAGAAATATGACAGAAGCAACACCGAGAAGTGTGGAAGAAAATAATTGTATATTTTGGTTGAGGATACCTGTGTAAATAACAGAAACAATCCTAATATGTAAAAAGAAATATATTTTATGGACAATTATTTGTCCATTTGTTGTGTTCTTTTCTATTTATGACAGCACATAATTTCCCTAAGAATCCCCTGTTATTGTTATAATTTATGTTTGAAGACATGTTATGTGCAGCATGAGTGTGCAGAACTATTGCATGAAAAAACAATCTGCACAACTGTGGTTAAGTTGGACTAATATTTGTTGGTTTCCAGGATAACAAAAGTGCACCCGGCCCACGTCATGTGGACATAATTAAATCTCAAAACAATTCTGAGAAGTTGGTACACACTGTGGCATTGTGACGTACGCTGCTAATTCAATTAGCCGACGCTGGTCTAATCGCTCTGTCACGAGGGAATACTTAGCACCAACGGGACACCACCTGTACACCACTGTTCAAACCCATCTCCACCTCATGAGGAAGTGGGTCCATCGTGGTTCCGTTTCCACATAAAACTAAAATTCAGTCCAAAGTAACGAAATTCTTTTATATTTTCATTATTATTATTATTAATTATTATTATTATTTCATTATTATCATTATCATTATTATTATTATCATTACAATTAATATTGTTATTATTATTATTATTATTATTATTATTATTATTATTATTATTATTATCGTAAGTATTATTATTGTTATTATCGTATAAAATGTTTGTCTGTACATGAAATTTACATTGCTACATTTAATGTATCTTTAACTGTTTATAATTAGTATAGTGTATATCTATATTTGTCAAATATTTATTTGTATTTGTTCTGGTTGAGTGGAAGAGAGGGCCTTATGGCATTAAGTCTACCAGAATAAATAAAACATTATTATCATTATTATTATCATTATCATTAATATTATTAAGTCAATTTAATCAAGTTCTGGCTCCTCCACCTTCCTCTTCTTTCTCTTCTTCCTCCTCCTCCTCCTCTTCTTCTTCTTACTGTTGTTATTGTTATTTTTGTTATTGTTATTAACATTGTAATTGTTGTTATTATTGTTATTATTATTATTATTATTATTATTATTATTATTATTATTATTATTATTATTATTATTAGGAAAATATTGGAATGGTGTGGTACCTGGAAGAAGAAGGAAAGGAAGACCTCGAAACTCGTGGATACAAGAAATAAGAACTGGAATGAGAACAAGAGGACTGGAGGACATGGAGTGGATGGATAGAGACGAGTGGAGAAGAAGAATAAAACTTTAGGCACAGAAAGATGTGTAAACATTAAAAAATCTGTATATAAATACAATTATTATTACTATTATTATTAAACCAATTACAACCGTGGGGAAGACAATAAAAAAAGAAGACAGAGACAACTTTTAAAACGAGCAGAAGAAGATTGACATCTGACTCTTCTTATTATAACTGGTTTCCCACAAAGATTATTTTGTTCACTGTTATCTAGTCTTCTCCATTCACCTGTCTGTTCATCTCTCTTTGATCCAAAACATTTCCTAAGAACTTTATTCTCAAACATTCGCAACCTTTGCTCCTCCCTTGAAGTATTTTTATCTGAATATATTTTGTACTTTCCTATCAGATATTTATTGTGTTTTCTTCTTCTTTTACTTCATGAAATTAGGCCTTTTGACCTGTTTTCACATCAAGTTTGATTTAATGAATCTTCCCATCTAGTAAATGGGCGTCCTACACTTCTATGTCCTATTGGTTTGTACTTAAATAACAGGTGAGAGATTCTATCTGTAGGCATTCTTTTAACATGTTCATACCAGTTGTTTCTCATATTGTCAATTCTATTTGTTAAATTAAAAATATTCAAGTATTTTCTTCTTCTTCTTGTATCTTGTAAGCCCAGGTTTCCCTTAATAGAGATTTAGGCGCTCTCCCCCTACAGGGAAGAATTTGAACCATACTAATTTAGTTACACTTGTTTTCGTATAGATGTCATTTTGAGTGGTCGGTGGTCAGCGTTTCGCCTCATACTGACATCTAGGAAACCAAGGCAGTACTAGGACGGGAAAATTCTGTAAATGTTTCTTAGATGCCTTTTCATTCAGGCTTAAGGATTCTTTACGATCCTGAAAATCTTCAGACTCGGGACCCCACGGCTTAAAGTCCCTCCCGGAGGACTTCCTCCTTGGATTTTTCCATCCTAAAAAAATCCATCGACCCCGGCCGAGTTCGAACCCGCGACCCTCGGGACCAGAGGCAAGGAGCATAACTACTAGTCCACCGCGGCCGATTCAAGTCTTTTCTAATATCCTTATTTATTTTTCTGTCCAAAATTGTCACACCTGCTATTGAAAGTAAGAACTTCATTTCTGCGGTTTCTATTTGTCTTCTGTCTGAACGGTTAAGAGTCCAATTCTCACTTGCATAATATGTTAAGACAGGCACTGCAATAATTTTGTAAAATTTTAATTGTGTGCTCCTCAAAGTTTCATTTTTCAATGCCCGTTTTATAGTGCAACACTTTCTATAAAAGTTATTTAATTTAATATCAATATCTTCCTTCTGGCAGTTTGGTACGTTGCATCCTAAATAATTGAAATTAGCCAATGCACTAAAGAAAGCCGATAAAAACGTAAAAATAGCATACAGAACCAATAACAAATTAAACAACATAATAAACAATAACATTGAAGAAAATAACATTTTCAACAGCAAAGGAGTTTATAAACTGACATGTAAGGACGGCAACAAATTTTATATAGGAAGGACAAACAGGAGTTTTAACATCAGATTCAAAGAACATTTTCGAGACTTCATTCACGCAGAAGGGAAATCAAGCTATGCAAAACACGTTATCCATGAAGGACATCGCATGTTAAATATTGAAAACATCCTAACAGTAATGCACAGAGAAAATAATCCAGCGAAGATAAACGTACTCGAAGAGATGAATCCTGCCGATGATGGGACAAGTCCCGAAAGCGCTACAGTTAAATGATTAATTAAGTTGAGGAGACGGACCTTTCAGGTGAATATTCCATAATTTTATATTAATTTTGAATAATACCTCAACGGAACACATCATGAATCTTATAAAAAATTGAAATGGTTCACCTGTTGTACTGTACTGTTATTAATGCTGATTTTACACTTCATGTGTCTATTGTGTTTTATGTTATAAATAATAGTTTAAAACAACACGCTTTATTAGAAAACCGATCTAAAAAATTAAAAATAATTTTAATTTCCAACACGTTTGGGATAAAATTAAAGTGGTCAACAAAAAAATCATCTCCAACACATAGAATAAAACTAGAGTTATCTACAAAAAAATAATTTAACATCAAAAGAGTGGGGTGATTTTCACGGTTTTTACGTTTTCTTCTTAGAGACTTTACTTTTACCAATATCTACTTATTATCAAATATATTAATTGATATAGAGCACCCCACGCTTTTGATGGTAAAATTATTTTTTTGTAGATAACTGTAGCTTTATTCTAGATGTGTTGGAGATGATTTTTTTGTTGACCACTTTAATTTTATCCCAAGCGTGTTGGAAATTAAAATTATTTTTATTTTTTAGTTGGGTTTTCTAATAAAGCGTGTTGTTTTAGTTTTTTAAAACTATTATTTATTATTTATTTTTTAGTTTGGTTTGCTAAAAATGTAAATATCTTTAAATTCGATACTATTGTAGTATGAGCTAAAAGTAATACTCTTCTAAAAAAATCCTCCGGGCCGGATTTGAACCCGCGACATATGAATTACTGAAATGATATACCACTACAGTCCATCACTCTACCAACTGAGCTACCACAACGATAGACTAAAAAGTCGATACGCCCGCAACCTATTATACCGATCTTTATTTTTTTTATGTCCTGATGATCCTGGCCAGGATCTTAGAAACAATTCATCAAATTATTGTATTGTCATTGGTCCTTTACAAGTATACAACGTTTTAAGTCGATCCAATGATTTCTTCTTCTTCTTCTTCTTCCTTCCAAGTATTAGGCCAAGGCCTGTTACGATCCTATAGAAAATTTTCCCTCCAGCGTTTCATAGGGCGGCCCACAGATCTTCGTCCTCTTGGTATATAATTATAAACAGCTTTGGTGATCCGATTTGAACTCATTCTTTCTAGATGGTGTTTCCAATTTAGTTGGTACTGTTTAATATATTCCAAAATTGGCGTAGTCTTCAATTCTTTTAAGATATCGATGTTCCTTTTCCGATCCCATCTGGTGTAACCCCCTGTTCTGCGCATGAATCTAATTTCACAAGCCGTTATTCTGCTTTCATGTTGTCTTTTTAGTATCCATGCGTCACTACCATAGGTTGAAGAAGTATTTTAGTCAGTTCTTCATTATTTTCCCCGTTGTGGGCGCAATTTTGAAGGATTAGTGTCCAAAAATAATAAATAAGAATTACTGGTTAAGGTTGGGTTTGATTTTCCGGTAGAGCTGGATTCTCTTCTCAAGGTCGAAGTTGGTACACAGGATAGGAAAACACTTTAAAATCACTAATAACTGAACTAGTAATAAATTTATTCATTTTGTAGGTTCCCAGCAGATTAAGTAAATTTAAGTGTCAATTAAATATATTATTTTCTTGTCTGAAATCAATTACTCTTCTGGTATTAAATTTCACATTTTATCAGGAGAGTTGTTATAGCTTCTATCTTTGATGAAAGTTATCTGCAGACTCCTAGAGTAATTCTGTTATAATATTAAAGAACATTATTACATCACATGATTTTAATTTTAATTATATTGGTTAATGGTCCATTAAATACCAGGTTTAAATTTGATTGGTTAAATCAAAAAGTTAATTGTTTTTAACATCCAATCAGAATTTAGTATAATTTTATTTAAAAATATTAAGTTAAGGAGGTGTTCTTATTACAGTTATAACAGAAAGCTTTATATTTCAGACAACAATGACTTAAGACACAATTTTAAAAGCATTATTTAGAAAAACTGTTATACAATACAATTTCTTTAATTGTTATTGAGACATTTTTATTCAACAATGAACAACAATTAATTATTTAGATGTTTTTCTTTATTTAAGTTATATTTAAATATTAAAAGAATTTTAAAATATAAAATTATTAACTTTAACTTTCATATTTAATATAATATTAAAATACTGCTATAAATTGCCCCTGATGATTTTTGTTTTGTTTCCGCTAGGAAGAACAAAAGAAAAATGATCATTCCCCAAGAAATATTAATTTAATTAATTATTATTTTTTTTAAAGTAACTTATCTGCTTGGAATAGTTATACATTTACATATACATACAATGACATTAACACTTTAAATATTTTCATTTTTCCTGAAAGATAAAAACATTACATTGACAACAATGTCATACATTTTTCATTACTGAACACAATATATCAAAATAAGATTACAAATATTGTTACAACAATCAACATTTTTTTCAATCTTACATACAATCTTCAAATTATTATAATTGCATCTTGTTAAAAGTATAATTCTAACAAAAAAAATCTTATCATCTCCTTTCTTTGACACACTTTTCTGCTTCAACATATCTTCGTTACATTCATTTCACATGTTCTATTTTCATAATATAACATTCTGTTTTTTTAGCAACATATTTTAATTTTTTTCAATAGAAAATATCAACTTGTCTTTTAAATTACATATTTCAACATTTTCTTCATTAGATCTTACGCTACATGTCTTTTATTTATTTTATTTTTTCAGGCTACATATCTCAATTTCTTTTTCATTGGATCTCACGTTACATATCTCAAATTTTAGTTTTACACTACAAACCTCAACTTCTTTTTCATTGGATCTCACGCTACATATCTCAGCTTCTTAATTAGGGGTACAAATTTTAGAATGAAGTCGTCTGCTTGTTTTCTAATGCTCAGCGGAATCGGTCTGCTTTTAATCTTAATCGGTTCATGTTCTATGACCTTGAACAAGTATTCAAAACAATTGCACAATCCACGCTTCTTTGAGAATGAATTTTTATTTTTCATCAAAACGTCATATAGTCTATATTTCTGTTGTTCAGAAATTCCATGCGTATTGGCTACCTTATCTCTTATCTGTTGGCAAAAATCATCTTCCTCGTCATCTACCATGCACATGAGAAGAGGAATTTATTTGTTTTCTATACAGTCAGCACATTCTTCATCTACACACTTATATACATCAATATTATTATTTAATAAATATTCAACTGTGGAATTATCACACAGGAATTCATTATTATACACATGAATATCTTCATTCATGGTTTGTTGGGTCAAATCCCCATCTTCATTATTTCTATCACATTCTTCTACATTTATGTTTTCAATGAAAATGTGCTCATCTTTTATCAAATTTTCTTGTCTACTAATATTCTGAATCTCCTCAAATTCTCTGGCAAATGGTACGACAATTCTATTATTTGTCTCGTTACTAAAAGACACATTATAATTCTCAAAATCAATGATAGCTCTATACTGATCTAACATGTCGCATCCAATTAACATATCACATGATAAGTAAGGTGATATTAAACAAATAACTTTAAATTTAGTCGAACAGATATCTACTTCTAATAAACATTGAAGTCTAATGGGTAACTTCTTTCCAATCGCTAGGGTGCAATATACTCCACAAATTCTTAGTGTATTGATCTTATTTCCTCTAGAAATTAAGGTATTGTAAAATTTCTGATCAATTATTGTGTTAGAACATCCGCTATCTGCAATACCAATAATCTCCAATCCGCAAATATTTAATTTTAGCTTAGGTGGACGACCAATAATATTCATTTCTCTAGTACATCTAATTCTTCATTCTCCTTGGAAATGTTTATATTATTAAAAATTCCTCCTTTATTACCATTATCATTATTAATGCTAACCATATCTGTTGGTTTAAATTTTGATAAAATATCTACACTATCGAAGCTATTGTTGACCCCCTAATTTTAGACAAGTTGAGATACGCAACGGAGTCCCTGACGTATCTAATTGGCATTTAAATTCTGAGGTATTCTATTCCCCTCAGCTTCAACTCTGTTGTTACCATTTGTTAACACAAACTCAGAATTATTAATTGTATTAGGATTTATTCGAGTATCATTATGTCTATAAACATTTTCACTTTGAGTGCTTGTATTATTTATACATTCTTGCCTACCAAAGTATCCTTCTCTTTCGTTATTGTAAGAGTATCTATTAGAATAACTATTACGTCTACGTTTCCTTCTATGGGGTGATGTCCAATTTCTATCATTACCTTCCCCAGAATGTTCTACGTTCATAAAGTTAATTTCTCTCCTATCATTTCTATTCTGAAAATTTCCAGAATTATTAACCGTTCTGTCATTATAAGGTCTATTCCTATAATTATTTCCATTTGGCATTCCTCTATTTGCTTGGGTGTTCCTATTCCTATTATAATTATCATGAAATTGTTTTTTCACATCTTTATTATAATCATCATAATTTTTCTTTTCATTATTCTCTGCCCCTACCCCAAGAAAATTTTTGTTGGAATTTTCTTGTCCATTCCAATTCTCCCTTGTTTCTGACTTCAACTTCTCTCTTATTTTCTAATAAGGATAACAACTCTAACATGTCTGAAATGTTTTGAGGTCTAGCAATAATCAAGTGATATTTAATTTCTTCTCGGTAATGATGGGATATTAAAGACAATAAAGATTTTTCATCAATAGGTGGTTGGAGAAGTGCAGCTATCCTTGCTTTTTCTAGAAAATACCCAAGGTAACTATGATCTATTTTAGGATTATATTTACCACTGGTAATCTCTAACCTGGCTTTATTTTTGTCTTTCATGACCCCAATAGTAATTCATAAAAGCACTTTTAAATGTATTATAATCCATCGAGTCATGACATGCTATTTTTAGAAAAACTTCAGATTCCGCTGAATCTTTTAATGCCTTTTTCACAACATATCTATCTTTTAAATAATTATCACTAATACATTTTAATTGAAAATATTCCTCTAACTCTGTAATAAAATCAAGAGGACTTTGGCTAGAGTGATCTGAAAAACATGGTAAATTTATTTCTGACAATAAATTAGCCGGAATTTTAGAATTTTGCACAAATTTTGAGATTGACTCTCCATGTTATATTCTTTTGATTTGTCAAACTTATTTTCACTTACACTAGTTGACTCTTTACTCTTATTTACAATTAATTTATATTATTTTCTAAATCTGTAAATTTTTCAGTCCAATTTCCCATCTTTTCATTAACCACTTCATCTAGTTTTCCTACTACCTCACTTTTGGAATTATTTATTTCTTTTTCAACCTTGCTTTCTAAATTTTCAATTGTACTTCCTAAATTTTGAACTGTACTTCCTAAATTTATGAAGCTATTTTTACATGCATCATCGATTTGCATGATGGATTTTATTACATCATTTACTCTATCATCTACTTGTTTAACTTCATTGTCATGTTTATCTTTCAAATCTAATATATTTTGTTCTACCCTGATTTGATTTAGATTACATTCAATTTTTAATTGTTCAAATCTTTCTTCTACTCTAACACCAAATATTTCAAATTTATCATTCATTTCTTTCCTAAGTTCCAAATTATTTTCATCTATTTTCTGACTAATTTTAGAATTATCACTTTTTAATTCGTCCATTTTCTGGTTAAAATTTGAATTTAGCTCCACAAACATGTTTTTCATCATTATCAAAATATCACTATCCGTATTATCAGATTCACTTGTCGGCATATTACTGTCACTATTTACATTATTTCCCTCTGTATTCGTTGCCATTTCGATATTTCTATATAAAATTTTCCTATTTCTTAAAATCACATAAATGCACTTTAACTATTTCACTATTAAAATTTATATTTACTTACATTCGTCGCTGTGTACTAACTCCGATCTCGTGTATAGGCACCAGTTTTGATTTTCCCACGATGTTTCTGGTTCCTTGATGTATTAGATTCTTGAAGTTCCAGAATGTATGATGAATCTAGTTGAATGATAATGATTCAGGTTGTATGATGATTCGGTCCCACGTTGGAAGCGTCAATTTGAAGAAGTATAGAATTATGCCCCTCGTTGTGGCGACATTTTGTGTCCAAAAATAATAAATAAGAATTACTGGTTCAGGTTGGGTTTGATTTCCCGGTAGAGCTGGATTCTCTTCTCAAGGTCGAAGTTGGTACACAGGATAGGAAAACACTTTTAAAATCACTAATAACTGAACTAGTAATAAATTTATTCATTTTTGTAGGTTCCCAGCAGATTAAGTAAATTTAAGTGATATTATTCTTCACTGTCAATTAAATATATTATTTTGTTGTCTGAAATCAATTACTCTTCTGGTATTAAATTTCACATTTTATCAGGAGAGTTGTTATAGCTTCTATCTTTGATGAAAGTTATCTGCAGACTCCTAGAGTAATTCTGTTATAATATTAAAGAACATTATTACATCACACGATTTTAATTTAAATTCTATTAGTTAATGGTCCATTAAATACCAGGTTTAAATTTGATTGGTTAAATCAAAAAGTTAATTGTTTTTAACATCCAATCAGAATTTAGTATAATTTTATTTAAAAATATTAAGTTAAGCAGGTGTTCTTATTACAGTTATAACAGAAAGCTTTATATTTCAGACAACAATGACTTAAGACACAATTTTAAAAGCATTATTTAGAAAAAACTGTTATATAATACAATTTCTTTAATTGTTATTGAGACATTTTTATTCAACAATGAACAACAATTAATTATTTAGATGTTTTTCTTTATTTAAGTTATAGTTAAATATTAAAAGAATTTTAAAATATAAAATTATTAACTTTAACTTTCATATTTAATATGATATTAAAATACTGCTATAAGGTCAACACTGATCTAGCCAAAGTGTTATATAAGCGTAATCTGGTGTTTTTTTTCTGTACAAGGGATGGTTTCATAACTTGATTAATAATTCCCAAACTTTTCATCCCAGATAGAGAGATAATATTCCAAGATCCAATGATTTAAGTGGGTGAAAATCGTGTTGAAAGATTCCGTTAGATAAATACATACAGTTCAAGCTAATATAAAACGTGTACAAATAGTCTTAATACTATATATATATATATATATATATATATACTGTATATGTATGTAGGAAATGTTTGTGTGTGTGTGTGTGTGTGTCTATGGGTTTACATTTTCACCTTATCATGCATTGGGCAATAACCGTTCAAAGCCAAGTCATTCCTATTTAGATTATATGTTTTGGAAAGGTGAAGCGAATTGATTTCCTTCTGGCTGATTTCCAGCAAGATTTCTCCAACTACTGGTGTCACTCTGACAGGCACACATCATGGTTGTCAACACGGTGCCATTTATTTCAAAAGTTAAGCTGTATTTATTATGACTATTTAACCCATGCCACAAATGCTAGTCAATGACCAATCACGTTTCAATGAATGTTGTTTTACAACCAATGACAGTCGTGTTTCACCTCGCTCTTTATCGATTTCTCTTTATCAGCTCCTGCTTTTGTGATAAAGAAAGCTCCTCCTTTTTAATGTTATGAACAGGCCAAAGCATTATTTTTCCCCAACAAATACATTGACTATAGCAAATAATGAAAATATTCCTTGATTTTACTGAGTTGTTTACTTAAAAAATAAATTATTAACCCGTATGTTGATTATGATATATAGTTTGATGTGTTTCATTATTTCTCCACTTGGGTGCACTCTTACAATATTGCGATCTTATTTGGCAATAAATAATATGATCAAGCAGCAGTGAATGAACATAACCCCACATTTGTGTTTTGTTTTCAAAGATCGCCGTTTACATTAAATATATAACTATTTTAAAATAACCATAGTTAAACAATTATTTGTGAGTAAACAGTTTAATTTTATTCGTTCAATAGTCCTAACAAATGCCACTCTTGATTTCCAAATTCTCTAGATAGATTCACTCCTCACTTCATGAGTCGTAAATTTATCGACAATTTGGGAAATTACTCGTGGCATTACTTATGACTATTTAACTCATAGTCCAAATGGGTGTCTATAACCAATCACGCTTCTCTCGTGATTGGTTATTGAGAGAATTCGATAAAGAGCGAGGTGAAACATGGCTGTCATTGCTTGTAAAACATACATGTCCTGCCCATCGCAGTCTACGAGACTTAACTCTTCTTATTATATCTGGCTTCCTATAAAGAACATGTAGTTCATTGTTATGTAATCTTCTCCGTTCACCTGACTGTTCATCTCTCTTTGGTAAAAAAAATGACCTAAGAAATTTATTCTCAAATACTTGTAATCTCCTTTCATCCCTTAAAGTAAGAGTCCATGTTTCGCATCCATATAATATAACTGGTAGAATAATAGTTTTATATATTTTCAATTTAACGTTTTTTAAAGGAATTGGGAAGATAAGGGTCTCTGCAATGCATAATAGCACGCATTTCCAGAATTGAGCCTATGTTTAATTTATTTGTGCATCTCATTCCTGTTTGTGATTATTGTTCCTAGGTATTTGAATTCAGCCACTTCCTCAAAATTTCCCTCATTTGTCATTAGCTGTCCATTACCATTATATAATGCATTTGTATGTGTGACCATATATTTAGTTTTATTGATATTTACTTCCAGTCCCAATTTCTTAGTGTTACTCAGTAGTGTGTGCGTGTTGGCCTTTAGTATCGCCCAATAGCACTACATCATCAGCATAAACTAACAGCTTATTAATACCATTTAGTTGTAGACCTTCTTCATCCTTTAAAGATTTAATGGCATGCTCTAGTACAACATTAAATAGTAGAGGAGATAGTGCATCTCCTTGCTTCAACCCATTCTGGATTTCAAAAGTATCCGAAAACTATTTGCCTACACGCACCCTACTATTCGTGCCATTTAGACACATTCATATAAGTCTAACTAACTTTTTAGGAATTCCGAACTCCAGCAGGATACTATATAACTTCTCCCTCTTAATGAATCGTACGCCTTCTTGAAGTCTGCGTACAGTTAAAATAGGTAATTAATATGTTTCTCTAATGTTGAGTAATACAGTGAAACCTGTATTAGCCGGAACCTTTATAAGAAGGAAACCTGTAGAGATGGAAACAAGCTCCAGAACGGTACGATTTTATATGTAAAAATCGGCATGTGTAAGCCGGAAACCTTCATAACGCGGAAACGGAATGGTTTTTAAAGCACGAATAGTTAATTTTTACCTCAGTAAGACGGAAAATTATTCTTAAGCACGTTCTAATTACAGTATTAATGACCACACGTGAAAATTCTACATATGACGCTACTGCATATATCGTTTTACCCCCATGTGTTGCCATTGTATTGCGGGGATACCCTTGCTTATGTGTGACAGCGGGGAATCCCTCGCTTTTCCTTGCCTGCTTACGTTACCTGCGAGGGAGTTGGAAAACTCTTCAGTCCTCCTGTAGTTGAGTTCCTTCTCGTTTTTGTGTAATACAGTTGTTTTGTATTGCCGTGCAAACTGTGCTGTGTTACATACACTATTTTGTCTGTATTTCAGTTCAATACGTCATGTGTTTAAAGCGTGCATGTAAAACCCTTACACTGCGTGAGAAAATTCAAGCTTATAATTTTGGGAACCCTTTATAAGAAGGAAAACTGCGAAGACGGAAATATATTTAAGGAACCGTCATGTTCCTTCATAGACGTACATTCATACTGTACATTCTTAAATATTCTGTATAGTTTTTCATACCGGTATGTATATTTTTATATGAAAAAATGGGGATTAAATTTGAACGTAAAAAAAACAAAATATTTATCAATTGGTGAACCAGAATAAAATTTAATTTTGGAGACTGGAGAAACAATAAAATATTGTAGTGAGATCACATATTTAGGAATTAAAATAAATAAAAATGGGAGTTATGAAGAGGAAATAAGAAATATAAATAATAAAGGAAAATTTGCAATTGCTTGCCTCAATGGAAAATTGTAGGATAAAAATACAAGTAATAAAATTAAAATGAATATATATCATACAATTGTTAAAAGCATCATTACTTATGGAGCAGAACTTTGACCATTAACAACAAAAACAAATAAGTATATTTTGGCAACGGAAACGGATTTTATACGAAGGGCAGCAAGAATTTTAAGAAGAGAAAAAATTAGGAAATCAGTTATAAGGGAGAAAATGAAGATTGAAGGCACTATTTTATGATTATATTAAAACTCAGCAATTAAGATGGTATGGACATGTCCAGCGAATGGAAGAGGATCGGCTACCAAAGTCTGTTTTGGAATGGAAACCTGAGGGAAGACGAGGCAGAGGAAGACCTAAAACCTCCTGGAGTCAGGGAAAATGTTTATACATGAAGGAGAAACATCTACAACCAGGAGATTGGATGGACAGACAAAATTGGCTATTAGAAATCGGACGATGTCAAAGACATTAATCAACCGATGATCTATCTATATATTTTTCGACTTTGCCGGTAATGGAAAATGAATCGCAACATTCGCCGCTTCCTCTACATCACAATTAATCATATGTGTAATTAATATGCAGTCTGAAACTTATTTAAAATGTCTGCCACTAATTCAGACAACAATAAACAATTGCAGTTGTTTTATCAACATTCCCTTGTTATCAAACAATTAAACTCTTCAAACCAAGATATAAATTCACACGAAATATAAAAATTAAACATAATTATTAGTACAGGAGTGAACAAAATTATATACACAATTCGGGAAGTAAGTACATTACTAGATTCGAACTTATTTGCTAGCTCTCCCCTCAAACACGTCCTCGACAAGTAATGTACTGCTTACTTCCCTTGTTGCGTACGTAACTATTATTTGAAAACCTACACAGAGTAGAATTTTGTAACTGTCTAGTAAATAAGAACAAAAACTAACTAACTGCATCTATCGAACCCGTAGGTTCATGGCTGCGCGGAGATAAGCTCTCCATACATCCCTATCCTGAGCTAATGTTTCCAATCATCCCCTGTATATTCTACTTCCCTAAAATCATGGATAATGTTATTCTCCCACCTCATTCTTGGTCTACCAACCGGGCGTTTTCCCTCTGGTTTTCTACAAGATGCTTCCATGCACCTCTTTCATCCCCCATACGTGCCACATGTCCTGCCCATTGCAGTCTACGAGACTTAACTGTTCTTATCATATCTGGTTCTTATAAAGATCAAGTAGTTCACTGTTATACAGTCTTCTCCATTCACCTATCTGTTCATCTCTTTTCGGCCCAAAAATGTTTCTAAGAACTTTATTCTTAAATACTCGTAATCTCCTATTCTCCCTTAAAATAAGAGTTTATGTTTCGCATCCATATAATATAACTGGTAGAATAATAGCTTTCTATTTTCAGTTACATTTACACTATTAGAAATATACATTGGACAGTGATGTGCATCAATCGGCTATGCGCCATTGTCTAAGTTTAAAAAAATGCATTTAAAGTTTAAGTCAATCTTTACTATTTATAGTAGCGCCAAACTAAAAATACTGGATATTACAAGTTATTTTACTTGTTTGGCAGTTATGCATCAACAATATAAGAGAAGGAACATTTGGCGCTTATGATGCAAAATTTAGATTATCCTGCAGCCACTGAATCTCCGGCCTTGACGTCTTCACGACAATATTGCCGATATGGATATTCAGTGGGAGTGGCCGCTTTATGTATGCGGTTAGCAGACATACAGCTGACAACATCTCAGCAATTTCAAACCTTACTAACGCGCTACAGCTGCGTCGAGAGCAGTGATTGGTTGTGGCAGACATCTACTCACACTACAACCATATCCTTATTGGCAGTAGAGGGCGAATTCTCCCTTTACCCCTCGTATAACCTAAACTTCAGAACCGGAGATATGGCGGCTCGGGTATAGCATTTATGAAGAACTGGTTTCATAGCCGTTTGTTGCAAAGCTTATAATCTAATAGGACCGATGACATTTATATTTTTCTTTAATAATATGGCTATATTTGTAGATCTTCTTTCTTGTAAGCCCATGTTTTCCCTTAACAGTGATTTAGGCGCTCTCCCCCTACAGGGAAGAATTTGAACCATACTAATTTAGTTACACTTGTTTTCGTATAGATGACACTTGAGTGGTCCACGGTCAGCGTTCCGCCTCATACTGACATCTAGGAAACCAAGGTAGTACTAGGACGGGAAAATTCGATACATTTTGCTTAGAGGCCTTTTCATTCAGGCTTAAGGATCTTTTACAAGCCTGAAAATCTTCAGACTCGGGACCCACGGCTTAAGTCCCTCCCGGAGGACTTGCTCCTTGGATTTTTCCATCCTAAAAAATCCATCTTCCCCGGTCGGGTTTGAATCCGCGACCCTCGGGACCAGAAGCAAGGAGCATATCCACTAGTCCACCGCGGCCATATTTGAAGATTTGGCACTAAAAGTGTGCGTACACCTACTTCGTGAATCAATGCAGCATATGGCATCAAAATCTCAATTCTTAAAAATGGTGCTTAACCGATTGATGCATAATGTTGTCGAATTGAAAGAAAATTATCTGAAAGACAGTGTGCGTCACGAACCTGAAGACTATTTCATCAAAATCGTACCACATTAGAGCAACCAATAAGGTCCCTGGTCTTTCTCAACACAAACTTAATTACTTCGAGTAATTAAAGACAATGGCAGTTACTTACGTGGGAGAATGAACGATGTTAAATAGTTCCGTAGGAGACGTGGGCACTCGGCGAATTGTAACTTTGCGGCCATCAGTTGATCCCATACCGATGGAAGCCAAAGACCTCACGGACATTTGACTTGCAACTTCAGAAAAACAAAACGCACTGCTCCAATTCTGATTGCTCGGTGTAATTATCTCTTGATTATGTCCATTAGCATCATCTATCTTTAGCGATCTCAAGCTAGACACCGTGAGGGGCATGCCGTGCCCAGGAATGTCCACGTATTGAGCAGATCCGATATATTCAGTCTTTTGATTCGGTGCAGTAACACTAAAACGACCGTTTTTATTTTGTTTCATTGCGTTTGTTGAAACAACAGTTCCAGAATTCATTGCAGGTACTATTACGATCTTCTTTTGTCCTGAATTAAGTAGTCTTCTGTTTTCTTCATTTTTATCGTGCAGTTTGTCATATGTTTTGTTGAAATTGTTGCTATCATTGTCTGCTTTAGTAATGACCAGGGTTAATTTTGAGCGACTCAGACCTTGGGCTGAATTATCGATCATGTTTTTGTGTTTGTCTTGTAAGGTTGCCACTGTTAGGGGGATCGTCGGATCCCTCTGTGGCTTTGTTGCTGTTTCCTTGTGGTCAGTTTCCATCCACCTGTAATCAAAAATTAACAATTAGCGAATTACAAAGGAGTGAACCTATTCAGGCCATTCTCATGAAAACAATATAAGATTTTTTAAATTTACATATACTACTAGTAGACACCGAAAATGACAGCACGATAAACATGTGTAATATATATAATAATCACATTTTTGACATTAAGGAATGCAGGCCTAATATGATACCAAAAGAAAAATAACTGCCTGAACCGGGATTTGAACCGAGACCTCTGAATTGATACTTCGGTGCGCTACCAATTACGCTAGCCAGACTATTCTAGCACAAAAATGTATTTTCTTTATATATATATATATATATATATATATATATATGGGGGTATCCCAGAGCGTAGTGGTTAAGGCAGTGCACTACAAACCGGAAGGTCGAAGGTTCAAGTCCCGGTGCGCGTGAAGAACAATATCAATTGATGAATTAGCAAGAACAACTCCTGTAAACCTCCAATTGTAAAAAGAAATACAAATCCTAGTGATCATAAGCAAGGGGCTCTGTAGGTCAATTCAGGGTTTTAAACTGACTCAAACTTTCTGGTGACACCATAGCCCTTAGGTCGACTCAGCCTCTAACGGAAATGAGTACCAGCCGCTTGTTCTGGGGGTAAAGGCAGGGCTGACAACCCGGCTGGCATCAAGTGCTGATTGTATAGAAGATGTGGGAGCCTTAACCTCCTGCTACCCGAAGGGTCTCCTATGGGATCACTTACTTATATATATATATATATATATATATTCTCTATCACGAGAGGTAGCGAGAACTGAAGTATTAATTCAGATGTCTGGGTTCAAATCCTGATTCAGGCATTCATTTTTCTTTTCATGTCATATTGAGCCTGCATTGCTCAGTGTCAAAATTTAATTATAACATCAAAATAAAGAAGCCCCATTGCTATAAAGTAAAAATTATCTCTAATTTCCTTATTTGTTATAGTAGCCACTAGAGGGCAGTGCTGTGGTCTCGGGGTAGCGTCGCTACTTCGATCGCCGGCCGAGACAAGTTACCCGAGTGATGTTTTGCTCACATACGAGACAAATGTCAGGAACTTTAAGGCACAAACGGTCCCCGAATATCGTCTGGTCTACCTCTGTTCATTAATCATGTATTAGTAAATATAAATGATACATAGTATCCACCGCTGTGGTCTCGAGGTAGCGTGTTGCCTTGTCACGCAGGGGGCCCGGGTTCGATTCCCGGTCGGGATAAGTTTCCTGGGTGATGTTATTTTTACACGCTTTACATTAGCTTGACTCGTATCTATATAACAGAATATTTCAACACGATTTTCACCCACTTAAAAACATTGGATCGACTTGAAACTTTGTATGCGTGTAAAGGACCAATGACAATACAATAATTTCATAATTTTTTTTCTAAGATCCTGGCCAGGATCATCAGGACATCAAAAAATAAATAAAGACCTGTATAATAGGTTGCGGACGTATCGACTTTTTAGTTCATCGTTGTGGTAGCTCAGTTGGTAGAGCGGTGGGCTGAAGTGGTATATAATTTCAGTAATCCATAGGTCGCTGGTTCAAATGTGGCCCGGAGGATATTTTTAGAAGAGTATTACTTTTAGCTCATACTACAATAGTATCAAATTTAAAGATATTTACATTTTTAGAAAACCAAACTATAACATAAAAAATAAATAATAGTTTTAAAAAAAACAGAAACAACACGCTTTATTAGAAACCGAACTAAACAATGGAAAATAATTTTAATTTCCAACACGCTTGGGATAAAATTAAAGTGGTCAACAAAAAAAAATCATCTCCACACATATAGAATAAAACTATAGTTATCTACAAAAAACATATTTTATGTATCAAGATTACCAAGAGCAGCATTCAACTACAAGCCAAAGAGGTTCAAGCAATGTAGGTAGGCCAGTGAAAAGTTGGACAGAACAACTGTGAGGCCGAACAGGCATTTGCCTAGCCCGTGAAGTGAATAAGAAGAAGAAGAAGAAGAAAAATAATTTTAACCGTCAAAAGCGTGGGGTGCTCTATATCAATTAATATGTTTGATAATACGAGTAAACAGATGTTGGTAAAAGTAAAGTCTCTAAGAAGAAAACATAAAAACCATAAAAAGCACCCCACGCTTTTCATTGTAACATTATTTTTTTTGTAGATAACTCTAGTTTTATTCTAGATGTGTTGGAGATTTTTTTTTTTGTTGGCCATTTTAATTTTATCCCAAGCGTGTTGGAAATTAGTTGTTTTTCAATTTTTAGTTCGGTTTTCTAATAAAGCGTGTTGTTTTAGTTTTTTAAAACTATTATTATTTTTCTGGGGTTTTCCTCACCTGTAAGACAAATGACTGGAAACTTTAAGGCCCAAAGTGTCCCCAAAAATCATCTGATCATCATTACATATTCATTAAGTTTAGGATTAAGGCCTCTCCTGGCGCACCATTACCATCATCATGGCTTATCATGTATCATCGGGGCAGTGTAACTCCTCTTTCCAGGCGCCCCAACCTCAGAAGTGGGTTACAATAACGCCATGCCAGGAGGGAATACCAGAATGTCAAAAAAGACGTGTTGGTATTGAATAAAAGAAAAATTATTGATATTTTTATAACAGAATTACAATAATGTTATAACCACAAAGAACTTCCTTGTTTGGTCTTATCTTTATTAGCTCAGTTTCCGGTGTGTGATTCTCAAATGTTTCTGTGACACAAGCAATTTTTCTCCAAATGTCTTGCATGGAAATAACATAAAACAATGAAAACTAATAATAATAAGAATAAAAATACAAAGCGAGTTTAAGAATCATATTTGATGGCTCTCGGGTTCAATCCCAACTGCCAATGAACTTAGTGAGTTTTTCTTTAGCGAATTCCGATGGAATTAAGTTATTATGGACGTTCTCAATATATTATTTTTGTTAAAGTTTTGTTAGAAATATTCATCATTTCTACGTAGTTAAACACCGAAAATAACCATTACAAATATATACATTATATATTTGTTTGTGTGTTTTAAAGCTCTAGAGGCGATTTTTTAGAACCAATCTCGGCATATAACATTCATTTTTTTTAAAGGTGAAATTCATTAACCAACAAAATCGGACCGTTAGAAATGGAGGTTGACCTGAAGAGAAAATTTAAAAATCGCTCTAGTGCCAACTATTTTCGATTTTTCATAACAAAACTCGCATATGCTCAGAAATGAACTTCCTTAGAAGAACAAAACGCTGCACAAGATTGGATCGGATAAAGAATGAAGATATAAGAACACTGTTAAATATATATCCATTGAATGAACAACTTAATTATATTCGTTAAATAGTCCTAACAAATGCCACTCTTGATTTCCAAATTCTGTAGATAAATTCACCCCTTACTTCGTGAGTCGTGAATTTATGGACAATTTGGAAATCACTCGTGGCATTACTTATGATACATTTAATATTATCTTTATTAAATAATAAAAAACAAATCAATTAAATAAAAATAAAACTTAATTTTATTTGATTTTCATATTTATTATAAGATATAATTCAGTGACAGCTGTTTCGGTACACTGTACCTTCTTCAGACATGTTAAATTATGAATTGTGTTATATATTGTACATATCAACTGATCTAAGCAACAATACAACAATATTTATTTTTTTTTAATTTAACAAAGGGGATTTTATTTTTATTTAATTAATAGATATGAATTTTCATCAAGTAAACACTAACTCAATTGATTAAAAAACAAATTACTAATTGTAAAAAAAAAGTATTATTAGTGAGCTGTTTCTGTTGATAATTTTATTTTCAATTTGTTTCTGAAAGATTGTAAAGTTTGGCTGCCTTTGATATAGGGTGGATGATAATTCCATATTCTAGCAAGAGAAACTAAAAGATTTCGAGTAATAGGTAGAACCACTCGTTCGTTTTCTTCTGTTTCATTAATAACAAATTACTAAATAAAGCAAGCCAATTGATGTCTCCTACAGGATACATTGCCAATTGATGGGTTGAAATAAAAAAAAATAGATCTAAAAGTGAGCCCATTCAAATTCTTTATAACTCCTTCATATAGGTTATGTGTTATTTTTAACTTACAAATTAATAAAATGCTTAACAACTTAAGAAAGATACTTAAATAAGCCTAAGTGTTAAGTAAGTTATTTTTGTGCTTGTGTCGAATGCTTACAGTTGTTGAAATTCATTGTGAACACTAATTTTAGGTGTCGGATTATAAAATCACACAGTTGGATGTTTACGAATCAGCAGTGTACTTGTCTTTTTTGTCAACAGAGTGCGTTTTGTTAACATCTCTACGTAAAAATGTTTATTTTTGTTAACCATCCCGACTCCTACTGAGCGACTTGGCACAAGCGGTAGAGTTGAGATTCGTGCTCAGTAGGTCCAGGAATCAAACACCGGTGCCATCCAACCTGAGATTTTTTGCAGGTTTTCGTGAGTCAAGGCAAATGTTGTGTTGTAATTTCATTAACAGGATCTATTTCATCATATTCACCATTTCATTTATTCATACTTACTTGTTACAGACTTTACTTACTTACTTACTTACTTACTTACTTACTTACTTACTCACTGGCACTATCGAACCCGTAGGTTCATGGCCGCACGGACATAAGCTCTCCATACATCCCTATCCTGAGCTAATGCTTTCCAATCATTCCCTGTATAATCTACTTCCCTCAAATCATAGTTAATGTTGTTCTCCCACCTCATTCTTGGTCTACCAACTGGGCGTTTTCCTTCTGGCTTTCCTACAAGAAGTTTCCATGCACGTCTTTCATTCCCCATACGCGCAACATGTCCTGCCCATCGCAGTCTACGGGACTTAACTGTTCTTATTATATCTGGCTTCCTATAAAGACCATGTAGTTCATTGTTATGTAGTCTTCTCCATTCACCTGTCTGTTCATCTCTCTTTGGTCCAAAAATTTTCCTAAGAACTTTATTCTCAAATACTCGTAATCTCCTTTCCTCCCATAAAGTAAGAGACCATGTTTCGCACCCATATAATATAACTGGTAGAATAATAGTTTTATATATTTTCAGCTTAACGTTTTTTGAAAGGAGTTGGGACATCAAAAGTCTCTGCAATGCATAATAGCATGCATTTCCAGAATTGAGCCTATGTTTAATTTCTTTGTGCATCTCATTCCTATTTGTGATTATTGTTCCTAGGTATTTGAATTCAGCCAATTCCTCAAAATTTCCCTCATTTGTCATTAGCTGTCCATTTCCATTATATAATGTATTTCTACGTGTGACCATATATTTAGTTTTACTGATATTTACTTCCAGTCCTAATTTCTTAGTGTTACTCAATAGTGTGTGCGTGTTGGCCTTTAGTATCTCCTCGCTATCGGCCAGTAGTACTACATCATCAGCATAAACTAACAGCTTATTAATACCATTGAGTTGTAAGCCTTCCTCATTCTCTAAAGATTTAATGGCATGCTCTAGTACAAAATTAAATAGTAGAGGAGATAGTGCATCTCCTTGCTTCAACCCATTCTGGATTTCAAAGTGTCTGAAAACTGTTTGCCTACACGCACCCTACTCGTTGAGCCATTTAGACACATTCGTATAAGTCTAACTAACTTTTTAGGAATACCGAACTCCAGCAGGATACTATATAACTTCTCCCTCTTAATTGAATCATATGCTTTTTTGAAGTCTACATATAGTTGATGTACAGTCCCATTATATTCCCATTTCTTTTCTAAAATCTGTCTTATACTAAAAATCTGATCTGTTGTAGACCTGTTTCTTCTAAATGCACATTGATGATCTCCTAGAATGTCATCAATATAGGGAGTAAGTCTGCTTACTAATATATTTGTTAGAATTTTGTACGAAGTTGAAAGTAATGAGATGCCCCTATATGTTGTTGCAATCAGTTTTATCTCCTTTCTTATAAATTGGTACGATAATTGATTCCTTCCATTCATCTGGAAGAGCTTCTTTTTCCCAAATCATAGTAAGCAACCAGCGTATCTTGTCCATCAATTTTTCTCCCCCTGATTTATCAGTTCTGTTGGGATCTCATCTGAACCTGATGCTTTATACATCTTCAATTTTTCAATTGCCATTTCAACCTCTAATGCACTTGGCTCTGCGACTAGCATTTCTGCTGTCTGTAACTTATCCTCCTCATGTCCTGTTCTGTATGTACATTTAATAGTTGATTAAAATAACTTTTCCATCTATTTAATATACTCTTGGAATCTGCAATCATATCCCCATTTTCATTCCGAATTATGTTTGTTCTAGCCTGAAACCCTTTCTTCTCTATACTAATTCCCTGATATAATTCTCTAATGTTCCTATTTTTTGCATTCATTTCAAGATCATTAATCTTCTCTCTCAAATATTCCCTCTTCTTACTCTTTAGTAACTTGGTGGTTTCCCGTCTAACACTACCCAATTGCTCTAAATTTACCTCATTTGGCTCGTGTAACCATTTCATTTTTGCTAGCTTTCTTTCTTTACGATGTCGGCACATTCCTCATCAAACCATTTCTTGTTTTGCCTCTTTTTTAAACAACCAATGCTTTCTGATGCTGACAATTTAATAGTATCTCTTATAGCCTCCCATTCTTTATTTATATCAGTTTCTTCTTCGTTTGCCACATTGTCATCTGAGATTCCAGTACTTCAAATCTATTAGCAATTTTGATTTGGTATTCTTGCCGCATTTCATCATTTTTCAAGTTTTTAATTCATATTTTACAGAATCATCTTTAGCGTTTGTTCCTCTCATAAGCGATAGGCGTTGTCTGATTTTCACCCTGACCAGATGATCTGAATTGCAGTCTGTCCCTCTAACTGATCTAATATCAATGATGCTACTGTGCCAGCGTTTATCCACTAATACATGATCTATCTGGTTCCGAGTTTCTCCATCTGGGGACGTCCAGGTGTATTTATGAATATCCTTATGCTGAAATGTTGTGCTCTTAACAATGGGATTCTTTGATGTGGCAAATGTGACTAATCTAACCCCGTTGTCGTTACTATCTTCATGAAGACTGAATTTGCCTATTGTTGGTTTGAATATATCTTTCCGCCCCACTTTTGCATTAAAATCTCCTAAGACAATTTTCATATGATATCGTGAAAGGCTATCAAATAAGCATTCTAATTCGTCATAGAACTCATCCTTGATCTTGTCATCTTTATCTTCTGTGGGGGCATGTACATTTACAATTATAAAATCATGTCGTTTACCCTTTAAATTATGTATGATATCCTATCACTAACAAACTTAATATCTCGGATAGCGGATAGGATCCTCCTTCTGACTAAAAAACCCGTTCCAAATGCAGGTCTTTCTGCACCCCCATAGTATAATGCAAAGCTTCCTGATTCCTGACTACCTTCTCCTGGCCACCTAACTTCCTGTAAAGCGACTATATCCAAGGGCGATTTATCCAATTCCCGTGTTAATATCTCTAGTGCCCCGCTATTGTATAAAGTCCTAACATTCCATGTTCCTAGGAACATGTCCCTGTGTTTGAGCCTTTGGCATGGGTTCCCTGAAGTAGTCCCCGCCCGGAGAAACCGAATGGGGGACTATTTGACCTCCGGAAAATTTTACCCCAGTAGAACCCATGTCCGCATTTCTTGACGGTTGTATTTTACGGTGAAAGATCGTCACTCTTTCGACCAAGGTACTTATTTCGTCTGGCTTATTCACCTTCGACCAGTCCGGCATGGGTAACCCTATCGGCAGCAATGCTACCGCCGGCATAGCTCTCAGGATCATTTAAGCACACAAGCCACTCCACCACAACAAGGTAAAGATACCATGGAGGGTGTTACAGACTTTACAGCACTTAATTCCTGCTTTCCAGAGATTCCTATCTTCCCATTATCCTTCTTCCATACTCATCATGACATCATATATTCCCCTCATACAATGTTCTTCTACTTCTCCCCCTCTCCCTTCTGCCTGGTACCATCCAATCTAACACCCGTTTAGGCCACTGTTCATCCGACATCCGTTGAACGTGTCCATACCATTGTTATCCTATCGATAACAGTTTATTATGCATGCATCCATTTCTTGTCTAATATATGTATTTCTAATATGTTGTAGCCTGGATATTCTCATACTTCTCCGTAATCCATCCATTTCTGTCCCGAGATTCTTTTCTGCATCCTTTCATTTATTGTCCAGTTTTCTGATCATTATGTAAGTGCACTTTCTATTATTGTTTGTACAATCTCTTTTTTGTTTTTCTGGTCAGATTTCTATTCCATAAAAGACCATTCAGGGATGTAATCGCCTTCCTTGCACATTTTATTCTGTTAATAATATATTTTTCACAAGCACCAGATTTATCTGTTACAGATCCAAGATATTTAAATTCTTCACCACATTTAACAAGTCACACGTCCTTGGGGCTTGTCCGTTTGGAGAATCTCTCGGCGCCATACTATTCTAAATATCATGGCACAAGCCTTGCGGGGTTATGGATACACAATTTACGAGGAACTTCATGGTGTGGCTACTAATGGGAGTAACAGACGAATAGATATTATTGCATTTAAACCATCTTCTAAAAGTGGTATGATATTAGATCCTACAATTCGTTTTGAGACTCATAGTGGCCAACCTGAGGAAGTTGACTCTGAAAAGAAAGCCATATATGAGCCAACAATTGACTATTACAAAGATAAATACCAATTAGATAGTATACTGTCACAGGATTGATGGTCGGCAAGAGGTACTATATCAGGATTCTTAGCTAAATTTTCAAATTCCTTAGATTTGGACAGGGTGTATCTTTCTAAAATTGCCATCGCTGCCATTAGAGGATCAATTTCAATTTTAAGAAACCATCTTTACAAAATTTCTACTTTATAGTATGTATACTTCAATTACAATTTGAATTTTTTAATGCATTTACAAAATGTATTTCATCAATTTCGAGAACTGTTTGTCTGTATCACTTTGTCCTTGAGGCAATCCTCTAATGAGGAAAGTTGTATATAGTAAAAAAAGTATATTTATTATCTTCATTTATTCATAAAAGTATATATTATCCATCCATAGTAATTCTGCCCGAAGGCAGGTCCTTCACTGCAATCATAACATGTTCATGCTTGCAGCTTTACTAGGGAATTGTAGGTGTGGGAGCTTCCCGTTGCTTTCCACACCGGTGAAGGATGGTGATGATGATGTTAATGATAAAGATGATGACCATATGATTTCGGAGACCGTTTGGGCCTTAAAGTTTTCCTGACATTTGTCTTACAGGTGAGGAAAACCCCGATAAAAACCTCAGCCAGAAAAACTGTCCCGACCGGGATCGAACCCGGGCCCGCTGCGTGATAAGGCAGCACGCTACCTCGAGACCACAGCGGTGGACCGTATATATTATAATACTAAATAAAATTACATCCGTCCATCATTTTATGTTATTTACATGTCTCTCATCTTTGTAGAGTCACGGCCTGTTAGAGTGGATTTTAAACTTTGTATCACATACATAGACATGCATTATGATAAAAGTAGAGCATGGAGGCCCTCTCCGGTGAGTGGTTAGTTCAATGCTGGGGCCACTTCCAGACAGCATGAACATTTCTATAGAGGATCTTTGGTTAGGTGAAGGATTATTTTAAGGTTGGTTACTAAAATAAATCTAAATTTATATTTGCTTTAACCTCGACTTCATTATTACCCAGTGGAAGGTACATATAGTATTAATTGGTGTTTCTCGTATAATTTATCATATTATTATTATTATTATTATTATTATTATTATTATTATTATTATTATTATTATTATTATTATTATTATTATTTATTATTATTATAGTTACAAATATATAATTCAATAGTGAGAAGTACTGTCACATATGGAGCTGAAGTTTGGAAATTCAACAAAAACTTAGAACAAAAACTTATGTCGATGGAAATGGATTTCTTGTGGAGAGCAGTAAGATGTTCAAAATTAGACAAAATAAGAAATACTGTCATAAGAGAAAAAAAAATTAATATTGGTTATTCAATAGTATATTATATACAGTATAAGCAATTAAATTGGTATGGGCACGTACGACGAATGCAAGAAGAAAGATTACCTAGGAAAACATTGGAATGCTGTCCACCTGGAAGAAGGAGATGGAAGACCTCGAAACTCGTGGATGCAGGAAATAAGAACTGCAATGAGAGCAAGGGGACTGGAGGACATGGATTGGATGGAGAGAGACGAGTGGAGAAGAAAAATAAAACTTTAGGCACAGAAAGATGTGTAAACATTAAAATTCTGTATATAAATAAATAAATAAATAAATAAATAAATAAATTATTATTATTATTATTATTATTATTATTATTATTATTATTATTATTATTATTATTATTATTATTATTATTATTGTAAGTATTATCGTTATTATCGTATAAAATGTTGTTTGTACATGAAATTTACATTGCTACATTTAATGTATCTTTAACTGTTTAATTAGTATAGTGTATATCTATATTCGGCCATGAACCTTCGGGTTCGATAGTGCCAGTGAGTAAGAGTATATCTATATTTGTCAAATATTTATTTGTATTTGTGCTGGTTGAGTGGAAGAGAAGGCCTTATGGCCTTAACTCTCCCAGAATAAATAAAATTATTATTATTATTATTATTATTATTATTATTATTATCATCATCATCATCATCAGAGATAGAGCGGAGAGATTTCCTACAGGGGCAGAGGATTCATGTGGTGAAAACGCTTCTTTAATAAGTAGTAGTCAATTTTTTGCGTTGAAATAATTAGTTTTATTTTATACAGGGTGATTCATAATTCCATTAAATACTTCTGGGAGTTGTAGAGGGGACTTAGTAGATAAAGTTTTGATAAGGAACTCATTTCCGTAAACGTACCATTTCGATGTAAAATAAGTTTAAAGATCGAAACACAATGGGCTGATATCGTGTGCCTCGTGTTTCAGAATAAGTACTACAGACTTCTAGGGGTTGTACTACAAGTGTCGAGTCGGGGAAGATCTTGCACGAATTCTGGCGACAGCAGAAATTATTGAGCACACACCAGGTCTTGTGGAAGTGTGAATTAAAACATGCGTTGCAGGTACACTTTGTGCAACGAACAATAGGGTCGCCACGTGGAACTACACTTGTAGTACAGCCCCTAGAAGTCTGTATTACTTATTCCGAAACAGGAGACATATATCAGCCCATTGTGTTTCGTCTTCAAGCTTATTTTACATCGAAATGGTACGTTTCCGGACTTGGGTTTCTTATCAAAACTTTATCCACTAACTCCCCTGTACAACTCCTATAAGTTTGTAATAGGAATTATGAATCACTCTGTATATTTGAATTTCTTCCAAGTTTACTAGTAATAATAATTTGATGGATTTAAACTTAAAAAAATAAACAAAAATGATCGATTTTTTAAAATTTGCAATTAATAATAATAATAATAATAATAATAATAATAATAATAATAATAATACTTACTTACTCACTGGCACTATCGAACCCGTAGGTTCATGGCCGCGCGAACATAAGCTCTCCATACATCCCTATCCTGAGCTAATGCTTTCCAATCATTTCCTGTATAATCTACTTCCCTCAAATCATAGTTAATGTTGTTCTCCCACCTCATTCTTGGTCTACCAACTGGGCGTTTTCCTTCTGGCTTTCCTACAAGAAGTTTCCATGCAAGTCTTTCATTCCCCATACGCGCAACATGTCCTGCCCATCGCAGTCTACGGGACTTAACTGTTCTTAATAATAATAATAATAATAATAATAATAATAATAATAATAATAATAATAATATTGCTTTATTTTAGCTGACAGAGTTAATGCCATAAGGCCTTCTCTTCCACTCAACCAACGAATAGTAAAATTATACAAATATTACATACTTATTACAATTTTAAGATATTATTAAAATACAGACTAAACAAAATACAACGATGATGTGATCTAATACTAGCTAATACTAACAAAAACATAGAATATAATACAATTAAAATAATATAAAATAAGTAAGTGAAGCTTCCTAGATTATTATTTACAAAATGCTGAATATAGTTGTTACGCAATCAAAGTAAAAGTAAAAGGACAGCAAACACAAAGGGCATCAGGCAAGGTGACTCTTTAAGTCCATTCTTATTTAATATTATAATGGATAAAATTATTGAAAACATACCACCACGTTTGGGTTATAAAATGGGAAACACTAGATTTCACTTGATATGTTATGCAGATGATGTCGTTCTCCTTTCAGAATCTGAAGATATTTACAAAGATCTTTACATCAATTTAATATAAATGCCAGAAAATACAATATGAAATTAACACGAATAAGACAAAATGCTTAACAATATAAAAAGAAACAGTAAGATGCAAATTAGAACTAGAAAGACAATTTATAGAACAAGTATCAGAATTTAATTATTTAGGTGTATTAATAACAAACACTGAAAATTTAATAAAATAAGTAAAAAAACAAGCTGATAAAGCAGCACAAATATCAGGATATATGAAAAATTTAATTTGGCACAACAAACATATGTCAATAGAAAACAAAACCCGCATATACAAAATGATAGTTGAACCAGTTATCGTATATGGAGCAGAAACTAGGGCTGATACAACAAAAACTAAACAGATAATAAGCACATGTGAAATGAAGACCTTAAGAACTAATCAGAGGAAAACATTTGATGAAATACACAACACAGAAATTAGGGACAAATGCCATATTCAAGACATAATCAAATGTATTATATATAGACGAAAATATTGGAAGAGTCATATAGAAAGAATGGAAGACAATCGACTTGCAAAAAGAGCTAAAGGAGATAGACCAATGGACGGGAGAAGAACAAGAGGAAGACCAACCAAGAGATGGATAGACAGTGATGCACATCCAATACGTCTTCCTCCGAGGAGTGATTTTGGAAATAAACAGGATGAAAATCCTACAAATTATGTTTAAGAAGAAGAAGAAGAAGTTGTTATGCAGTTAATGTTTTCATTGTGTCGAAATTAAGATATCAGTTAATTTGGATTTATTATCACATCGGACTTGTATTTTACTGCATTAGCTTCTGACACACCTCTTCCCTTTGTTTACATTTTCTGGTAGTGGAAGTTACGTAATCTATACTAGGTACTGTGCACAGTATCAACAATGGGGATGCAGTCCATGCTCTAACAACAAACAACATTGGAGGAAGGATGGATCTCAGCTATGTCACGCGCGTGGCCATTTTTCTGTTAATAATGATAAATGACAAGGACGTACCAAAGAGCTTCCATGGTCTTAAATGTGAAATATTTCCTGGTTATTCTATTACACGATCATCTTTCCTATGGAATGCTTTGTATTGCAAATTTGTTATCAGTCAGCATAAGTTTCAAATTACCAGGTAAAGAATAAATCTGCAAAGAACATTAGTTTGTTACATATTTACCTCCAAAGAACTTCACTTAAATATTTATATATTTTTTTATAATTTTCAAACAGGAGAAAAAACACAAAGAGGTGACAGATTACCATTTATTCGTACTTTCTGGCCAATATACCCACAAAGCATTCCACCAATAGGAGTATAGCAGACATTAACCCACTCTATAAAATTAATTAAATAATTTACTCATTATTATTTATTTTTATTTCAACAAATAAATCATTTAACATAAAATTTATAAGAGGTTACACTAACTATCTCACTGGCTCTATCGAACCCACAGGTTCATGACTGTGCGGATATAAGCTCTCCAAAGATCCCTATCCTGAGCTAATGTTTTCCAATCATACCCTATATAATCTACTTCCCTGAAATCATCGTTAATGTTATTCTCCCACCCCATTCTTGGTCTACCAACTGGGAGTTTTCCTTCTGTTTTTCCTACAAGAAGCTTCCATGCACGTGTTTCATTCCCCATTCATGCCACATGTCCTGCTCATTGCAGTCTACGAGACTTAACTGTTCTTATTATATCTGGCTTCCTATAAAGACCATGCAATTCACAGTTATGTAAGTCTTCTCCATTCACCTGTCTGTTCATCTTTCTTTGATCTAAAAATGTTCCTAAGAACTTTATTCTTAAATATGAAATATTTTATAAAAGAAACTGATTCAATCTTTACTCCTCACCTCATATGAAGGGTCCAGGAAAAGAACAAAGTAAGTCGCTTGTCTCAAAATGGAATCGAGATACCATTAGATTCGCCATGGAAAGGACTATCTTTTAAAAGTTTGAAATACTAAAACAAACAGTTTACACATGTGTTGCTACGCCTAAATAAATTAAATATTAAAGATTAATTAAATTTTATGGTATATGCTGAGACGAACCAAACATAGCTATTGCTACTCAGTTTTTAATTTCGATTTCAGGTAAACCTCCGCTTCTAATTGTAGGATTTCGCTCATTTTTTGATAATACCTACCTCGGTATATTTTAATAGGATATACTATGTTTCGCTGTGGAACATCGAAAATTGTGACCGATAGAGCGATTTTTAAATTTTCACTTCAGGTGAACTGCTACACTTTGTGGTTTTAGAGGGTCCAATTGTGAATCTGTACCATCCAGGGACCCACTAAAACACACACAAAATTTCATCAAAATCGGTCCAGTCGTTAGGCAGTTTTTAATTTCGGGTTTCCGGTAAACCTCCACTTCTAATTGTCGGATTTCGCTCATTTTTTGATAAATCCTACCTCTGTTTATTTTAATACGATATACTGTGTTTCATTCTGAAACATCGAAAATTGTGACAGCTAGAGCGATTTTTAAATTTTCACTTCCGGTGAACTCCTGCACTTAGTGGTTCTAGAGGATCCAATTGTGAATCTGGACCATCCAGGAACCCATTCAAACACACACACACGCACATAAATGTATGAAAATAGGTCGAGCCACTTTCGAATTTTCGCGAGACTAACGCACGGCAATTGATATATACATATATATACTAGAAGTCCCGGTCACGCATTACTGTGGCTAAGGTATTACGTTAAACATTTAAATTAAGTTGCTGTCTTTCAGCCAGATTACTTGAAACTAATACTTACACACAAAATTAATAATATTGAAAATAAAATAAACACTGAACACACTTAAATTATGAAATAATCACCTATTTGTAATTCAATTGAAATTCACGGTTGCACAAAAAAGCACAGCCATCTGGATCTCTCTTTGTTAAATAATAAACCAATTACCTTACACCCCCCCCAGGAGCTATCACCTTGACGTGGTGGGGGGGCTTAGTACCCGATGAACCAGACGACTCTACTGGGGAAGATTGACTTAGGTTAATCTTGCTGGTGGGTAAGAGGTGAGGGGAACTAAGTATAGCTCACAACGAAGGAATGGCGTCTGTATCCATATTGGGCGGCCACATCTTCGTCAAGTCAAGTCTTCAACGGTCAACAGGGCGACAAGGAATAGCACAGCTAAACTTGTAGGGCTTGAAGAGCGGAAGAAGCAGCCCTCTCTTGGGGGGTGGATACCCAGAGGAGCATGTTTGGAGGCTCAGAGGAAGCAGCCCTTCCACCATCCTTGTCCTGCGAAGCGCTCGTAACGCTTCCAGGAGACATTTATCTTACTGAGAAGCTTCATGGAAATCAGCCGGATTGTCATAAAAGGAACCGACCCAAGCAAGATAAAAGGATACGATTTGGAATAAAGGACATTTTGAAATTAGGAAATTGGAACGTAAGGGGAATAAATACAAAAGAAGAAGAATTAGAAAGAGAATTAAAGAAAAAAGAAATAAATATAGCAACAATAACAGAAACAAAAAAGAAAAAAAAAAGGAACAAAGGACTTACAACACTATACTATGTTGTATAGCGGAGTAGAACAGACAACAAGAGCGCAGTGTGGAGTAGCAATTTTAATAGATGAAAAATGGAAGAACAAATTGAATAGCTATGAGTTTATAAATGAAAGAATCCTGATAGCCAGATTTAAAATTGAAAGAGGATATATGATGATAATTGCTGTGTATGCCCCAGAGGAAGGCAAGAAAGAAGAAACAAAAACATTTTATAAAACATTACAAACATTAGTTGATAAATATACAAAAGATCATCATTTAATAATAAGTGGAGACTTAAATGCCAGAGTAGGCAATGTCCCTATACCTAATGTAATAGGAAATAATGGAGAAATAACAATAAATGAAAATGGACAGGATTGAGACAGTTTTCAGCCTATAATCAATTAAAAATAATGAATACCTATTTCCGAAAAAAGGACATACATAAATATACAAGAAGTGGATATAACTCAAGATCAATAATTGACTATTTAATCGTAAACAACAAGCTAGGAGCCTTGGTAAAAGATGTGAGAGTACATAGAGGCAGCGATATATACTCTGATCACTATCTCGTGATAAGCAAAATAAACATAATAGCTAAATGGCGGAAAAATAACATAAAGAACAAAAGAAACCAAGAAGAAGTATATAAAATATATTTATTACAAGATCAAAGTATTAGACAACATTATGAAAGCAGAATGAATAAATATATATCAGAGATAGCGACGTCAGAAGATATAAATATTGAATGGGAAAATATATCAAATGTAATACATAAAACAGCAAATGAGATATTAGGAAAGAAAAATAGAATAAGGAATAGGAAGGGCTTGAGAACTTGGAATGCGAATATACAAAATGCAGTAGTGAATGAAAAACAAAAAGCATATCATACATACTTACGACTGAAAACAGAAGAATCTTATGAAGAATATAAAATGAAAAGGAGAATTGCTAAAAGCATTATAAGAAAATCCCATCAGGAGTCATGGGATAAATTTATAAGCTCAGTAGAACATGATATGTATGGAAGACAAGAAATAGGTTATAAATTAGTGAAACATCTAAATCAGACTGAGAAAGATTCTGCCAGATTGAATATAATCCCAGAACAAGAATGGATCCAGCATTATGAAAAACTTTGGAAAAAGGAGGAAATTGAAGGAAAAGAGAACAATGAGGAAGAAATAAAAGTGGAAAATATTGATGTAATAGACATAAATGAATTAGAAATGGCTTTGAAAACCACTAAGAATAGGAAAGCAACAGGATTAGATAATATAAATATGGAATTAATCAAATATAGTGGAATATTGTGTAAACTACGAATACTTCATCTAATTAATTATATGTTGGCAGACCTATGGGATTCCAACCACTTGGAAAACAGCAATTGTCAAGAATATATTCAAAAGAGGAGACCGGAGAAATTGCGAGAATTACAGAGGGATTAGCTTAATGAATACTGGCTACAAAATATATACGAAAATAATAAATAATAGATTGAGAAACATAACAGAAGTAATAATAAGTGAAAATCAAAGTGGATTCAGAAAGGGAAGGTCATGTATAGACAATGTCTTTACACTGAAACAACTCATAGAAAAGAGAAGAGAACATAACTTAGAAACTCACATAGGATTTATAGATTTGGATAAGGCCTTCGATCGAGTAAACAGACAAAAATTATGGGAAATATTACGAATGAAAGGATACCCGCTGTGCCTTGTAGAAACAATAAAGACATTATATGAAGACACAAATATAATTATAGATACCGGATTCAAAAGAACAGATGCAATCAAAACAAATACTGGATTACGACAAGGATGTAGTTTATCACCCACTTTGTTTAATATATATATAGACGATATTTTTAATAAATGGAAAGTTTTAGTAAATCCAGGAATAAGAATGGATAATAAAATGTGCATAAATAATCTTTTATTTGCTGACGATGTAATCATAATACAGAAAAATGAAGACGACTTACAGAAATCAATGCATGCATTAAATGAAATATGTAAATTATACGATCTAAAAATTTCTGTAAGGAAAACGAAGACCATGGCTTTTAGAGGAAGAGATCCAGTGAGAACCAAAATTATTTTAGAAAATCAAAGTATAGAACAGGTGTCTAGTTTCAAATATTTGGGCTGTGATGTTGGCTACAATGTGGAAAGAGATATTGACTCCAAAATAAATAAATTTCAGACGGTGGTGTGGAACAATACAGAGAACATTCAAAAATAAAATTAGAAAAGAAACCAAGATAAAAATGTATAATGTTATGGCGGTTCCCACAATATTGTATGGATGTGAAACTTGGGCTCCAGTGAAAAGACAGAAGGATAGAATACAGACGGCAGAGATGCGGTTCCTAAGACAAGTAAAAAGGTGTACAAGACTTGATAGAATAAGAAATGAGGATATAAGAGAAGAATTGAAAGTACAGCCTTTATTGGATAAAGTCACGAATTACAGACAGAAATGGATTGATCACATGGATGGAATGAGCAAGGAGAGATATCCATTGTTAGCCAGAAATTATCAAGCAAGAGGAAGGCGTGATGTTGGAAGACCTAGAAGACGTTGGGCTGATGCAATATGAAGTCGGAACGGGCAATTGCCTAATCCCTGGAGTGATGATGATGATGATGACCTTACACCGCCATCTGTTAGAAACGTATGGACCTCACAGATAATTACACTGAAATCTGTTAGAATCGTATGGAACTCACAGATAATTATAACTCTTTGTTAAATAATAAACAAATAATTTGCAATAAAAAAATAATGCGTCTATAAATTTAGTTATAAACTTCCCTAAATCTCAAGTTGGATCAAACTGCACACAGTGTGCAAAATTTTATTAAAATCGGTACAGTAGTTTAGGATTACATCGCGGACAAACAACGTGACACGAAATTTTTATATATTAAGATATATATATATATATATATATATATATATAATTTTTAATATCATACATTGAAATTGGTTTATACGACGCAGTAAGGATCCCTTATCTAGGGTTACAGATATACTGATGCCTTGTAGTCCATTGGTTTGACAAAGGCTAAGGAAGGTAACCTGAAAGAAATCCCTGGTCCTGCAGGTTGGAGGTTGATGCAGTAGGCAAGTTCCTTGCTCATTGGAAAAAATGAATAAATAAACAATGCTAAAAAGCCGGATGGATCAAACCATGGAAACAGCAGCGGAAATAAACTTTGACGAAACAATTATACAATTTATCGGAAATAAACAATAATAAAGGTTTGGACACGTGAAGAGGATGAATGAAGATAGATTACTACTATTATTATTATTATTATTATTATTATTATTATTATTATTATTATTATTATTATTATTATTATTATATACCAAGAGGACGAAGATCTCAGGGCCGTCCTATGAAACACTGGAGGGAAAATTTTCTATAGAATCGTAACAGGCCTTGGCCTAATACTTGGAAGGAAGATTATTATTATTTTATTATTATTATTATTATTATTATTATTATTACTATTATTATTTTATTATTATTATTATTATTATTATTATTATTATTATTATTACTATTATTATTATTACCATTATTAAAAATGAGGGAAATTTTGTGGAAGTGGCTGAATTCAAATACATACGAACAATAATCACAAATAGGAATGAGATGCACAAACAAATGAAAGAGGCTCAATTCTGGAAATGGGTGCTACTATGCATTACAGGGACCCTTGATGTCCGAACTGCTTTAAAAAAACAAACTGAAAATATATAAAAAAATATTATTCGACTAGTTATATTATATGGATGTGAAACATGGACTCTTACTTTAAGGGAGGACAGAAGATTACGAGTATTTGAGAATAAGGTTCTTAGGAAAATTTTTGGAACAAAGAGAGGTGAACAGATAGGTGAATGGAGAAGACTACATAACAGTGAACTACGTGGTCTTTATAGGAAGCCAGATATAAGAAGAGTTAAGTCTCATAAACTGTGATGGGCAGGACATGTGGCACGAATGGGGAATGAAAGACGTGCATGGAAACTTCTTGTAGTAAAACCAGAGGGAAAACGCCCAGTTAGTAGACCAAGAATAAGGTGGGAGAATAACATTAACTATGATTTGAGGGAAGTAAATTATAGAAGGGATGTTTGGAAAAACTTTTTGTTCAGGATAGAGATATATGGGGAGCTTATGTCCGCGCGGCCATAAACCTATGGGTTCGATAGTTACTTATTATTATTATTATTATTATTATTATTATTATTATTATTATTATTATTATTATTATTATTAATATTTAACATCTGAAATTTACGAACCTTATTTCACCTAAGGTACATTAGAGTTATAGTTTGTTACAAAGCTGTGAGTCATTATATAATGAAGTAAAGCGATCCCACTACAGGCCTCAGGAGGCCCTTAGGGTAGTAGGAGGTTAAGGCTCCCACTTTTTCTAGACAATCGGCACTTGATATCAGCCGGGTTGTCAGTCCTACGTGACGGCCGCCTTTATCCCCAGAACAAGTGTCATTACATAATTTTATCAAAAATTAAAGCTTTTTATGAATTTTATTTATAAAAACATTAAAATGTGTGTAGTTATTTTCTGACATAAGCACTTGTGTAACGGGTGGTTTACTTAGACAGGCGATGTTACTTAGATTGCCAGTTAGGAGTTTGGAGTGGATTTCAAATTAAAGGAAACAAAGACATGGATAGAGGGAATTATGAATGTGATTATGGACAAGGAGCTGCAGGATAGTGACTGAAAGAATAGAGATGAATGGAGGAAGTGAATCAACACTTACTACTGTACACAGGAAGATGTTGTATATATTTAAAACCTGGTAAGGTGAGACGGTAGGCCCTATCCCATCAATGTGAAAACACGCGAATTTGAGACCTATTTTCTCAGGAACTACTAGATGGATTGTAATGACATTTTTACAGCATATTAAATGAGCTCCCTCATTCCTCTTCTTATATCATCCATCCATTTAAATCTAGGTGGACCTCTCTTTCTTTTTCCAGGTGGAATCCATTCCAAAGCTTGTCTGGGCAATGTTTTCTCTGGCATCCTACGTATATGACCATACCATTCTAGTTGTCTGTATCTCACAAAATCTAATATTGAATTTTGGACTTTCATTTGTTGTCTGATGATTGTATTTCTGATTTTTTTTCAATTTAAAATGACTAGTTGAGCGTCTGATACAATTCATTTCAGTAGACATAAGCTTTAAACTCAAATTTTTATTCAACTGCGAAGTTTCTGCACCGTATGTTAGCGTGCTTCTACTCATGGATTTATAAATTTGTAATTTCGTACCTATTCTTAGGTTTTTATCCCACAAATTCCGTTTAACAATGTTATTAACGATCTGTCTTTTTGAATTCTATATTTTAGTCATTTTCTTGGGTACATTTTGAGTGATCTCCACCTTACTATGAAATATATTTCTGGTGCCCAAGTTCATTATAATAGGACACCAGTGATTAAGGATATTTAAAAAAAAAATCATGCAGTATACATTTCATTATCATCATCATGTCCACCGCTGTGGTCTGAAGGTAGCGTGCTGCCTTCTTACGCAGCGGGCCCGGATTCGATTCCCGGTCGAGACAGGCTCCTCGGTGAGGTTTTTCGGGGGTTTTCCTCACCTGTAAGACAAATGTCAGGAAGCTTAGGGCCCAACGGTCCCCGAAAATCATCCGGCCATCATCATCATCCTTCATCAGTGTGGAAAGCAACGGGAATCTATCACACCTATAATTCCCTAGAAAAGCTGCAAAGCATAGCATTAAAATGCTATGATTGCAGTGAAAGACCTGCCTTCGGGCAGAATTACTATGGATGGATCATCATTATTATAGATTGGCCTAGAAGAGTAGTCGTACTGATACAGGACACGACACCTTCATCGCCTCGGTCTTCTACCAACTCAACAATGTATCCTCTGCAACACTATGGAAGATATGGATGCTGATCACATCCGAACTTGCCCAACCCTAACAACCAACAGTTTCGTGGGCAAATACAGGGAAGCCAGGGAAAAGATGATGAACCTTTTACAATTTTTATTGTTATTATTATTATGTCCACCGCTGTGGTCTCGAGGTAGCGTGCTGCCTTGTCACGCAGCGGGCCCGGGTTCGATCCCCGGTCGGGACAGTTTTTCTGGGTGAGGTTTTTATCGGGGTTTTTCCTCACCTGTAAGACAAATGTCAGAAAAACTTTAGGGCTCAAACGGTCCCCGAAGTCATATGGCCATCATCATCGTTCTTATCATTATCATCATCATCATCCTTCACGGGTGTGGAAAGCAACGGGAAGCTACCACACCTACAATTTCCTAGTAAAGCTGCAAGCATAACATGAAAATGCTATGATTGCAGTGAAAGACCTGCCCTCGGGCAGAATTACTATGGGTGGATTATTATTATTATTATTATTATTATTATTATTATTATTTGTTTCCTCCAGTCATAATTGGCTAATGCCAAGTGTCAAACGCCACTGAATTTAAATAAATAAATTAATCCTACACCATTCATGAATATAGGCCAATGTTGACCTGTTTCGGTCTACACAAAAAGATAAGTACCATTTTCTTTTTTGTTTGTCAACTTTTTTTCTCAGTAGCTTTTGACGAGTTATAAAAACAATTTGGAAACAGTTCTGCCGTTTTTAACTGCAAGGCAGTGTTTATAGAATATCTCCATGACCTTCTTCTTCCTCTACGCATGAAAGCTGGCAGCTTGTTGCGTGTTCATTCACTACAGGTCCGGGGTATGGTGACATCCTTCCACTGTAGTTGTGGTCTTCCTAATGCCCTTTTCTGCTGAGATATCCAGTCATGTACTTTCTTCACTAATCTATTGTTTTCCATTCTATCTATGTGATCGTTCCAATTTAGTCTTCTATCATTTATCCAAAGGTTTATGGGTTCAATTTCACATTCTTCTCTAATAACAGAGCTGCGAATTTTGTCTCTCAGCGATTCTCCATAGTGCAGGAATTAAATTTCTTCCACAGAACAATGTGATGTATAATGGTCATGTCCAAAAAATATATCAGCCTTTTTAACTGCAAGGCAATACAATTCAGCGCCAAACCTCCCACTTATACTATAGGGAAGTAATACATCTACATGTGTTAATCACAGAGGCAGACGATCATCCTGCTAGTGTAGGGGTGACATGTGGTCAGTATGTTGAGTCAACCAGCCGTTATAGCTGGTTTTCTCAACGTGGAGCTGCTACTTATTGTAGCCACCCCAATTCCTCACGATGCTGAGTGCTAATTTATAATACCATCACCCCATCATCAGTTACACTCCAACATAAATATATACCCTGTATTTTTATGATTATGGTCCAATACAATTTAAAACTAAAATAAAGTAGCGTGTTATTTATGGTCGATTTTCGACCGCTTGGCGAACACTAGTAGGCCTATATATGTTTTTAAAATAAAAACAGTAGGCATATATATATCGCTCATTTGCTGCAACAACGTCATAACTAAAAAATTGTCGATATTGAGTTATTGGTACCACATGAAAGACAAAACTCACTTCTATATTCAGGAAGAATGACATAAGCTCTTGTATACAATGAGTTGGTATTTATGACTAGAGCGAGGATTTTTATGACATTTCATGTTTTAAACTATTAGCAGAGAGCGCTGAGACAAAGTATCTTTACATTTTATGATATATAGAATCAAATAAGACCTTCATATTTTTTCATATTTCATTATATTTTGGCGAAATGTTCATATTTTAGTAAAAATTTAATATTCCTTCATATTTTTCAACTTTCATTTTTTTAAATAAAATTTCCACTAATTGCTTAAAAACATTTTTGAAGTGATTATAGTTTTGAAATTTTTTGACAATAAAATATGGTAGACAGGTGAAAATTCCTCAGTATCCCATCTGGAAGAAGATAAATAGATTTGGTAAAAGAAAATATTTGAAAAAAGGATACATGGAATGACCAAGTGGAGGCTTTTGTCCCAAACTACACAACAAGAACAGGGATTTCCTAATCTGTGACAAGAACATGAATAAGTAGAACAACAATGTTAGAGTAATAACCACCTACTCTTTCTCTCTATCTCTTCCTTTTTGCTACCTAAGGACGTTCCTTATTTTTTGAGTGGATTACAGTATTTAAATGCTGCTGTGCTGAGAAATAAGGTCTAACTCCACAGTTTATGAAATCAGTAAAATTCTTGTAGGTAAAGCCAATATTATTCTCACTAACATCAAACTATCATATATAGTGCAGTACATGTTTGCTCCCATAACATCATATGGTGTGGACATACGTTTTGATCGTACAAAATAATTGACAGACAGGCGTTAAAAATTATTTTAAAAAACTCCTGTGTATTACGAACAGAATTGATAAATGGATTATTCAATGAAGTGAGAGAATAGCATCAACTGATTTGAAGGAATTAGATTATAGAGGGAATGATTGGAAAACATTAGCTCAGGATAGGGATGTATGGAGAGCTTATGTCCGTGCGGCCATGAACCTATGGATTCGATCGTGCTAGTGAGTAGTTAGTTAGGACTTGGTCTACGTGTGTTCTGATTCATCCAATTTAATGTTATTGTGACATTTACATATAGCCTACTGGAATTCATTATCTTTATGCAAGGTAAATAGAAGTCATCCAAACTGTACCTACTCTAAATTTTCTCGGTGGTATATTCGATGGAAGCATGCTACTACGGTCACCATGTTTTGTTTTTTGTTTATGTTTGGATTTCGTAATTAAATATCATTAGATAAATTAATTGATCGTGTTTTATATATACCCAGTATTAATTTATTGAAATAAAGTGTCAAAGTACAGGCTTGGGAAGCCCTTGTGGTAGATGGATGTTGAGACTTCCACATTTCTAAACAATAACTTAGGGATGTCCACTGGGTTCTCAGTCCGTGACGGCCGCCTTTGCCCCAGAACATGCGTCTGGTACTCATTTAAATTAAAAGCTGAGTAGACCCTAAGGCTAGGATACTGCCAGAAGGTTTGGTCCAGCTAAAAACCTAACCCCATTGAGATCAAACCCACGACCTTCCTGCTTGTTAGAGTGTTTCCTCAAACAATTACACTTCAACGTGAGCCATTAGAATTGCTTCAAATCACGAACATGATATTTTTATATTGAGTCAGAATTAATGAAAAATTAATTAAAATAGAAATACAGCGAAACTCTTGATTTCTTGAGCTACAAAACAGTCTTATTGTACGTATACCCATAAATTATACAGGGCTTGTGTATATACGTAAAACGTTAAACAAAAATAGTAGCTTCATAATATTTTTGTGTCCTAATTTTCATATTTTGTTACTATGATTTCATATTTTAGTATAATTTTCTTCATATAATTCCTCGCACTATTTATGACAAATACAGGCAAAGGTATATGGATTTCAGATCTTTAAATACTTCTCCTGAAAAACTATGTTCTTTTGAGTTATGACGTTGTTGCAGCAAATGAGCGATATATATATATATATATATATATAAACTAATTCACTGGCGCTAACGACATAATCTCTCCATACATCCCTATCCTGAGGTAATGTTTTCCAATCATTCCGTGTATAATCTAATTCCCTCAAATCATAGTTAATGTTATTCTCCCACCTTATTCTTGGTCTACCAACTGGGCGTTTTCCCTCTGGTTTCCCTACAAGAAGCTTTCATGCACGTCTTTCATTCCCCATTCGTGCCACATCTCCTCCCGTCGCAATCTACGAGACTTAACTGTTTATATTATATCTGGTTTCTTGTAAAGATCATATAGTTAACTGGTATGATATCTTTACGTTGTCGTGGTGGAGTGGCTTGCGTGCTTAAATGACCCCGAGAGCCAAGCTGGCGGTATCATTGCAGCCGATAAGGTTACCTATGCCGGACAGGTCGATGGTGACATACCAGACGAAAAGAGTACCTTGGTTGAGAGAGTGATGACCTTTCATCATAAAAATACAACCGTCAAGAAACGCGGACATGGGTTCCACTGGGGTAAAATTTTCCGGAAGTAAAATAGTCCCCCATTCGTTTCTCCGGGCGAGACTACATGAGGGAAACTATGCCAAAGGCTCAAACACAGGGACATGTTCCTAGGTACGTGGAATATTAAGACTTTATAGTATAGCGGGGCGCTAGAGATATTAATGCGAGAATTATATATATATATATATATATAGTCCTCCTGGCGCGACAGGTCTAGGAGGCCCTTAGCCTACCAGCCGACTGCTGGTCTCACATCCACATGTGTCGATCACAGAGGTAGATGATTATCCAGCCAGTGAAGAGGTAACATGTGGTCAGCATGTCGAGTCTCCCAGCCGTATATATATATATATATATATGCACGGTATTTATAAAAGTTGAATGTATATTTAAGTAACATAAACAAATAATAAACAAATATGACTAGGGCTAGGATTTTTAGGGCTTAAAATCACCGAAACATGCAAAAAATGCAATTATGACATAATATTTACAAAAAATATGCACTGTAACATAAAAAAATGTGAACTAATAATAGTATAATTATGTAATCATTTGAGTAGTAAAATCAAGTAGTAGGCGTAAATCAGCTTATAACAATTAACTGTTTATTTAAAAATAAAATACAAATGAGAAGGAAGCTAAAGTATGGAATTTGATATTGTAGCACGCTTCTAGTTTTATTAAAATTATCTGCTTGCTGCGAGACAATACACAAATATTTGCTCAGGTAAATATGTAAAGGAAAAATTCATTCTGTGAATCGAAATGGAGACAAATATAGATTTTACAAGACACAAAATTCTGAGGAATTTGTCAAGTCAAACACGGAAGAAATTATGATCTTGAAGAAAATTTCCGGGCTGTAGGCCGGAAATCTTCTTCAAGATCATCACAGCGATTAAGCCTAAGTGAATACGGAAGAAATTGTACGATAAAGGTTCTTTAATTCTTAAAAAAGTGAAAAGTGACGAATATGACCAATAAATTGTTATAATATGCTCTCTTATATACAAATGGCCAAATATGCATAAAAATTACTTAATAACGTACTTTAATTCAATTAGTTTTTGTGCCTTCTGCCGGCACCATGGCCCTGGGGTCGACTCAGCCTCTAACGGAAATGAGTACCAGACGCTTGTTCTGGGGGTAAAGACGGCCGTCACGCAGGGCTGACATCAAGTGCCGATTGTCTAGAAAAAGTGGGAGCCTTTAACCTCCAACTACCCCCAAGAGCCTTCTGAGGCATGTAGTGGGATCACTTTACTTTACTTTATAAAAAGCATTTATGTGTATTTAAGAAATATATTTTTTTAACAGTGAGCTATTTATTAATTTAGCCTGGTGTAGTTAAGGCCATGTGTCCTCTTCCACTCACCAGGACAAACACATGAAACTTAAATACAAAAAATTACAATAATATTACATACTAAACAATAAACTGAACAACAATAAAAATAAAAAGAAAAATAAATACATAGAAAGTAATAAACTGTAATGAATTTATCTATCGTTTCTATATATGTAAGAGACATTAGGTAAAAATATTGGTAAAACTTAATATTATTTTTATTGAATAAAGGAAAACAAATTGTTATTGATTGTCAAAAAAATAATTTTTTTAATGCCCCAGATTATCATTTTGAACATTTCTGGTGTTCTCTCCAGGCATTGGCGTACTTGTAACCCACTTCTGAAGTTGGGGCGCCTGGAAGGCGGGGTTACGTTGCCCCGATGATATGATGGGTAGTGATGATGATAGTGGTGCGCCAGGAGAGGCCTTAATCTTAAGCTTAATCTAAGATGAATATGATTATTGCGATGACCGATGAAGTTCGGGGACCGTTTCGGCCTTAAAGTTTCCTGACATTTGTCTTACACATGAGGAAAACCCCGATAAAAACCTCACCCAGGAAACTGTTCCGACCGGGGATCGAACCCGGATCCGCTACGTGAGAAGGCAGCACGCTGTCTCGAGACCACAGCAGTGGACGAAAAATATTAGCGAGATGTTTCTGTTAATAATTTTATCAGTTTGTTTTTAAAGGATGGTAAAGTTTGTCAGTCTCTGACATATGACTCTTACATATATATATATATATATATATATATATATGTGTGTGTGTTGTAATTAAATGTTTGACATTGAGCAATGCAAGCTTAATATAGCATTTATTTTTCTTATCATGTCATATATTATTCAATAGTAGATTATATACGGTTTATGCAATTAAATTGGTATGGGCACTTACGACGAATGCAAGAAGAAAGATTACCCAGGAAAACATTGGAATGGTGTCCACCTGGAAGAAGGAGGAGAGGAAGACCTCGAAACTCGTGGACGCAGGAAATAAGAACTGGAATGAGAGCAAGAGGACTGGAGGACATGGATTGGATGGAGAGAGACGAGTGGAGAAGAAAAATAAAACTTTAGGCACAGAAATATGTGTAAACATTAAAATTCTGTGGTTATGCTCCTTGTCTCTGGTCCCGAAGGTCGCGGGTTCAAACCCGGCCGGGGTCGATGGATTTTTTATGATGGAAAAATCCAAGGAGCAAGTCCTCCGGGAGGGACTTTAAGCCGTGGGTCCCGAGTCTGAAGATTTTCAGACTCGTAAAAGATCCTTAAGCCTGAATGAAAAGGCCTCTAAGCAAAATTTACCGAATTTTCCCGTCCTAGTACTACCTTGGTTTCCCAAATGTCAGTATGAGGCGGAACGCTGACCACGCACCACTCAAATGACATATATACGAATACAAGTGTAACTAAATTACTATGGTTCAAATTCTTCCCTGTAAGGGGAGAGCGCCTAAATCTCTGTTAAGGGAAAGGTGGGCTTACAAGATACAAGATATAAATAAATAAATAAATAAATAAATAAATATATATATATATATATATATATATATATGGTATAAGAAAAATAAATGCCTGGACGGGATTCGAACCCGGATCTCTGAGTCTGTACCTCAGCGTGATATCCATTACACTACCAGGCGAATCCAATTCAAACACTTATTTTTCTTATATATGTATTATACTCTCCATTATTACTAGATGTCGCGAGAACACTGTCTTCACTGCCATCTAGTAGCTGACTATATCAAGTAAGCAAATTAAAGAGAATATTTATTTTACTTTATAGCAGTGACGCTTTATCGATGTTATAATTAAATCTTTAACATTGAGCAATGCAAGCTTAATATGGTATGATAAGAAAAATAAATGCCTGGACGGGATTCGAACCCGGATCTCTGAGTCTGTACCTCAGCGTGATATCCATTACACTACCAGGCGAATCCAATTCAAACACTTATTTTTCTTATATATGTATTATACTCTCCATTATTTCTAGATGTCGCGAGAACACTGTCTTCACTGCCATCTAGTAGCTGACTATATCAAGTAAGCAAATTAAAGAGAATATTTATTTTACTTTATAGCAGTGACGCTTTATCGATGTTATAATTAAATCTTTAACATTGAGCAATGCAAACTTAATATGGTATGATAAGAAAAATAAATGCCTGGACGGGATTCGAACCCGGATCTCTGAGTCTGTACCTCAGCGTGATATCCATTACACTACCAGGCGAATCCAATTCAAACACTTATTTTTCTTATATATGTATTATACTCTCCATTATTACTAGATGTCGCGAGAACACTGTCTTCACTGCCATCTAGTAGCTGACTATATCAAGTAAGCAAATTAAAGAGAATATTTATTTTACTTTATAGCAGTGACGCTTTATCGATGTTATAATTAAATCTTTAACATTGAGCAATGCAAACTTAATATGGTATGATAAGAAAAATAAATGCCTGGACGGGATTCGAACCCGGATCTCTGAGACTGTACCTCAGCGTGATATCCATTACACTACCAGGCGAATACCATATCATACCATATCATACCTTATCATACCATATTAAGCTTGCATTGGTCAATGTTAAAGATTTAATTATAACATCGATAAAGCGTCACTGCCATAAAGTAAAATAAATATTCTCTTTAATTTGCTTACTTGATATAGTCAGCTACTAGATGGCAGTGAAGACAGTGTTCTCGCGACATCTAGTAATAATGGAGAGTATAATACATATATAAGAAAAATAAGTGTTTGAATTGGATTCGCCTGGTAGTGTAATGGATATCACGCTGAGGTACAGACTCAGAGATCCGGGTTCGAATCCCGTCCAGGCATTTATTTTTCTTATCATACCATATTAAGCTTGCATTGCTCAATGTTAAAGATTTAGTTATAACATATATATATATATATATATATATATATCATAAAAATCCTAGTCCAGCAATAAGAATAAGAAATACTGTTTTATTGTTGGTTACATTTTCTCCTCTCCATTACCATTTTCCATTAAAACAATTATAAATGTATGAATTTACCTGTTGTATAAGGAGAGTGCATGTAGAATTCCACTTTATGGATTTAACACTTTCAAATAAATGTTTGATTTTTAACTTTACTACATTCAATAAAATATTGTTTTGATGTCACCTCTTATAATTAAAATCACGCACAAAATAAATATAAACACTGGTGACGCGTGCGCGCGGTTTAGGATCGAGTGAAAACAATAGATTGTCGACTTATCTCGAGCGAGCTCAGATACCAACTGACTTTCAACTCACGTCTGTGAATGACTCGGATGGCCTCGACAGGTCGCCACTATTTACCCTTCCTAAATAGTACTTCTGCTGTCATCTATCAGATTATGTTGAAACTAAATTTACAATCTATTGTCATGCAAACAATCAGCTTATCATTTTCAAAATTAAATTTTATTATTTTTATGTTTGAACAGTAGAGACTGCCTGACTGCACCTGGCGGGGTTTTTGTTAACTCCTTGCAAGATTACATTATTGTAGTCTTCAATTATTTTACTTTAAATGAGAAAACATGAATATATATATATATATATATATATATATATATGTTATTGAGAACACTACATATATATAAGAAAAATGTATGTTCCAATTGGAATACTTGGGTAGCTCAGATCGTTAGAGCGCTAAACGTACAGAGTTTAGAGACTCGGGTTCAAATCCCGACTCAAGCATTCATTTTTCTTTCCATATCATATGTGTGTGTATATATATATATATATATATATATATATGAATAAGAACTTTTTTTGGGTTTTCCGCGTCTTGGATTCAAGTTCGGCCTCTGGCCACTGATTCCGACGTTTCGGCATGATCCCACATGTCATTATCAAGGAATGATAAGTTCGAGTCTCAGGTTTAGGTCTTATATAATTAAACACATAGAGTTTTTGCTGTGATCACGTCGGAATAAGTGGCCAGAGGCCGAACTTGAATCCAAGTCGCGGAAAACCCAAGAAAACGTTCTTATTCATACTTATATCCGTGCAAATCTGCCCGAAACAAGGTCCTTCACTGCAATCATAGCCTTTTCATACTATGCTTGCAGCTTTACTAGGGAATTATAGGTATGGTAGCTTCCCATCCCTCCATGGTATCTTTTCCTTGTCGTGGTGGAGTGGCTTGCGTACTTAAATAATCCCGAGAGCTATGGCGGCGGTAGCATTGTTGCCGATAGGGTTACCCATGCCGGACTGATCGAAGGTGATAAGACAGACGAAAAAAGTACCTTGGTCGAAAGAGTGACGATCTATCACCGTAAAAATACAACCGTCAAGAAATGCGGACATGGGTTCAACTGGGGTAAAATTTTCCGGAGGTCAAATAGTCCCCCATTCGGTTCTCCAGGCGGGGACTACTTCAGGGAACCCATTCCAAAGACTCAAACACAGGGACATGTTCCTAGGAACATGAAATGTTAGGACTTTATACAATCGCGGGGCACTAGAGATATTAACGCGGGAATTAGATAAATCGCCCTTGGATATAGTCGCTTTACATATGGGGAATGAAAGACTTGCATGGAAGCTTCTTGTAGGAAAGCCAGAGGGAAAACGCCCAGTTGGTAGACCAAGAATGAGGTGGGAGAATAACATTAACTATGATTTGAGGAAAGTGGATTATACAGGGAATGATTGGAAAGCATAGGATAGGGATGTATGGAGAGCTTATGTCCGCGCGACCGTGAACCTACGGGTTCGATAGTGCCAGTGAGTAAGTAAGTAAGGTAGCTTCCCATTGCTTTCCACACCGGTGAAGGATGATGATGATGATAATGATAAGGACGATGATGATGGCCGGATGATTTTCGGGGAACGTTGGGCCCTAAGCTTCCTGACATTTGTCTTACAGATGACGAAAAACCCCGAAACCTCACCCAGGAGCCTGTCCCGACCGGGAATCGAACCCGGGCCCGCTGCGTGACAAGGCAGCACGCTATCTCGAGACCACAGCGGTGGACCTTTTAAATAAAGTAAAAATATTATAATTTGTTGATTATGCAAGTTCTTTCTTGAAACATACCCTCAATCTGTGTAAAGCCAAAGTGGCGTAAGTTACTTAAGTGCTTATAAATTACTTATAAAGTGGAATTAAGGGCAAAAAATAACATACATGAGCAAAAACAATCAATTTTGAACACATGGGGTGGGGAAATTTTTGTTTCGTAGAATTCAGAAATTTTTCAGCCACTATTTTACTAAAAGTCTTTATATTTCAAAGCAATGTTTAATGGACTTACGCCACTTTGGCTTTAAAAGGCTCATATATAAATAGGCAAAGACAAAACAGTTAAGAACAATTTTCTCTTCTGTTTGTCAACCGATTTTTTTGTAGCTATTGACGAGTTTTAGAGTTATCAATAATAAATTTGGAAATAGTAATGCCGTTTTTATCTGCAAGGCAGTGTTTATGAAAAATCTTCATGATGCAAGAGTTAATTTCTTCTAGAGAAGCATGTGATGTATAAAGTACATGTCCAAAAATTATCTACCTTTTTTAACTGCAAGGCACTAAAATCCAGCGCCAAAGCTCTCATTTAAACTATAAAGAAATAATGCATGTACATGTGTTAATCACAGAGGTAGACTATCATCCTGTCAGTGAAGGAATGACATGTGATCAGCATTTCGGGTACCCCAGCCGTTATAGTTGGTTGCCTCTGCCTGTGGCAGCTAGACCAATATCCACAAGTGAGAATAATCCATATAGTTTGATATTTTAGTCTTAAAAGTTTTTTTTAGTCTAACAACAATTCTCTTCCTCTCCACGGAGCCACAGGAATAGAAGGCCCTTGGCCTAATAGGTATCTGCTGGCCTCACATCCACATGTGTTAAACACTGAAGTAGACGATGATCTAGCCAGTGTAGGGGTTACACGTGGTCAGCAAGTCGCGTCCGCCAGCCGTACGTATTGTCTCTTCTTGGGTCAGCATGCCGGATCCCCAGCCGTTACAGCTGGTTTCTTCTGCCTCTGGCAGCTAGTCCAATATCCATAAGTGATAAGAATCCAAACAGTTTGAAATTTTAGTCTTTAAACTTTTTGTTAAGTACCGTATTTTCTCTTCCTCTCCATGAAGCACCAAGCCTAGAAGGCCCTTGGCCTACTAGGTATCTACTGACCTCGCATCCACACGTGTTAATTACTGAGGTATACGATGATCTAGCCAGTGTAGGGGTGACATGTGGTCAGCATGTCGGGTCCTCCAACGTTACAGCTGGTTTCCTCTGCCTGTGGCAGCTAGCCCAATATTTACAAGTGAGAAAAATCCAAAAAGTTTGACATTTTATAGTCTCTCTGGTTTAACTTTAGGAGAGATTTGTAGAAAGAGACAACTGTACTCACCTCTCTCACTCGCACCTGTGTTGTCGGTTTTCTTCACCAAATGTTAATAGGGAAAAGAGGGAAGAGGAAAACTGACAACAGGGTGGGTTCTTTCTTTTGTATCTGGAATAAAGTGGTCAACGATCTACCCTTGTATCTCCATCTCTCTCACTGCCAAGTTAAGCCAGCTATACAATAGTCTTAAAACTTTTTTAAGTATTTTTCTCTTCCTCTCCATGGAGCAACAAGCCTAGAAGGCCCTTGGCCTACTACGTATCTGCTGTCATCACTTCCACATGTGTTAATCACTAAGGTAGACGATGATCTAGCCAGTGTAGGGGTGACATATGATCAGCATGCCGGGTCCCCCAGCCGTTACGTCTCCGTCTTGGTGTTCGCCTCCGCGATGGGTTGTGGTGCTCTACCACTGAGCTAATAGGAATTGGTGCTAGAGCAACTCCGAATCGTCTTCTTATACTAATTATACTTCAATTTTTACTTTAAAAAAATATTGTAAAAACTTCTGCCGGGAACTGGATTCGATTCGAGGTCCACTAGCGAGCGAGGATCGACGCAGCGGCGAGGACCACCAGTACCATTTCACAAGCCGGATCTAATGAAAAATGATATGCTATTTGTTTTAAAAATGTCCACTTCTGTAGAATTTCTATAAAAAAGTGGAAAGTATTTGAAAAGCGGAGAGAAACAAATCATTTTAAATGTTTTCAAACAGTTTAGTGAAAAAATGCTACATTACCCATTGAGGATGTGGTGAAAATAACAGCAGAATTTACAGGCGAGTCAGCATGGAGCATAATTCTGATTGTAAAGAAACTGTAAACAAAGGACATCTATCGACATCATGGTAAAAGCCTATACGTTTAATTAGGTAGGCCCATGTATATTTTTTTGTCACAAATAAATAAGAAATGGAGTAAGTTCCTAATTACACTGGTTATCAGTACCAATAGTTGTACTTAATGCAGTTTTTTTATCTTTTTTTCAAATATGTATTCGGAATTTCTCCATCGCCCATAGTCTTTTTTATTTAATTTCAATTAATGGTATTAAATAATTATTTTTTAATAAACGTTTTTTCGTCCATTGGTGCAGGGAGCGATGAGCACGGGGAACACTTTCATCAGGAGATTTCAGCTATGGAAAAGAGATATCAAGGCAAATGGAACCGTAATATGCTGGCCGATTATTGTTGGACCATCAAGAGGGATGCTCCATAGGCAAAATATAGCAGAAAATCGTCATTTCTTACTTTCTATGTGAGTCCGAATGTTCGAATATTGTGTGGTTACGAATGTAGAAAATATTAAAGTGTTTGAAATTATAAATGCCTGTCTCTTGCCAACCTTACGCAATGGAGAAAACCCGATTTCAGATTTAAATTCAGGAGAAAAAAATACTACCAGAATCACATATTTTTCTTTCTGAGACAAAAAAAAATATTTTTTGTTGCTCAGTGTAATTGATTCCAACTTACCGTAAAATACATTGTTGCCTAAGAAGAGTATTTCTATGGATGACAGTTCCGTACACAATTCAGTTATACTTACTTACTTACTCACTGGCACTATCGAACCCGTAGGTTCATGGCCGCGCGGACATAAGCTCTCCATACATCCCTATCCTGAGCCAGTGCTTTCCAATCATTCCCTATATAATCTACCTCCCTCAAATCATAGTTGATGTTATTCTCCCACCTCATTCTTGGTCTACCAACTGGATGCTTTCCCTCTGACTTTCCTACAAGAAGCTTCCATGCACGTGTTTCACTCCCCATATGTGCAACATGTCCTGCCCATCTCAGTCTACGAGACTTAACTGTTCTTATTATATCTGATGACGAGTAAATGTTAGCACAACGGTTTTCGCAATAGATGGTGTTGGCAAAGTAATACATCACGTAAGTTTGTTTACAGTACAACTGGAACTCAGCTCCGAATTAGTATACAGAGTGATTCACAATATTATAGACTTCTAGGTGTTGTAGAGGGGATTTAATAGATAAAGTTTTGACAAGGAACCCATGTCCGGAAACGTACCATTTTGATGTAAAATAAGTTTGAAGATCGAAACATAAAGGCCTGTTATCTTGTGTCTTGTGTTTCAGAATAAGTATTACAGACTTCTGCGGGTTGTAGTACACTTGTCGAGTCGGAGGAAGATCTTGCACGAATTCTGGCGGCAGTTGAAATTACACTGAGCAACAAAAAAGAAACTTTTTTTTTATTCTGATAGTATTTTTTCTCCTGAATTCAAATATGATATCGGTTTTTCTCCATCACGCAAGGTTTCCGAGAGACAGGCATTTATAATTTAAAGCACTTTAATATTTTCTACATTTGTAACTACACAATATTCGAACATTCGGACTCGCCTAGAAAGTATGAAATGACGATTTTCTGCTATATTTCGCCTGTGGAGCATCCCTCTTGATGGTTCAACAACAATCGGCCAACATATTAGAATTCCATTTGCCTTGATATCTCTTTTCCATAGATGAAATCTCCTCATGAAAAGGTTCCCCGTGCTCATCGCTCAATGGACAAATGGACGAAAAAAGTTTATTAAAAAATAATTATTTAAATCCATTAATTAAAATTGAAATAAAAAAACTATGGGTGATGGAGAAATTCCGAATGCATATTTGAAAACACGATAAAAAACTGCATTAAGTACAACTATTGGTACTCATGAGACAAAAATCATGTTGACCAGTGTAATTGAGCAAACACCAGGTCTTGTGTGTCGTGTGTATTAAAACGTTCGTCGCAGGTACACTTTGTACAACGAACAACAGGGTCGCCACGTGGAACCACACTTGTAGTACAGCCCCTAGAAGTCTGTAATACTTATTCTGAAACACAAGACGCGATATCAGCCCATTGTGTTTCGATGTTCAAACCTATTTTACATCGAAATGGTACGTTTCCGGACATGGGTTCCTTAACAAAACTTTATCTCCTAAGTCCCCTCTATTATTCCTAGAAGTCTGTAATACTTATTGTGAATCGCCCTGTAGATGTTATCAGCCATCTCTTATGAGCTGCAGTATCTCCATATATCTCTCTATACATTGGGTTTTTAGAATTCCTGTCTACAGTTTTGCACCTTGGAATGTTCACCTCCAAACTGATAATGCGAGTGAATGCCTTCAGATATCTCTCGATGTTATTCCTTGTCTAGGCTGTGTCTATTGTTGTAATAAGTTAGTCCTTGATATGCATTAAAAAAAAAAAGAGAATCGGGATATGTTTCCCATTAAATTTATTGATGTAATTATGAAAATATATCATGAGATGTACACACTTTATTTTATCGACCGCTAACATATGACGACAGTTTAAAAATAACACGCATTACAACAAAGTCATAAATTATATTTGAAGAGAAAAATTATACGTTCAGGCTCAGATTTGAACCCAGGACTTTTCGCACTCTAGGCGAATGCTCTACCAAGTGAGCTATCTGAGCAACTCCAATCCAAACGCAAATCTTTCTCTTATATACACTGTTAATTTCCGCGCACCAAATGCTATGAAGCCTTTGCTTAAATTAAAATTCCCAATTAAATGTCTTCTCCATAAAGAAGCCACCATTTGCAAGATGGAAGCAAAGGTTTCATAGCATTTGGTGCGCGGGAATTAACAGTGTATATAAGAGAGAAAAATTTGCGTTTAGATTAGAGTTGCTCAGGTAGCTCACTTGGTAGAGCATTCGCCTAGAGTGCGAAAGGTCCTGGGTTCAAACACCAGTCTGAGCGTATAATTTTTCTCTTCTAATATAATTTATCTAATATAATTTATCCATCATAGAGATGCATGAAATGAATAATAAAAACATCGAAAGTCATACATGTTTTTCCCATTTCACCGGTAAATTAAAATTGATGTAGACTAACAAGTGAACTGTCGACCCCATTGCATGCCGACTCATCATAGTCTACTTTATCTCCTATCAGGAGCATAGCGCATCCACAAAGCCTCGCAAAGGGATCCTATCTTTGGATCTATTCGGTTCTTTGCTTCAGTTCGTTTAATAAAAGTTTATAAGGCACTAGCTAATACCCGGAGTGCGCTGCTACGCCTAAATAAATGAAAATTAATGTGATTTTATGTTTAGTTGAATAAGTAAATGGGAAAAATAATTATAAATTTATACTTTTTTGATACCCCGTGCTGATTACCCACCGTTGCCCGAGAATCTACTTATCCCGATCTTCTTGGCATAAATGAGCTAAAAGACAAAATTCGTTATTGTGAGTTATCCGTAAAAGAATACCCGCTGCTATGCTTGCATAGGAATCTACGTGCTTGTCTCGATCTTCTTGACATCAATGAAAGACAAAAATGGTTATTGTGAGTTATCCGTAAGAGATAAACATATGTTGTCGCAGACTTTTTTGTTGAGCTTTTTGAGATATTCAATTCTTTGTACATTAATTTTGTGTATTTGTTATGGTTTAGGCAGCGTAAGCCATTTAAACGTCCAAAGAGCTACTTTTTTCAAGTTTTCCACTACAAAGGGCGATTTTTAAGGGTGTAGGAGATGAGTATCACAACTCTCTTATAACCTATGTTCATCCCGGGAATCTCCTGAACATTTTTCAAAAAGCCCCATCACAATCGGATCGACGGTATAGACGCGCATAAAGTACGAAAGTACAAACAAACAAACAAACATTCATTTTTATATATTGGATGTGTCCGAGTCTAGTGAGGGGGTGCCAGACCAGTTGATTTTCTGTCAGGGTTATCTCCCTTAGCCTTTGTGAATCCCTTCACATCGCAGTCGGCTGCTGTTCTCTCATCCACGTGTGTTTTATTTAAACTATTAATAGAGGTGGAGGATAATCCATCTAAAGACTGTCCTCCCTTAAAGTGATCCTCATCAAAACAAAACCATGTGACCTGAGCGCTTTTCATTGTTATGGACATTTATGTACGATGTAGAAATAATTAAATTAAAAATATGTCCTCTGAATATACTTGTTATTCTTAGTGAATGAAAATAATAATATTCAAAACATAGAAAATATTCTAAAATAGCCTATATCTAACCCACAATTACAACTTAAAATAGTTTATTACATATGGATGATTTGAGTCATGCTTAAGTCGATTCTGATGTAAAACAAAATGACTAACGTATCGAGTCTTTTGTTGCTAACTAACTAACTAACTGGCACTATCGAACTCGTAGGTTCATGGCCGCGCAGACATAAGCTCTCCATATTTATCTATCCTGAGCCAATGTTTTCCAATCATCCTCTGTATATTCTACTTCCCTCAAATCATAGTTAATGTTATTCTCCCACCTCATTCTTGGTCTACCAACTGGGCATTTTTCTCTCGTTTTCCTACAAGAAGCTTCCATGCAAGTCTTTCATTCTCCATTCGTGTCACATGTCCTGCCCATCGCAGTCTACGAGACTTAACTGTTCTCATTATATCTGGCTTCCTATAAAGATCATGTAATTCACTGTTATGCAGTTTTCTCCATTCACCTATCTGTTCATCACTCTTTGGTCCAAAAATGTTCCTAAGAACTTCATTCTCAAATACTCGTAATCTCCTTTCCTCCCTTAAAGTAAGAGTCCATGTTTTACATCCATATAATATAACTATGTAGAATAATAGTGTTATATATTTTCAGTTTAACGTTTTTTTGAAAGGAGTTGGGAAGTCAACAGTCTCTGCAAGTTTCTATTACAAGTGAAAATTTATCGGCTGCGCAAATAAGCCACACCTTTAATTTTCAGGTACAAAATTTGAAAAATAAACACGGCTTATATTCAGGCCAATATGGTAAGTTTTTCTTTAGTCAGAAGTCATTCTTTGCTGCTGCATATTATATATTAGCAAGCCGTGGTGGTCTAGTTCCTTGCATCTAGTCCCAAGGGTCACGGGTTCAAATGTGGCTAGGATCAATGGATTTTTAGAATGGAAAAATCCAAGGAGCAAGTCATCTAGGAGGAACTTTAGGCCATGGGTCCCGAGTCTGAGGATTTTCAGGCTTGTAAAAGAACCTTAAATCTGTAAATAAATAATAGTTTACAAAAAACTAAAACAACACGCTTTATTAGAAAACCAAACTAAAAAATGAAAAATAATTTTAATTTCCAACATACTTGGGATAAAATTAAAGTGGTCAACAAAAAAATCATCTCCAACACATCTAGAATAAAACAAGAGTTATCTACAAAAAAAAAATTTTTACCATCAAAAGCGTGTGGTGCTCTATATCAATTATTATATTTGATAATAAACAGAAAGTAAAAGTAAAGTTTCTAAGAAGAAAACGTTAAAAACCATAAAAAGCACACCATGCTTTTGATCATAAAATTATTTTTTTTGTAGATAACTCTAGTTTTATTCTAGATGTGTTGGAGATGATTTTTTGTTGACTACTTTAATTTATCCCAAGCGTGTTGGAAATTAAAATTATTTTTCATTTTTTAGTTCGGTTTTCTAATAAAGCATGTTTTTTTTGTTTTTTTAAATTATTATTTATTTTTTTAATTTTTAGTTTAATTGATTGTCATAAACTGGAATCCCATTAAAATTTAATTGCTTAATACTCTTCTAAAAAAATAAAATGTCACTCTCGACAATTGTAGGGAAATTGTACAACTAAATCAGACTGTTAAAAATCTCCAAAGGAGAGCCTAGAGCATGACTTGGGATGTAAGAGCCACAGGAAGGAAGGAACACCACATAATACTCACTCACTGGCACTATCGAACCCGAAGGTTCATGGCCGCGCGGACATAAGCTCTCCATACATCCCTATCCTGAGCTAATGCTTTCCAATCATTCCCTGTATAATCTACTTCCCTCAAATCATACTTAATGTTGTTCTCCCACCTCATTCTTGGCCTACCAACTGGGCGTTTTCCCTCTGGCTTTCCTACAAGAAGCTTCCATGCACGTCTTTCATTCCCCATACGTGCAACATGTCCTGCCCATCGCAGTCTACGAGACTTAACTGTTCTTATTATATCTGGCTTCCTATAAAGACCATGTAGTTCATTGTTATGTAGTCTTCTCCATTCACCTGTCTGTTCATCTCTCTTTGGTCCAAAAATTTTCCTAAGAACTTTATTCTCAAATACTCGTAATCTCCTTTCCTCCCCCTTAAAGTAAGAGTCCATGTTTCGCACCCATATAATATAACTGGTAGAATAATAGTTTTATATATTTTCAGCTTAACGTTTTTTGAAAGGAGTTGGGACATCAAAAGTCTCTGCAATGCATAATAGCAAGCATTTCCAGAATTGAGCCTATGTTTAATTTCTTTGTGCATCTCATTCCTATTTGTGATTATTGTTCCTAGGTATTTGAATTCAGCCACTTCCTCAAAATTTCCCTCATTTGTCATTAGCTGTCCATTTCCATTATATACTGAATTTCTACGTGTGACCATAATAGGATGGAAAATAATAAACTTCTTAAGTTATTATTTAGTGTAAATGGAAGGAAGTAGAACTGTAGTAAGACCTAGATGAAGATGGGAAGATTGCTTTAAAACTTCTTGATGTCGGAACAAGCCAAAAGGCCTAAATCATCAAAATGATGATAATGATGATATATAATACTCAGGCCATTAGCCCACTGCTGTAGTCTCAAAGTAGTGCGCTGCCTTGTCACGCAGCAGGATGGGTTCAATTCATGGTCAGGTTTTTTCGGGGTTTTTCCTCACCTGTAAGACAAATGTCAGAAAGCTTAGGGCCCAACGGTCCCCAAAAATCATCTGGCCATCATCATAATCATTTTCACCAATGTGGAAAGCAACAGAAAGCTACCACACCTAAAATTCCCTAGTAAAACTGCAAAGTATAACATGAAAATGATATGATTGCAATGAAAGACCTGCCCTTGGGAAGTACACCACAGATAGATAGGTCATTATTCACATAAAAAAAACTCCAAGCGTGACAGACTTAGAAGACCCTTGGCCTACCAGCCGGCTGCTGGTCTCACGTCCACATGTGTTAATCACAGAGGTAGACAATCATAAGCCAGTGTAGTGGTGACATGTGGTCAGCATGTCGGGTCCCCAGCTGTTATAGCTGGTCTTCTTTACCTGCAGCCGCTACTTATTGTAGCTACCCAAATGCCTCACGATGCTGGGTGGGCATCGGTCCCATACTGGCCGAAATTCCATGAGAAAATGTCTTCCCCCATTGGGACCTGAACCAGTGCAAGTCCCATAGCTCTGCACCAAGGCTTTTTACCTTAACCACGTGGCTATGGCACAGGACTCATTATTCACATACTGACAATAATATGTGAATATTTTTTTGCTATTTTTCTTCAAATTACTGCATTAGAATCCATTTAATGGTTTTCCCTCACCTGTAAGACAAATGTCAGAAAAACTTTAAGGCCCAACTGATCCCCGAAATCATATGGCCATCATCATCATCATCCTTATCATTATCATCATCATCATCATCATCCTTCACTGGTGTGGAAAGCAACAAAAGCTACCACACCTACAATTCCCTAGTAAAGCTGCAAAGCATAGCATAAAAATGTTATGATTGCGGTGAAAGACCTGCCCTCGGGCAGAATTACTATGGATGGATATAGGATTAGTTGGAAAACATGGAATAAAATAAAAGATAACAAAATATTATTATAGAGTATTTATTAAGCGAATTATCACATTTTGAAAAAAAAAAAAGAAACTATTGAGTTATGTTCGGTAATGGCATTACAGGAAAATATTATTTTATAAATAAAATTAAGCTAATTGTTGATTAGTACATTCATAGCAGCACATGGGCAGTGCATACCGCCAGTAATATCCTCCACCACAACTACTGACTAAGTGAAAACAGGAACTATCAGTGAGTAGAAACAGCATTGACACGTGGAGACGATAAGCATTCACTTTAGCAAACGTGAAAAAAGCAACACATACCTTTCCTGAAAAACTACTCCCATTACAGTGCTGCCTAACAGAAACACATTAAACCAATAAATGCATGTCGATACATTAAATTCTTAGTTTAAATATCACAATAATATTTTAGATTTAATTTACTTCCTTCACTCAAATTCTAGCTTCATAAAAGTAGAATCAATTTTTTAGGGATTTATGAAATTATAAAAAAAAAATTTAATATTTACAATATAATTCAATTCCCCCATGGGCTAGACCTTGTCGTGGTGGAGGGGCTCAGTACCTAATGACCCAGACGACTAGATAGGGAAGTCTGGTTTTTAACTAGCTTGCTAACTAGTAAGAGGAGAAGGGAAGCGAACTAGCTCCAACGCAGGAACCTCAACGGCTTCAGAAGCGGAAGAAGAATATTGTTCTCAACGGTAAAGAAGGCGGAAGAGGAAACCTGCAAGCCAAGGGGTAGATGGGACTCCAAAGCTTTGGTTAGCAACCCGTCTAGGAGAAGGAAACTCTAAAATAAATCCATGATCAACTATGGAATGTGGTTGTGCGTCTGGGCTGGTAACCCGACCACATAAAAAATTTCCAAACTCATCTCTCTCACAGTGTTAAGCCAAGAGGTTCAAGGAATGTAGGAAGGCCAGTGAAAAGATGGACAGAACAACTGTGAGGTGGAACAGGCATTTTGCCTAGCCCGTGAAGTGAAGAAGAAGAAGACAATTCAATTCTCAGGAGGATCTTCGAGATAGTAGAAAATTAAGATTTCCTTTTTCTAGATAATTGACACAAGATGTAGCCAGCTGGGTTGTCAGCCTGTGTGATAGCCACTTTTAGCCCAGAACAGATGGTACTCCTTTCTTAGGGATCCAAGGGTCATGGTGTTGCCAGAAGGTTTAGGCCAGTTTAAAAATCCTGATCTCACAGGGACTTCAACCCGTAACTTTTAACTTGTAGCATAATGCCTTAATCAACTATGCTAAGGCAGAAAAGTCTACGGTAATATCTCAAAAATATATTTCTATGAGTTATAATGCTCTCATTTTAATATGTAATTTTAAATTGCTTATTAATGAGGATTTAAAATAATTTCTTAGAGATAGTAATTTGTTGCAATTGCAAATAAATGCAAAATGTGTCAAAAACTCATGACTGCACTTTTTCAGTTCACAATTAAATGCAAAGATCACACATTTCTGTAAAATAAGTTTGAAATAGTTTTTAGATTACTTTCTGTACCCACAAGATGCCGTTATCTCTGGAGGTAAGAAGAGAGTACAAAATGTTGTATCAGTGGTTACTCGCACAGAAGAACTAATCCCTAGTGAAATATTCCAAGATATGTAGGGATAAAATCAGAATTAAACAATGAACAGAAATATATTAAATTAATGTTGGGAAGTAAACATTATGAGGTACAATCATTGAAATTCATCGGAGAACATTTTTTGACAACTCACCTCACAAATTTAATTTTTTTCCCTCAGTTATGGCTGACGATGTACGTGATTATGTTTGAAACTGTGCAGGATCGTGAAAAACATGAAATTTATGAGGTGAGTTGTCAAAAAATGTTCTCCGATGAATTTCAATCAGCAGAAAATGATAAAAGTGGGCATTTTATGTTACTTCAAACATCGTAATGTGCAAGTTTTGTAATAAGAGATTGGCTTGGGAAGAAAGAGACGTATTGGAAAAAATATTAACATAATTCCAGAAAGAAAGTGTTATTTAGTAAACATTCAATATTTTTATAATGTGGGTTCTCGTAGCTTTTTAAGTTGTTATGATTACTTTAAAAAATTACTAAATCCTAATTATTAATTTACTTATTGCTAAAAATCTGAAATTTCATTTTCAAAATGATTAATTTTTAATTACCAAATTTACTATCTCTTACATGGGAAAGAAAAATATTAAGGAAGATATATGGATCAGTACAGGAACAAGACATATGGAGAATTAGAACGAACCAGGAATTGAAAGAATTATATAGGGATTTAGATCTGGTAGGAGATATTAGAAGAAAGAGACTGGAATGGGTAGGACATGTGTTGCAGATGGAGCAAGAAAGAGGCGCAAGAAACATTTCAGAAGGGAAACTGGAAGGAAGAAGAAAGGTGGAAAGACAGAACCTAAGATGGTTAGATAAGGTTGAGGAAGACTTAAGACAACTGAAGATGAAAAGATGGAGACAGAAAGCTAGGAACAGAGAAGAATGGGCAGTTGTTATGAAGGAGGCCAAGGTTCTTAAGAGGACCGTAGAGCCAAAGGAAGAAGAAATTTACTATCTCTATCCATGATTAATTTGAACTGCATGGAGAAGCACCAGAACATTAACCTTTGAACGTCTTGCCTGGCAGTAGAAGGTAATGTTGAAAATACCTCGGTATGCCTTACCGGATATATTAGTCTAAAGTTTGCAAGTAGCTGGAGGAGAGATAACAAAGTGTTAAAAAAATTAATTAAAAGTTCCGGTAATGATCCTAAAAATGTGTTTATGTTAGAAGCACTGTTATAAAAACTGGTAAATGATGAAGCTAAGCTCCCATTTATATTAGGTGGTATACACTGCCCAATACCGACAATTTCTTTCACAATAGTTATTAGCCGTTAAGCTTAATTTATGAATGTACATAAGAAAAATAAAAATGGCAGTCTTTTACTGAGATAACATACATTAAAAATTAATAAGATGAAGCACACAAAAAATAATAATGAATTTCTTTCCATGAAATTTTTTTTTCTTTGATTTTCTAAAAACCCATACTGCAAAAAAACAGTTACAAAATATTGAGGATCACAGTATTTGGCAATTGGAAGAGTATTGGATCCTGCAATACCTTCATTCAAACCCAGAGAGTTCCTAGGCAATCAATATTAAATATACAATTTATAATTTGTGATTAAGACTGGGAGAATATTTGTTATATGCAATGTTAATGGATCAATATTTTTGCTTTTATTAGTGTATATCGAGTGACATCCCAGTCTTACCACAAATAAGTTCACTTTAGCATACATTTCAACATTCTTTCATTCTTTACACTTAATATTTATAATATATATTATATTTATAGTCGTATAAAACTTTCAAATCCTCCAATGGCTTAAATGCAGTTCGTTGGCGAGGTACAAACCTCAAGATAACATATTTGCAAGTCTTAAGGGGTGTAAGAAATTATGTTTAATTTAAATTAGCACCAAAAAAAAAAGATAGTAAACAGTGTCTATACATTAAGAGTCAGTTTCTCCAAAACTTATTAAACCAGTTCAAGTTACTTGATACTTGTGTTTTGGTTTCCCAACAATATTTTAGGTTCGGTTTAGCCTAAACTGATATTAAAGTTATTCCAAATCAAAATATACTAATATTGGCTATCCTAATTAATTATTAATGATTTGGATATTCATATTTCTTGATTTTTATGCAGACCTAGGTTCCATCGCTTTTGCACAGAAATCATCTTACAGGATGGACAACCACAAAAGACAGTTGGAAGCAAAAGTGACGAAATATAGGTTTGCGTAAAAATCAAGAAATTTGAAGTTAGTCAAATATCCAACTCATTAATGATTAAAATAAACTTCATACTGTTATTTCCTACATGTATTAAATTGGCTATCCTGTTCGATTATTTACAGACATAAATCAATTTAACAGAATTTGTATACAAATGCATAATTGATAATTCATCTTTAATTCTCATCAATTCATGATAATGGAAGATAAAGAACAGAAATATTAACCAATAGGAGACAAGATATTTTTATGTTAGTAGAAAAAATGAAAAATATAATTGAATACAGGAAAACAGACCATGTCTCTGTAAAAAGATAAAGAATTAGTTTGGAAAGAAGTGACAGGCTGAGATTAGGTGTTGTGATTATAAACTGGAAGACTCTCAAGGTGAAATATGATAATTTAAACAAAATAACAAAACAAAAGCTTAGTGTTTTGTTATTTTTTATTACATTATTCTACCTTTATTTGGTGAAAAAATATATTTACTATTTTTTTGTAAATCCAAAATATGTTATAAAATTAAATTTCATTCCTTTTTTTTAATCATTTATTCTTGCCCTAATATTCCTATGTACCATTGGTCTTATTATTTCTAAGTAATCATCTTCATTCATTTTGCTAAGAATTTTGATATAATCTTTCAGCTGTTTGTACTGCAAGTGTCTTATTTTTAGGTTATAAAAATCAAATTATAAAAAGATATTATGAGAAGATGTGTCAAGTTTGAATTTATAATCTTTATTAAATGAGACTCATAATTTTAAAATACAATAGAAAGTAACATTAAGAGGTTTGTTTAATAATTATAACATTTTGTCTGTTCATTCTTACCTCTTATAGTTGTTTTTGTCAAACATATGTTTCAAGGCTTCTTAGCCCCATCGTCAACGATTCAGACTCAGAATCACTGACGATGGGGTAAGATGCCTTGAAACATATGTTCGATAAAAACTACTATAAGAGGTAAGAATGAACAGACAAAATGTTTTAAACCTCATAGTGTTACTTCCTAAAAATAATAATTATAAAAAGAAAATCTAACATGTTTTAACTAAAACTATCAGAGGATTTAACTTTAATCTCTCTTTACGATTTAAATCAATTTGAAGAAAATGAACCCTAGATTAAACAAAGTTTTTTCTTTTTCTTTTTGTTATTTTGTTTAAATTATCATTCATATCACACTGAGTGTCGTCCAGACAAATTACAACACCACTGGTCTCATCGAACTTATCTGCTATTTCATTCCAAACTAATTCTTTATCATATTCCTGCATTCAATTACATTTTTCTTTTCTTCCACCAACAACATCAAAATGTCTAATAAATAACTTTGGCCTGTATTCTTCTTACCTCATACGATTGTTTCTTTAAAACATATGTCTAAAAGAAATAACTATATGTGGTAAGAAGAATACAGAACAAACATATTTATTAAGAAGAACTTCACAATGCTACTTCCTATTGTATTTTCAAATCAAAATATCTGTCCCTTATTGAATAAAATTTTAGCTTCTATTTATTTCTTTATCTGCCATTATAATTAAATTCATGAGAACCAAAGAAATATCAATATTGCAGTTGTGTACAAATACTGTTAAATGTATCTTCATTTATCTCTATAAATAATCAAACACAATTGCCAATAATATAAAGCAAAATGTTTTCTACCTCTCCTCATAACCAATCTTCTAAGTAGATTGCAATTTCAAGATCTTCACCACCCCATCCTCAGTACAATTTTGCCAAAAAAAAAATGTCAGCAAAATTGTACAGAGGATGGGGTCGTAAAGACCTAGAAATTGCAATCTACTTAAGGGATTGGTTATGAGAAGAGGTATGAAACATTTAAATGTATATAATAAATTTGGGAATTTTTAACATTATGAGGTTTTATTAATAAGAATTAAATGAATTGTGAATTCTTCTTACCTCATACTTCTATGTTTTTTTAAACACAGAACTGCAGTATCAGCGACTATCGTCACAATCCTCAGCTGTTTTTAAAAAACAGAAGTATGAGGTAAATAGAATTCACAATTCATTTAATTCTTATTTAAATTTATCTTGAATTAAACCTTATAGTGATTTATTCCTAAAAAGTTCAATAGAATTGCCAATGTTAATATATTTACATTCTTGTTTATCAATGTGAATGATTTCTCAGTGTTAACAGAAGACAAATTTCTCTTGCTTCTGTCAGCAGAAAATACAAGTTATCAATCTGGATTGTGACTGATCTGGTCAGCATGTGGAAAATAATGGAAAACCACTACATTATACTCCTTTGTGTATAAAACCTTAATCCAAGTTTAAACAATATGTGGGCTAAAATAATGTTGGGAAACAAAAAACTCAGTTAAAAAATAAACTAATTTGAAAACAGCACTAAGAAAAAAAAAAAGAAAGAACAACTTATTTTCTAAGGAGAATAAAGAGAATTGCTATGTTAAATAATTAGCCACCACCATAAAAAAATAATTATACCCCATCTGCAACTCTACTTCATTATTATAATATAATATTTAAAAAAGTAAAGCCATCGGAGGAGATGAAACAAATGAAAATACACTCTAGATCATTGTCATAACTACCGGGTATTTCCTCTCCACAAACTCTACGTCTAACTCGATCAAAAATGCATTTTCAATAATCCCCGTTCAACACAACATAAAAAACTAAAACAAAACAAATCGTAGCGTACAAATGGAAGACACTTGTTCTGCGAGGAAGTCATTACTTGGTCGTACTTGTATATTTTCTTCCTTGCATTCGTCGTACGCTACAGTAGTCAGCAGAAGTACATCGTAGGGGTATACAAAAATCTCAAATCGTAGAAAATAATGAATGAGTCACGTTTGATGGATAATTCAAGTCACTATCGGTGGAATGAACAACACTTTAACACTTTGTTTTTGGTACAATGTGACGTTAAGAGAGGTAGTCTGGTGAAGGTTCTGCTACTGGCTCAGGCGTTGTGAACAACGGGTTGGGGAACTCTGGTGGATGTGGTAGAGGTCCTGTTGTCTTGGGTTTCCTTCTGTATGCCATGAGCCAGCAAGATACTGCAACAGCCACTGCTACGAGAGCTAGCAGTGCTGTGATAACTAATGCTATGATGAATCCGATCATCGAAACACAGATGTCCTCCATGTGTTGGGTGTCTGGAGCTGAAAGTAACAAACCCACAATTATTTACATGCATATTGGGATGAAGATCTGTGCATAGGAGAAGAAATGGAAAATATAAATATCAACAATGGAGAAGCACTAAAACGTAGTATTGAATGCACTTATTTAGGAACACAATGGAAATTAAAAATAGAATCGCACAAACAAAACAAGCAATAAATGCTCTCAACTCTGTTTGGTGGAGCAAAAATATTACAAAAAATAGAAAATTACAAATATATCAAACCATAATTCAGGGCATTTTAACATATGGCGTTGAAGTCTGGAAAATTCCTACCAGGGAAATGAAAATAATTTTAAGTACAGAAATGGGTGTTTTAAGAAGATCAGCTCAAAAATCTAGAATGGATAGAATACGAAATAAAGATATAAGGGAAATTATGGGTGTACAATAGGAGCTGGACATCATAAACATTATAGAAAAGAAAAGATTACAGTTGTATGGCCATGTCAAAAGAATGCCAGAGCAAAGATTGCCTAAAATTGTTATGGAATGGATCCTAATAGAAAGGAGGAAAAGAGGAAGACAGAAGAAAACTTGGATAGAAGGAGTACAAGCAGCTATGAATATCAGAGAATTCAAGGAGGATCAATGGATGGACAGAGAGGAATGGCATTTGTTTTCTGGAAGATGGCAGCAGCTGCCATGATACCAGATGATGATGATGACGATTGGGATGAAGATAAATATAAATAAGTTGAAGGCCATAATTATAGGAAATAATCCAAGGAAGATAAACACGAGGATTAAAGATGAGGCCATTGAGCAAGTGGAGAGCTTCAAATACTTGGGTTGTACTATCAGTAGTAACATGAAGTGCTGTCAAGAAGTAAAGCAGAGAATAGCAATGGCAAAAGAAGCTTTTAACAAGAAGAAAAGCATTTTCTGCAGACCTTTGGCAAAAGAATTATGAAAGAGGCTAGTGAAGTGCTTTGTGTGGAGTGTAGCATTGCATGGTGCAGAGCCTTGGAGATTACAATGGAATGAGGAAAGAGACAGGAATCTCTGGATATGGAGAAGGATGGAGCGTACGAAATGGACAGACAAAATAAAAAATAAAGATGTGCTAGACAGAGTGGGTGAAGGAAGATTAATGCTGGAAGTCATAAAGAAGAGGAAAAGAAATTGGATTGGCCACAGGCTAAGAAGAAACTGCCTGTTGATGGATGCCCTAGAAGGAATGGCCAGCGGACAAAGACATCAGATGATAGACAATATTAAAATAAATGGTTTGTATGCGGATACAAAAAGGAAAGCTGAGTTAAGAAAAGAGTGGAAGTACTGATGATGGTACCAAAGAAGGTTCCGAACTAGTCTAATAAGAAGAAAAATATGAGGTGAGTGATAAAATTACACATAAATAAATACATATCCTCTTAATTTGTGTGAAACTAAATTACTATTACACTGGTCAACATGATTTTTGTCTCATGAATACCAATAGTTGTACTTAATGCAGTTTTTTTTATCGTGTTTTCAAATATGTATTCGGAATTTCTCCATCACCCACAGTTTTTTTTTAATTTCAATTTCAATTAATGGATTTAAATAATTATTTTTTTAATAAACGTTTTTTCGTCCATTTGTCTATTGTAAAATAAAACCAAATGAGCTAACTCAGGAGATTTCAACTATGGAAAAGAGATCTCAAGGCAAATGGAATCCTAATATGCTGGCCGATTATTGTTGGACCATCAAGATGGCTCCACAGGCGAAATATAGCAGAAAATCGTCATTTCTTACTTTCTAGGTGAGTCCGAATGTTCAAATATTGTGTAGTTACGAATGTAGAAAATGTTAAAGTGTTTGAAATTTTAAATGCCTGTGTGTCGCAAGCAAACCTTGCGTGATGGAAAAAAACTGATATCATATTTGAATTCAGGAGAAAAAATACTATCAGAATCACATATTTTTCTTTCTGAGACAAAAAAAGTTTCTTTGTTGTTGCTCAGTGTTATTAATTATAAATTGATGAGAACAATGGGCAGGACATGTGGCACTAGTAGGGAATGCAAGAGAAGCATGGAAACTTGTTGTACAATACCAGAAGGAAAGTGGTTAATAGACAGGTGATGGACCTTCTACACTGTTGTGCAGTGCAAAGAGAGAGTTCTCATGCTCATAATTTCATTGTCACAAAAACTTGGAGAGATTCTACAGAAGAGAAGATGAAGAGCATATTTGCAACTTAAATGTATGTATGTATGTATGTAATGACCCATAGCTTCTCCTTTGTTAGGAGTTAATACACCAAGTTTGTTTTAATTACTTTATATGTTCAAAGATGTCATAAGAGGCATGCTGTCAACACACTTACTCAATGAGACATCTAGCAGCAACTAAGGTATTACTAGGATGTTTGAAGTCGGTAAATTTTTGCTTACAGACCTTTTTGTGAGCCTGAAAATCTTCAGACTTGGGACCCATGGCTTAAAGTCCCTCCTGGAGGACTTGCTCCTTGCATTTTTGCATCCAAAAAAAATCCATTGACCGTGGCCAGGTTTGAACCTACGACCCTTGGAACCAGAGGCAAGGAGAATAACCACAAGTCTATTACGGCCGACATGATTGAGAAGATGTGTATCTTTATTACTGGTAATGATTCTGCTGGACATAGTGTATATTTATTTTTGAAAAGAAAAATTAATGCTTGAACCAGGGCTTGAAACCCAGACCTCTGGCTCTATGCACCAATATGCTTGAATGGTGAGGGAAAATTTTCTATAAGATCGTAACAGGCCTTGGCCTAATACTTGGAAGGAAGAAGAAGAAGAAGAGAAGAAGAAAAATTAATGCTTGAACCAGGGCTTGAAACCCAGACCTCTGGCTCTATGCACCAATATGCTTGAATGGTGTAACAGACAGTAAAACTGATGCATAGAGCCAGAGGTCTGGGTTCGAGTCCCAGTTCAATAATTAATTTTTTTTTCAAAAATAAATATTGTCCAGGACTGGAAAATGTTAAAATTAAATATAATATAGAAACAGTGTATATTATTGTGAAAATATTAGAATATTAGAAATAAACTGTATTTACCTTCTGTTGGATCAACAAATCTCTCTTCACGTCTTTCAAATGTGAGAATGGCATTGGATTGTATAGTGATTTCTTCTCTAAGTTGACCTTCAAATATGGATTCTGCTACAGCAACATCTGTATTATTTCTAGGTTCTGCAATTTCACGTCGTCGACGGCCAAATGCATTATAGCCTCTACAGTTCACCTAAAACAGCAAACACAAAATTTAACTTTTATAGGAATTAATCACTATGAGGTTTAATTTTACCATAAACACAAAATTTGTTTAACACTGAGATTATAAATATATCATTATGAGACCCAGCATGATTAAGTTACGGAAAACTTTCATACATTTGTTTTCATTACATTAAACATTTAAGAATTATGTTAGAAAACTAGGAAATACAAAATTCAGAAAACAGAAGTCATAGAAACCTTGAATCTGGATAGAATACAGGATCAAACAAATAAGATTGTGTGATCATGTTAAAAGGATGGATACTGGGAGGTTACCAAGAGAGGTACAAGAATATAGAATACAAAGGAAGAGAGAGATATAGATGGGATGTTGAAACAAGAATATTAGACTGGAGTGAAGTGGAGGAGAGAGAAAGACAAAGACTTTTGACCAGATTCTATCTCTTAAAAGGGGACATAGCAAACTCTCTTGAGAATTTTACTGAATTGTAAAGATAAAATAGCATTAAAATGTTAAAATGTAAATTGTTACTTACGGGTTGACATTTGCCAAAGCAGACACGGATGTTACATTGGAATCTGATGTTGTCACTGCTCGGGAACTTGAAGGCATTGAAGCTGGCCAATAGAGATTGTGACTCGGGGTTGTAATCCCATTCACCAAATATTGTAGGATCGGTTGCACAGCCATTCTCATCTGTGACAATGTATTCATTTTCCACGCTGTCCTCCATTGTTTTGGCAATACAGCTACGTGCAAATCCACCGTAAATACCTGCAATTAAATCACATTACAATTTAGTTTATGTCAGTTTGCTTTAACTTTTTATTCTCTAATTAAAATATCAACACTAAATCTCAGGTCAATAAAATATTAAACATACTGTATCACAAAACATATTATTATTATTATCATTATTATTTTTTTTTTTTTTGCCTCAATTTCTTGTTATTGGGATTCACTACACAGGTAATGAAGAGCTGTCAATCAATAGCCTTGTTCAAGTAAAAATTAACATCGTTTCTGTAAAGTGGTTAGCTCATCGCTTCAAAGAGACATATAATAGGCAAGTAGAATATTTAATATTTCAACGAAGTAACATTATGGGTTTTTATTATTAATTTAACACTTCTCACTAAAGGATAAATTATATTTGAAGAGAAAAATTTTCGCCCAGATCGAGACTCGAACCCGGGACCTTTAGCTTTCTAGGCCAATGCTCTACCATCTGAGCTACCGAGGCGAGTTCCGATCTAGACGCAAATTTCTCTCTTATATATGTTGCAATTCCCAGCACCAAATGCTATGAAGCCTTTGCTTCTATCTTTGCAAATGGCAGCTTCTTAGTTAAGAAGACATTTATCGGGAATTTAAACACTACTTTATAAAGTCAGTAGGGCTTCAATTGACGTTTTTATTATTAATTTAATACTTCTCACTAAAGGATAAATTATATTTCAAGAGAAAATTTTTTGCCCAGACCGAGACTCGAACCCAGGACCTTTGGCTTTCTAGGCCAATGCTCTACCATCTGAGCTATCGGGACACGTTCTGATCTAGACACAAATTTTTCTCTTATATACGTTGTAATTCCCAGCACCAAATGCTATGAAACCTTTGCTTCTATCTTTGCAAATGGCGGCTTCTTGGTTAAGAAGATATTTATCGGGAATTTAACACTATTAGCTTCATAGTATTTGGTGCTGGGAATTACAATGTATATAAGAGAAAAATTTGCATCTAGATCAGAACTCACCCCAATAGCCCCAATGGTAGAGCATTGGCCTAGAAAGTCAAAGGTCCTGGGTTCGAGTCTCGGTCTGGGCAAAAATTTTTCTCTTCAAATGTAACATTATGAGGTTTATATTAGATAATACGAGTTAGATATGCACTGCTCACCTCATATTTGTAGCTTTTTTGAAGACTCGAGTTTCGATACCTTAGGCATCAGTTAGAAAGAATTGACAATGATGCCTAAGGCATCGAAGCTCAGTCTTCAAAATAGCTACAAATATGAGGTGAGTAGTACATGTCTATCTCATATTATCTAAAGTAAGGTATTACTACGATGAGATTGGTCAATTAAATTTAGCTCAATGGCTCTAATTTAGGCTCGAGGTTCTTTTATAAGCCAAAAAAAAAAACTACATCCAGAAAAATAGAGACTAATTATATTTGAAGAGAAAAATTTTGGCTCAGAACGAGACTCAAAATCGGGACCTTTGGCTTTCTAGTCCATGTTCTACCATCTTAGCTATTGGGACGAATTCAGTCTGGGCGAAAATTTTTCTCTTCAAATATAATTTATCCTTCAGTGAGAAATGTTAAATTAATAATAAAATCAACAAACTAATTAATTTGAAGTTTCCAACATAAAGTATATAATTTAGAAGTTCATCTTCTCATTGCCAGAGCTAGAGAACATACAACTCAGCAGGTTTTGCCTGAAAATGGAGGAAATATCCTCCAAAACATGTTCCACGTGAGAGAGAGAAATATGAGGCGAGGTGTAAATAATAAATTCAGTTTCTTTCATAATATACATACATACTGCTCTGCCCAAGAGCAGGTCTTTCATTGCAAACTCAGCATTCTCCATTCTTTCCTCAAATGTTTGCAGCTTTACTACGGATAAATAGGTGTAGTAGCATTCCATTTCTTTCCATGCCCCCCTCTCTCTTTTGCATCTTAAAAGATTATTTTAAAATACAATAGGAAGTAACATTAAGAGGTTTGTTTAATAACTAAACATTTCGTCTGTTCATTCTTACCTCTTAGAGTTGTTTTTATCGAACATATGTTTCAGATGTTTTTATTATTAATTTCATACATCTCAATGATGGATAAATCATATTTGAAGAGAAAAATTATACGCTCAGACCGGGACTTGAACCCGGGACCCTTGGTTTTCTAGTCCAAGTGCTCTACCATTTGAGCTACCTGAGCAAGTACCGATCTAAACGCAAATTCTTCTCTACATACGTTGTAATTCCCGCCCACCAAATGCTTTGAAGCCGTACTGGCATTTATAATGTAATGTATAATTCCCAAATATGTCTTCTTAATATAGGAGCCGCCATTTGCAAAGATAGAAGCAAAGGCTTCAAAGCATTTGGTGGGCGGGAATTACAACGTATGTAGAGAAGAATTTGCATTTAGATCGGTACTTGCTCAGGTAGCTCAAATGGTAGAGCACTTGGACTAGAAAACCAAGGGTCCCGGGTTCAAGTCCCGGTCTGAGCATATAATTTTTCTCTTCAAATATGTTTCAGAGCTTCTTAGCTCCATCGTCAGCGATTACAGACTGAATTTTCTCATGTTGTTGGGCCTGATTCTTAAATCCTGCTCTCTTTGCCTCTTAAAATATCTTAAGAAGGCCCAACTTTGAGGTGGGGAGAGTGGATCTGGCTATGTTAGACCCTCTGGACTTCACCGAAATTCACCCCAGGGTTAAATATCAGTTCAATCAGGTTTTGGACCAGATCAGAGATCCGAAAATCTTCTTTCATAAAATACCTCTATGAATCTAGTAACTTACTTGCTGGTTGAACTTCCACTTGCAGCTGAAGATTGTCTCCGATCTCAGCCTGGTTTATTTCCTGTCCTGTTTGTGTGACAATCTTCATGATGCAAGTAGGAGGTGGACCTGTGTTTGCTATAGTGCCAGCAGTTGTCAACATGGATACATTGAAGCCCAGCGTGACGTTCTGTTCTCCAGTCTGGTATACACACTTTATGTGGTAAGCTTGAGCTTTGTAAGTCACCAGTTTTGGATGTTTCTGTATTACAAGCACAAAGCTTGCCTGTCCCTGAAAAATCATCATTCAAATAAATTAATTATATTCCAGGTTTATAGTTAGACATGTGGTAAAGTGTAAATTTATATACTCAGAGAGAAAAATATATGTTATAACAGGAATCCTGGTACTAATAAAAAAATTTGGCTAAACTTTACAACCTGTGATATCAACTTTTATAAGATTCATGATGTGTTCCGTTGAGGTATTATTCAAAATTAATATAAAATTATGGAATATTCACCTGAAAGGTCCGTCTCCTCAACTTAACTGGTGTTTACCAGTTTTGAATCCTGCCGATGATGGGACAAGTCCCGAAAGCGCTACAGTTAAATAGTTAATTAAGTTGAGGAGACGGACCTTTCAGGTGAATATTCCATAATTTTATATTAACCTGTGATATAACTTTTTTAATTTCTTCATAAACTTAGGGTTTGATTTTTCATTCATATAATAAATTTGGGAATTTTTACATTATGAGGTTTTCTTAACCCATTCAACTCGTATGACGTGACGTTCACGCGCACTCTAGTGAGGCCCAGTCTTCGAATGACGTGACATTCACGTCATCATGTCAAGCGCACGAGCTCATATATTTTGCAATAACTTCCAAACTACCCCATAGATGTCTAATGTGTTAGCTTCACTAGGTTCCTGGGAAAAAGCAAGTTGGACGACCCGCTTTTTTTGTAAGAATTCGTGAAATTAGAAGCTGCCTGTTTGTTGGAAATATATAGAAGAAATTTGTAGTGCTAAGTCTTTGAAATGGCGTCTAAGAGGGTGTGTGGTGATGATCGTGACGGGATTCCGAGTTTATTAGAGAGTTTTGTCCTCGAAACATTAGACAGAACACCGACAGGAAAACTGAGGAGGGTAAAAGAGCAAATACCTAGGGAAGAAATAAAAAAAAAAACCAAGACTCAGCCTGAAGTACCAGGATGCAAGACGTTGACTTGCAAGACCAGATCACCGCCCTTTTCACTATAATGTGTTGCACTGTAAAAGGATACAGAAAATTATTTTTCTATTTGCTGGACATATTTACGTTTAACTCTTTTGTGGTGAACAATAATTTCATACATAGCAAGACAATATATTCGACTTTCAGAACAGCTATCGCCAAGCAGTTATTGGAGACAATTCAGCTGCCATCCTACAATGTGAGAGGCCCCCCATCATCAAGTACAACCCCTGTCAGCTTACAGGCAAAGAACTGGGCTCACTTTCCATTGTATATCCCCAGCAGAGACAATAAAAAGAAACCCTACAAACATGTGTTCAAAACAGAACAAAAGAAGTGAAACTACATTTCATTGCAAAAAGTGTGAAGTTCCACTTCATGTCCCGGAATGTTTCGAGATTTACCACACCAAAATATCGCTTTAGGCAAGTACAATTATTCAGAAGCCTTCACTAAAATTTCTAAAGAAAAATATATATTAAATTCCATTCTATGAGCATTTTTATGGTTGCATGTAAAGAGCACGACACCTCCTGTCTTGTGTGGCCATTTAAATCTGTGTGGAGAGGAAAGTTAGCAGGCATTTAAATAAGAGTCCATTGAGTTAATAAGAATCAATTGAATCGTAAATTCTTCTTCTTCTTCTTCCTTCCAAGTATTAGACCAAGGCCTGTTACGATCCTATAGAAAATTTTCCCTCAAGCGTTTCATAGGACATCCCAGTGATCTTCGTCCTCTTGGTATATAATTATAAACAGCTTTGGGGATCCGATTTGAACTCATTATTTACCTCATACATCTATGTTTTATAACACAGAACTGCAGTATTGGGAAACATTATTCCCATCGTCAGCTGTTTTCACGACTGTCAATTTTTCATTATGCTGGTAATTTTCTAAACTGCCATCTGGTTTTGATTTGAAGAACTTTGTTATCAAATTTGGTTCTTCTGGAACCTCAAAATTCATGGTTCTAAAAGGTTTTTTTAATGTATATCTTTTCCCAAACTATCTAAACCTTTGGAATTAACAGTCATATAGGCTTCATATTTAAATGAAGTGACACTATCAAGTTTCATTTAATTAATAAATAGAGTTAGATTTAACACCTCATCAATGAAATTTGGTATTCCTAACGTAATAAATTTAATTTCGGAGTTCATAAATTCAATCATAGATGGCAGCTCTGAAGATGGTGACAATAGAAGAGTTGACAGCGAAAGAATTTCATCAGATGGAGATATGGTTGAGGATGAACACGATTGTGTTTGAAACCGTGGTATCGTGGAAAACATGAATTCTATGAGGTGAGTTGTTTAAAAAAATGTTCTCCGATGAATTTTAATGATTATACCTCATAATGTTTACTTCCCAATATTAATTTAATATACAAGTGGTTACTTCATTACCTAAATGAGACACCTAGCAGGCAACTAAGCTATTGACGATTTTATTATTAATTTAACACTTCTCATAGAAGGATAAATTATATTTGAAGAGAAAAATTTTCTCTTCAAATATAATTTATCCTTCTATGAGAAGTGTTAAATTAATAATAAAATCGTCAATAGAAGCCCTACTGGCTATAAAGTAGTGTTAAATTCCCAATAAATGTCTTCTTAACTAAGAAGCCGCCATTTGCAAAGATAGAAGCTATGGTTTCAAGCATTTGGTGCGAGGGAATTACAACGTACATAAGAGAAAAACTTGCGTCTAGATCGTAACTCGCCTCGGTAGCTCAGTTGGTAGAGCACTTGGCCCGGAAAGCCAAGGGTCCCGGGTTCGAGTCCCGGTCTAGGCGAAAATTTTTCTCTTCAAATATAACTAAGCTATTACTTGAATAGGAAAGGCTGATTAAATTTTGCTCAGAGGTTTTAATTTAGGCTAGAGGATCTTTTACAAGACTCGGGTTCCATGACTTGAAGTCCCTCCTAGAGGATTTCTCCCTTGGACTTTTTTATCCTAAATAATCCACAGACTTTGGGTAATTTTTAACCAGGAGCCTTGGGACCAGAACCAAGAAACTAAACTCCTAGATCATGAAAACTTATAAAAAACACAGAATGAGATTTGAATAATAAATAAACTTACATTAACATGAATAAGTCCACATTTTCCAAAAGGTACTTTGAATATTTCAGTGTACGATGGAGAATCTTTAGTAAGAGTTACTACACGCCTACACTGCTCGTCCTTGCTGTGTCCCTTCACGTATAGAACTCCATTAAAACCTTGTTGCTCTGCAAAATTGATTCCAACTTGCACTCCATCTGACAGACAGCTTACAACCATCTTGGGTTGCGGGAAATCTGTTCGGAAATGAGATGTTACATCTGCAATACACAAAAAAAAATTATGTCAACATACTTTAATCTTTTGACATGAAAATGTGTTTAAAATCATGAACAAAGAAGCTAATCAAGGGCAGAATACTCCTCCTTCTTTACCCATCATTCCTGCATACAAAATACATAGCTGGAAAGTATAACAGCACTTTACAAGCAAACTCCCAATTATCCGTGCATGTATTATCTGATTTGTGGATTATCCGGGAATGACTTTTTTTACTGTATTTTTTAAAAATACTGTATTTTGTATTGTTATGAACAAATTCTTTATTTTTAAACATGCTACTGTGAACTTCGCTTAGAAACTAGCACAATAGTTCACTTATAACACCTTCACTCACAACCCCCTCCCCTGATGTGTTTAATGGTACCAACCAACATTCTGAGAATACAATACAATTTCAGAAATTTCTGTTGCGTGAGTCACTGAAAGTTAGTTGTTACATATTGAAACCACAGATATGCTGTGACAGTGGGTTTATTGCTGAATTGTAGTGTGGTCATTGGTGGTTACTAGTGTAGTTGTTGCTGGTTACGGCAGCCATTTAGAATAACTGTCATAACCAGAGTGGTCGACAGGAAATAGTCCCACTTTTTTTTTCATATTTACAAGTAAAATAAAATAACAATAATTACGACTCGCACCTAAATACATTTAATATAACATTTTATGAATATTTGTTACATTTAAGTAGTGTTAAAGTGGGTAAATAAATTTCTGATCATCTTCCAAGGTGCCAAATAACTTAATTGGATTATCCGTGTTTTTCGATTTTCCATGCATATCTCGGTCCCAATTAACATGGATAATTGGGAGTTTGCTGTATATGGAATTTTTTGCACAATAGTGTATTCTGTCATACTTACAGCAATGGAGACCACAATTAAAAGTTCAATTTCCTAAATTTTGGGCTTGCCAGCCTATAAATAATTAAATAACTATACTGTAATATTACAAATTACCTACCTAGTGCAGGAAGTAAAACCACTACCCTTTATGTATACTACATACAATGTATATACAAAAATATCCAAAAGGTAGTGTTAATATACATTATACGAAACAAATCACAGCATTTTAAATGAACTGAACTTTATTTGAAACAATATAAAACAATAAATTCATACTTGCTACCATTTACTGTATAAACATTGGCTGGACTGTTAACATTAGTCAGTTGTTTATAATGAATGCAAATATTTCCAAACAAAGATGTTATTTTTGAAGAGAAAAATTATATGCTCAGACTGGGGTTTGAATCCAGGATCTTTGGCTTTCTAGGCCACTTCCCAATAAATGTCTTCTTAAGAAGCTGCCATATGCGTGATCGAGCAAATGCTCATAGCATTCGGCGACTGGGAATTAACAGTGCATGAGAGAAAAATTTGCATTTAGATTAGAGTGTGTCAGGTAGCTCAGTGGCCTACAAAGCCAAAGGTCCTGGGTTCAAACCCCAGTCTAACCATATCATTTTTCTATGTTCATATTATTCGTTTTTAAACATCTTAATGATGGACAAATTATATAATATAATTTTTCTCTTCAAATATAATTTATCCTTCAGTGAGAGGTGTTAAATTAATAATAAAAACATCGAAAGATGTTATTATTTTACTATTATTTATTATTTTGAAAACACCATTGTGCAAAAAAATAATGTACAATGCACGTTTGTGCAGTGTTTTACAAAATCTTGGAAATTAAAAACCTAGCAATCGCACGGTTTTTAATCATTTCCTCACTTCTGTAAACACACTTCCCAACCTCACATTGTAATATACTATTTTGTTCTCTCTAGTACATAAAACCACAGACCTTGGATTCAAATCCCAGTCTGCGCAAACATTTTTCCCTTCAAATATTAATTTTCTATTACTTATCGTAGCAAGATACTTACTGCACTTCTTCTCTGGGTTGCCGTAGTATCCAGCAATACACTGACACACTGCCTTGTGGTTGGTAGCATTGCAAAGAGCATTTTCTCCACATTTCTTAGTGAGACAAGGATCTGTACAGTATTTGTTGCAGTATTTGTTGTCTGGACAGTCGTCATCACTCTGACATTCTGGTTCTTTATCTGTTGAATAATAAGACGACAAATACATTACTTTTAGCAGTCTGACTTCATGCAAACATGGACACAAATTAATCTCTCTACTGGATTTCATGGCAACTTTTTTAAACAGGTTTCAAGTTTTAACAGTTTAAATTATCATAAGTAATGCCATGAGTGATTTCCAATTTATCTAGAGAATTTGGAAATCAAGAGTGGCATTTGTTAGGACTATTTAACGAATAAAATTAAGCTGTTTACTCACAAATCATTATTTAAATATAGTTATTTTAAAATATTTATATATTTAATGTAAATGGCGATGTTTGACAACAAGTGAGAAACGATTGGTGTACCTCATCTGCTTCTTTTGTTCATCACTGCAACCACATCATATTATTTATTGCCAAAGGAATGCAATATTGTAAGAATGCACTCTAGTGGAGAAAAAATGAAACACATCAAACTGTACATTAATTCATTTCTGATGTCCTATGACAATTATATTTTTCTGGAATGTTATTACCTGGGAAAAAATACATTTAAGAAAGTGCAAACAGTGGTTTGTTTTTTTGGTGGTATAATCAATTGTTACAAATGTTTTTATATTAATTCCCGCATGCGGTATGTGTTGACATATATGCACTATATATACAATCTGGTAGCCGTATTTCTTGGAGAGTCAGTCACTGCAAAATAATGCTATGACCTATTCAGAATGTTAAAAAGGAGCTGCTTTCTTTATTATGATAAACTTTAGTTGGTAAATTCTAGGCAAAACACAACTGTGATTGGTTGTAAATAAAAAATCAATGAAATGTGATTGGTCATTGACTCCCATTTGGGGCATGAGTTAAATAGTCAGTATATACTGCTTATAAGAAGACTGCTAGTTTTAAGAAACATGGGCCAGGCCTTAGAATGGTAATTTTTTTTGTTAATGACACCAGGTTGTCTGTTATGACTAGAGTTCGGATGTTAGACACATAAAAAATCAAAATAGGCAGGCAAAGATACACTAAAAATCATTAATATAGGCACTAAAATATTCAAAATAGGCTCTTACAAAAAATGGATAACAACAAAACTTTTTAGTCTTACATTAAGAATATAAACATATGCTATCAACAGCATGCGAATATATCAAAGATGTTTTTATTATTAATTTCATACATCTCAATGATGGATAAATCATATTTGAAGAGAAAAATTATACGCTCAGACCAGGACTTGAACCCGGGACCCTTGGTTTTCTAGTCCAAGTGCTCTACCATCTGAGCTACCTGAGCAAGTACCGATCTAAACGCAAATTTTTCTCTATATACGTTGTAATTCCCGCCCACCAAATGCTTTGAAGCCTTTGCTTCTATCTTTGCAAATGGCGGCTTCTTTATTAAGAAGACATATTTGGGAATTATACATTACATTATAAATGCCAGTACGGCTTTTTTCGATGTTTTTATTATTAATTTCATACATCTCAATGATGGATAAATCATATTTGAAGAGAAAAATTATACGGTCAGACCGGGACTAGAAAACCAAGGGTCCCGGGTTCAAGTCCCAGTCTGAGCGTATAATTTTTCTCTTCAAATATGATTTATCCATCACTGAGATGTATGAAATTAATAATAAAAACATCGAAAAAAGCCGTACTGGCATTTATAATGTAATGTATAATTCCCAAATATGTCTTCTTAATAAAGAAGCCACCATTTGCAAAGATAGAAGCAAAGGCTTCAAAGCATTTGGTGGGCGGGAATTACAACGTATATAGAGAAAAATTTGCGTTTAGATCGGTACTTGCTCAGGTAGCTCAGATGGTAGAGCACTTGGACTAGAAAACCAAGGGTCCTGGGTTCAAGTCCCGGTCTCAGCGTATAATTTTTCTCTTCAAATATGATATCAAAGATGTTTTGGAATTTGTTTTGCCTTTTTACAAAGATCAGAACCATCACTTGAGAATATTTCCGCACCAAATTCTTTCACGAAATTGGTCAGTTTGTCTTTCATAGTCGTCTGTTCTTTAGGTATCTTAAAAAAACTGTTCTAAAGATAAAAAAAAAGCCACATACACTTGCCGCACCACTTTGTCTTTGAAGCACCTGTCTATGAATGAGGACTACAGACTGAATTCAGTGTTACCAAGATCAAAAATAATATTGCCAGTCACCTAAAAGGTTCAGCACAGGTGTTGTGAGACAGAAAGAAAGCTTGAGTCATCTACCATCTTTGTCACTCAGCAATTGTTGTATTGCAAAGAACGCAAAGAAAGAGAACTTTCTCCAAGCCGTAGAGCCGGAGCATAATGACAATGGTGACATAGCATAAGGCGAATTCAATTAAAGGGGAGTGCATTGAGGTGAGAAAAAAAATACAATATTTACCTAATGGGAGTGCATTGAGGGGGAAAAACAAACAAAAAACCAATCTACGGCTAGGTTATTGGGTTATTGCCACCCTTATCCTAAAATATTCTAAGGGAATTTATAAAAAGAACACTTGAAAACTTCTATTAAATGATTTGTGTCATTAAGTTTGTCCATTTCAATTGCTTTCATTGAAATGCTGAGTTAATTTCAAGAAAAAATTGCAAATAGGCATTTACAAGCATTATAAGCTGAAAGAGACATTTATAAACAAAATGAACATCATGGAAAACAACTCTAGGGACGTTGGTATGAACTAATATGAAGTCACTTTTACAATATCTACAATAAATAACTATAGGCATTTCCCTAACATCCGGTCTCTAGTTATGACATTTCTGGCTCTCTTCCCTGACACTAGCAGAATTGTAATCCATTTCTTGAAGGCAGAGTGACATTACCCCGATGATATGATGGGTGATAAATGATAATGAAGCACCAGGAGATTAAAACTCCTCAGGGGTCCCCATATAGGAGATATGTGGATGGCAACCACAAGGTGACCAAGCTGAGCAAAATATTGCTTCCACTCACTTGTGTTTTGCTCCTTACTTTTATCTTTTCTGTATATAGCCTCTCTTGGCTAATTCTTGTTTTTTCAACTCTGATGGTATTAGAGCATTCGAGGTCTAGGAGATCTTTTCCCTACTTTCATTCCTCTCCTCACCTTGATGGGTGAGAAGAGTTTGACATATTAGGTAAACAAGGAATTAAAAAAATGCCCACATAAGCTGCATGTACATCAGTGCAGCCCCATTGCAACTTATACACAACATGGATTCTTCTAAAGCAAAATAAGCATAAGTATGCAATGGATTTGTGTCATCAGCTACAGCTGGATACATGTAATGAAGAATGAATGAAGCACCAGGAGAGTTCTTAACCTAAACTTAACCTAAATTCCAGACCATGGACAACACAAGAATAATTCCCTTTAAAGAAAAATTCCCATGATTTGACCAGGAATTGAACCCGGAACCTCATGAACAGTAGTCAGAAACGCTGATCACTACCCCATGAGGCTAGTCAGAATATTTTACATGAAAATGTGAACTTGACCCCCAGAATGGGTAATCAAAACTAGATGAAGAAGAGATGAAAAATATATTTGAAGAGAAAAATTATACGCTCAGACCGGGACTTGAACACAGGACCATTGGTTCTCTAGACCAAGTGCTCTACCACCTGAGCTACCTCAGCAAGTACCAATCTAAATGCAAATTTTTCTCTATATACGTTGTAATTCCTGCCCACCAAATGCTATGAAGTCTTTGCTTCTATCTTTGCAAATGGCAGCTCATTTATTAAGAAGACATTTATTTGGGAATTATACATTACATTATAAATGCCAGTATGGGTTTTTTCAATATTTTTATTATTAATTTCATACATCTCAATGATGGATAAATCATATTTGAAGAGAAAAATTATATGCTCAGATCGGGACTTGAACCCGGGACCCTTGGTTCTCTAGACCAAGTGCTCTACCACCTGAGCTACCTGAGCAAGCATCGTTCTAAACGCAAATTTTTCTCTATATATGTTGTAAAGCCTTTGCTTCTATCTTTGCAAACGACGACTCCTTTATTAAGAAGACATATTTGGGAATTATACATTACATTATAAATGCCAGTACAGCTTTTTTCTATGTTTTTATTATTAATTTCATACATCTCAATGATGGATAAATCATATTTGAATGAGAAAAATTATATGCTCAGACCGGGACTTGAACCCAGAATCCTTGGTTCTCTAGACCAAATGCTCTACTAGCTCAGGTGGTAAGCACTTGGTCTAGAGAATCAAGGGTCCCGGGTTCAAGTCCTGGTCTGAGCGTATAATTTTTCTCTTCAAATATGATTTATCCATCATTGAGATGTATGAAATTAATAATTCTTGTAAGCCCATGTTTCCCTTAACAGAGATTTAGGCACTCTCCTCCTACAGAGAAGAATTTGAACCATACTAATTTAGTTACACTTAATTTAGAACCTCATAATGTATTTCCCAATTTTAACTTTGAATTAGTTACACTTGTTCGTATAGATGTCATTTGAGTGGTTCGTGGTCAGCGTTCCACCTCATACTGACATCTAGGAAACCAAGGTGAAATTAATAATAAAAACAATGAAAAATAGAGTTGTTTTTTTAATGGCAACTTACGTGGGACACAATAACCGCTGATGTTAAGCCTATAACCATGCTGTTCTGGACAAATACAATTTCCTCTCTCGTCGATAACCATGCCACGTTCCAGAGCACATACACAGCGACCTCTGTCATCTACCTTGAAACCATTCTGTTCCACGCAGCGAGTACAGTCGTCGTTCTCATTTAGAGCAGTTCCTGGTGGACACACACACTTTCCTGCCTCGTTGCGCACGTAGCCCTTTTCAACTGGACATGTTGCAACTGAAACAAAATATATTCAACACTATTTACTTTTCTTCATTAAGTTGCAGAACATTATCAATCAACATCTGTGGTTCTACAACCCCTATAGTTTAGTCTTGACCTCCTTAAGAATTGCCACCCAATTCTCTCTTTCCAAAGCTCTCTGTCTCCAATGTCTTCACAAGGTCATTCATCCAAGTAGTAGTACGTTAGTTAGATATGCAATACTCACCCCTCATATTTGTAGCTTTTTTGAAGAACCTGGATTTTGATACCTTAGGCGTCATTGTCAATTCTTCAAAAAAGCTACAAATATGAGGGGTGAGTAGTGCATATCTAACTCATATTATCTAAAATAAACCTCTTAGGGTCGAATCTTTGAACGCATTAGACCGTAAAAGGCATTCTCGGCTGAGAAAGTTTTATCCTAATACGATTTTGCTTACTCAGAAATCTATTCATGCGATAATAATTCGTAAGCTACCTGACGAGGTAACTTAAGATCATAGCTTAAGATAGAAACTTATCGTGAGAATCCCGAAGGAACCGATGTAGTTTGAAACCTTGCCGCTTTATCCAAGATGTCGGATCTTGAAGACTTTGATCATGTTTTCGGTATACGCGGAGAAGAGGAATTTGATAGAGTCTACCAAAGAATTCAACTGGAAGAATAGGAGAATCGGCATAATATTGCGCAATGCAGACGTCGTTGTATACGGTATTATTTGCGGAATGTGTTCCTCTATAGCAGACGAAAATAACGGAAGTGGTTTTATCGCTGAGAATTCTGGGTAATTTCTTGCCAATATTACGAAAATGGCGACTTTCATGCATGACCAATTTGTGGGTAGCTAATTCGATTTTTTCACTTGCTCACAGTGAGTCAGCTCACCAGTGATTGGAAGTAATTTGAGTAGAGACTAATGTATTTGCATGTGACCCTTAGTGTTACTTCCTTCAAATATTATATAAGTACCATAGTTATAATCAGCCGCGGTGGACTAGTGGTTATGCTCCTTGCCTCTGGTCCCGAGGGTCGCAGGTTCAAACCCGGCCAGGGTCGATGGATTTTTTAGGATGGAAAAATCCAAGGAGCAAGTCCTCTGGGAGGGACTTTAAGCCTTGGGTCCCAAGTCTGAAGATTTTCAGGCTCGTAAAAGATCCTTAAGCCTGAATAAAAAGGCCTCTAAGCAAAATTTACCGAATTTTCCCTTTCTAGTACTACCTTGGTTTCCTAGATGTCAGTATGAGGCAGAACGCTAACTACGGACCACTCAAATGACATCTATATGAAAACTTGTGTAACTAAATTAGTATGGCTCAAATTCTTTCCTGTAGGGGACAGCGCCTAAATCTCTGTTAAGGGAAAACATGGGCTACAAGATACAAGAAGACCTTAGTTATATTTGAAGAGAAAAATTATATACTCAGACTTGGGTTTAAAATCCAGTATCTTTGACTTTCTAGGCCAATGCTCTTCCGCTGAGCTATCTGGGCTTTTGCTCTATCATGCAAATGGTGCTTCTTTTTTAGAAGACATTTATTGGGAATTTAAACACTACTTATAAAGCCAGTAGGACTTCTTTCAATGTTTTTAATTGAGAATGTCGCACAGATAGTGATCAAACCGGTCTGCATAAAAATCAAGAAATATCAGATGAGTAAAATAAACACAACTCAAATATAATTAAAATAAACCTCATAGTGTTATTTCCCACACATATTTAATTCCAATACTTCTTCTTCCATCTTCTTTCAATTTCTGTAATTGAATTCTCATTTTTATCTAAAATAGATCCTAAATTATATTTGAAGAGAAAAATTTGCGCCCAGACCGAGACTCGAACCTAGGACCTTTGGTTTTCTAGGCTAATGCTCTACCATCTAAGCTACCAGGGCGAGTTCTGATCTAGATGCAAATTTTTCTCTCATATATGTTGTAATTCCCAGCACCAAATGCTATGAAGCCTTTGCTTCTATCTTTGCAAATGGCGGCTTTTTAGTTAAGAAGACATTTATTGGAAATTTAAACACAACTTTATAAAGCCAGTAGGGCTTCTATTGATGTTTTTATTATTAATTTAACACTTCTTACTGAAGGATAAATTATATTTGAAGAGAAAAATGTTCTGCCAGATCGAGACTCAAACCCGGGACCTTTGGCTTTCTAGGCCAATGCTCTACCATCTGAGCTATCGGGGCGAGTTCCAATCTAGATGCAAATTTTTCTCTTATATATATGTTGTAATTCCCAGCACCAAATGCTATGAAGCCTTTGCTTCTATCTTTGCAAATGGTGGCTTCTTAGTTAAGAAGACATTTATTGGGAATTTAAACACTACTTTATAAAGCCAGTAGGACTTCAATTAATGTTTCTATTATTAAAATATTAAAAATTTTTAACATTATCTATTCTATTTTAATATAATACATTTGGGAATTTTTAACATTATGAGGTTTTATTAATAAGAATTAAATGAATCGTGAATTCTTCTTACCTCATACTTCTATGTTCTTTTAAACACAGCACTGCAGTATCAGCAACCACCGTCACCATACTCAACTGTTTTCACAACTGTCAATTTTTTCTTTTGCCGGTAATTATCCAAACTGTCATCTGGTGTTCTTTTGAAGGAATTATTTTCTAAACTGCCATCTGGTGTTCTTTTGAAGGAATTATTTTCTAAACTGCCATTTTAAAAAAATATAACAGATGGCAGTTTAGAAAATAATTCCTTCAAAAGAACACCAGATGACAGTTTGGATAATTACCGGCAAAAGAAAAAATTGACAGTCGTGAAAACAGCTGAGGATGGTGATGATGGTCGCTAATACTACAGTGCTGTGTTTAAAAAAACATAGAAGTATGAGGTAAGAAGAATTCACGATTCATTTAATTCTTATTATCTATTCTTCCTGAATTACATTTAACTCATCTGTTGTATCCAATGAAAGATATTCTCTTTTATTACTCGATGACTACTTCGTAAATAAAATATGATATAAAAATGTTGTTACTTACTGATATCACACCTGACGGCAGCATTTCCTTGGTAACCTGGCAGACATTCACATATCATGGTTCTAACTGGAACAGTATCCAGCACCTTACAGTCTGCGTTTATTCCACATGGTACTGTAGCATTGCATGGGTTCACACATTCTCCTTTGATGCAGGCAGTCTGAGATGGACAATCATAATCCTCTTTGCATTCTGGTTTCTCTTCAGCTGTAAATATAATACATCGTTATTAGGGTCTTTAACTTTCACAAATTGTCCTGAAAAATGTGATAGATAAACTGAAACCTTTGTTAATTAAATAAAAATAAAACTTAGTTTTATTTGATTTTCATATTTAATAAGATATAATTCAGTGACAGCTGTTTCGGTACACTGTACCTTCTTCAGACATGTTAACAAATTATGAATTGTGTTATTATAGTACATATCAACTGATCTAAGCAACAATACAACAATAATTTATTTAAATTTTTTAAATGTGATTGATTCAAATCAAGTTGAGAATTTAACAGTTTATTCCTACTTTTCAATCTATTTATTTCTACAGCCTCTAAAAGGTCCAACTTCTTACCCTTATCACAAACATGTAAAATTTCAAAATTTGGATCGAAACAATGTTAGATTGGAATAGGTGGTTAGCATATTTTGAATATTCTAAATATCTCTCGTATAAAGGAACACATGAGAGCATATAACAGAAATTTAGAATATTCAAAATATGCTAACCAATCTCTCGTGTTGAAAAGTAGGAATAAATTATTAAATTCTCAACTTGATTTGAATGAATCACCTTTGTTAAATTAAAAAATTTAAATAAATTATTGTTGTATTGTTGCTTAGATCAGTTGGAACACAATTCATAATTTGTTAACATGTCTGAAGAAGGTACAGTGTACCGAAACAGCTGTCATTGAATTATATCTTATTAAATATGAAAATCAAATAAAACTAAGTTTTATTTTTATCTAATTAATAAATATGGATTTTCATCAAGTAAACACCAACTCAATTGATTATGAAACCTTTGTATTCATGGCCGGAGTTGCTATGATGATCTTGAAGAAGATTTTCGGGCTATAGGCCTTGGTCATGACAACCCTTGAGGATGCCAGACGCAGTCTCTGGCGAAACGTCGGGGAACTACAAGCCTCACGACCATGGCCTACAGCCCAGAAATCTTCTTCAAGATCATCAAACTAAAACCTTGTCCCACGCCAAAGCCGAGTGGTTTTAGGAATGGTGCCTTGGTGCAGAGCTATGGGACTTGTGCTGGTTCGGGTCCCATATGAGAAGACATTTTTTATGGAATTTTGGGCAGTATGGGACCAGTGCCTACCCAGCATCATGAGGAATTTGTATTGCTACAATAAATACGACTCCAGATTGAGAAAACTACCTATAACAACTGAGGGATCAGACATGCTGACCATATGTCACCCCTACACTGACTGGATGATCATTTACCTCTGACATTAATACATGTGGATGTGTGACCAGAAGCCGGTTGGTAAGCCAAGGGCCTTCTAGTCCTGTCATGCCAATTACCAACATGTTTATTAAGGTTATGTTAGGTATGTCAGGTTAGATTAGATTATATTAGATTAGGTAGGTTAGTTTATTAGGCAGATACTTGATGACTTTCATTTTTTTAGGTGCATTTCTCATAAGTTGGCTATTCTATCCTAGCCAATTAGTTTATTCAGGTTAGGTTAGGTTTAAATTAGGTAGGTTATGTTGCATTATATGTACTTGGCAATTTTTATTTTTCCATTAGTATATTTCTCATAAGTTGGCTATTCTGATGTAGAAATAACTAATATAAACCTTATATTTGAAGAGAAAAAATTTTCGCCTAGACCGAGACTCGAACCCAGGACCTTTGGTTTGCCGGGCCAAATGCTCTACCAACTGAGCTACCAAGGTGAGTTGCGATCTAGATGCAAATTTTTCTTTTATATACGTTGTAATTCACTCATGCCAAATGCATTTACAATGTATATAAGAGAAAAATTTGCATCTAGAACGCAACTCGCCTCGGTAGCTCAGTTGGTAGAGCATTTGGACCAGCAAGCCAAAGGTCCCGGGTTCGAGTCTTGGTCTAGGTGAACATTTTTCTCTTCAAATATAATTTATCCTTCAGTGAGAAGTGTTAAATTAATAATAAAAACATTAATATAAATCTTTCACATTTACATATTAATAATATGCCATATTTAGGTTATTTTTATTTCAATTTTTCATTCCATTTTAAAGATTTTTTCACATCTTTTGGGGGGAAAAAAAAAATATATATATTCCTTAGGTAATTATTAATATAAAAATTCCATGGTATGACAGGTCTAGAAGACCTTTAGGCTACCAGCTGGCTGCTGGTCTCATTTACACGAGGTGGATAATCATCTAGCTAGTATAGGGGTGACATGTGGTCAGCAAGTCAAGTCCCTCAGCTGTTATTACTGGTTTCCTCATCATGCTGGGTGGGCACCGGTTCCACATTGGCCAAAATTCCAAGAGAAAATTTCTTCCCCTATGGGGACTTGAAGCAGCAAAAGTCCTGTAGCTATGCATCAAGGCAATAAGCCATGAACCACTTGGCTCTGGCACGGCACAGTTATTCACATACTGCTACAATAATTTTTGCAGATTTTGGTTTTTTTATTTGAATTTACGAAGACTGATCTTAGCACAGAATCCCAGTTACGTTCTATTAATTATTGATTAACAAGGTATGTGCTGAGAATGGACAGACACACTTACGTTTGCATGTAAGTGGAGTATCTTCGATGTACCCAGGTGGACAAGCGCAGTGAGGACGGTGATTATACACTCGACATTCAGCTGGAGCCTGACAGGGGTTGTTCTCATCGCAGGGGCTAACACACTGGTTGTTAATACAAGCTTTCCTCGGAGGACATTCAGAATCAGCTCTGCATCCGAGGAACACACAAGCAACTTTAGGATTGCCAGAGAGGCCAGGCGGACATTCACATATAGCACGATGATTTGCTCCATAACACGTGGCAGCCTTTCCACATGAGCTGCCATCTGGTGCACAAACTGGCACACAGTTGCGATTCATACATGTATGCTGGCCTGAACAATCACTGTCACTTCGGCATCCAACTGCAACACACACAATGTTTATTAAAATCAATTTTATCGCTCCTTAAAGGTAATTAAATAGAAGGTAAATATAGTCAAAACGCCTATAGAGATGTTTCACAAGAAAATAATAAAGAGGGCGCTGTACAGAATAGGGCCCTTGTTTTTATTCATGATTTTATCCTTATTTCCATAAATTTTCAGGAATTTGAAGGACGTCAAGGAATTTGAAATCAATGACCGAACGAATCAGCCTACAGTTACTTTTATTGATACCATGACCGTAATCAGAAATATGCTGGGCAACTCCAGATTTTTCAATTCTATTAAGTCTAAAATAGGCCCTATTCTGTGCAGTTCCCTCTTTTCTTTAATTGAAAAAAAAGAGGATTAGTTTTATTATGTTTTACTGTTTACTGGTGATTGATTGCACCATGTGACGTAGTTTGTTTTTAACTGAATTTGTTTATTTATTATCAATTTTGTCTTCAGTCAATATCTGGTCTTGAGAATGACAGCTTGGCTGTGGAAATGTGCTGACCATTTTAAAACATTAATTGGTGAATTGAGCATATTGACTGTATATTTTAATATTTTATCACCAAGAAGATCACTTGTGTATTAAAAATATTACTTATTTTAGGAATTCACACTGTGAGGTTGGGGCAGTAATTTATAGGCTGTTAATGTCACTGTAGTTCGCTCTTTTAATTGTAGTGAATTGTTGTAAATAGTTGTTGCCCTACCTCGGTAGCTAGTCGGTTCCTGTTTCAGGGTGAGCACTGAAATTCCTATCTATATAGGGTTCAGAAGGAGAAATGCGTAAGCAGACAATAGTTAATTATTTAAATGATTTTTTATCTCTGCTAACTTAAATGAATTTTACACTGTAAAGATAAAACTTTTCTGTCTCTGGTCTTCGATATTTCACTAATGAGGACTCAAACTAGCAAATGACTTATGAATTTGAGAAATTTTCCCTAAGTCCATAATCGTTGTTACAAGATATTTTAATCATATAATTTAGATCTTCTTCCTACAAAGTGTTGAGTATAAGTAAGTTAATTTGTTCTGATGAGTTTCGTATTGAAATCAGGACCCTTTATTCCCATATATGGTCATACACCTTAACTCTGATTTTGATTGGTTAGAATATTCAATCACATGTCTTCTAAGGGCATAAATATTTTATTTAAGCTCACACCTACATTTGTAATTTTTATTTCTTATTTTCTTCTCACGGCTAGGGAGCGTGTTTACCATTTGGGTTTTCCGCGATTGTAAATTTGGAGTTTGAAGTTTCTCCAAACGTGATTTTTAAACTAGACCCAGCTTAAGAATTTCAGGTCTAATTTGGGGAGTTACATATTTATGACCTCTTTTATTTAGGTTTTTCTACCGCTCCATGTGGGAACTTTTACCAATAATATGTATACTTGATTTACTATTTATACTATATTCAGTTCATTCTTTGTTTATTCATTAATCATATTTCTTAATCACTATACTAGATTAGGGCCATATCTTATTCGCTACAAGGTATACTCAGGAACGTCAAAGAAGGGGAAGTAGAAAAATCTGCAGTGGCTGTCCATACATGGTCCAAAAAACATCTTATTGAAAAGAAGGCTAAATTATTAAGACAAATAGAAAAACCAAAAGAACTCACTGTTTGGGAAAAAAAATCTACATTAAAAAAACTAAAAGGAGAAATGAATAAACTTTGAAATTCCCGGGGAAAATGACCTGGTTTCGAGGTTTTTCACTCTACCAACAGAGGGAGCAAGAGGTGGCCCTTCAAGACGACAGAACAACGGTCACGAAAATACTGACCTGAACATGGAACTGAAGTGTAAAGTTCCGAAACTAGTTTAAATTAAAAAAAGAAGAAAAATGTAAGGTGAGTGATAAAATTCTGCAAAAATAAGGTTATACAAAACACTCATTAGACCAGTAGTTACATATGCTTGTGAAACTTGGGTCCTAAAAGAAACAATAAAACAGAAATTACTAATTTTTGAAAGGAAAATTTTAAGAAGAATATTTGGACCAAATAGAGGAAGAGAGAATCAAAACAAATAACGAACTAAACAAATTAATAAAAAATCAGAACATAGTAAACCATATAAGATCTCTCAGAATTGGTTGGCTTGGACATTTGATAAGAATGGACGATCAGAGACTGGTCAAAAAACTCTACAAATGGAAACCTATAGGAGGCAGAGCTGTAGGAAGACCAAAGATCAGATGGGAGGATGATACAATGAACGATCTAAGGAAAATGAAATTGACTAATTTGAATATGGCAAGAGACAGATTGGCATAGAGGAGGATTGTTGAGAAGGCCAAAATTTTCACTTTTGAAGTTGTTGTGCATTAAGATGATGATGATGATGAAGTGATAAAATTTTACCTACATTAAAATATATTTACACACCTCTGACACATTCAATCTCTGGATTTCCATCGTATCCTTCTTTACATGTACAGACAGGTTTGTGGTCCTTAATTCTGCACTCAGCATTGGGTCCACAATTACAAGGAGCAATGCAAACACCACGTACGCAGGATCTGTCTTCAGGACAGTCGACATCGCTAACACAACCTCCGATCTTCACTACCGTTGGTGTCGGTTTACAAGTTCCACTTCCACTGCTCACATATCCACTTGGACATACACAAATCATAGTGCGAACTGGCACCGAACCAACAACCAAGCATTCTGATGGTCGCTGACACGGCTCTAGAACTCTACATGGGTCCTGACATTTCTCATTAAGACAAGCAAGTCTAGTTGGGCAGTCTGGATCTTCCTTACATTCTGGACGAGGCTCTGGACGGCATCCAACATACGGATTACCAATGTATCCCACAGGACATCTGCAGACAGCAAAGTGATTGTGAACTCTGCATTCTGCTCTCGGTGCACAAGCATTGTCATAGATACATGGGTTGATACACTGAGCATTGATGCATGCACGGTCATTTGGACAGTCGTTGTTACTGCGACAACCGACAATGTAGCAGCGAATGTGTGGATTTCCTCGATAACCACTCAAACATCGGCACTCGGCTTGGTTTCCATACGCGTAGCATTCAGCGTTTGCACCGCAAGGGTTGTTGACTAAGCATGGGTTTACACAGTTGCCGTTAACGCAAGCTTTTCCTGAGTCGCATTCTGAGTCACTTCGGCATCCAACTACAAAACACAAAATTACAAACATAATCAATAACTTTAAATTACATTCCAACATGCTTATCCAAATAGATTGGATATTCATTTATTGATAAACTAAAAAATGCAAAAACAATATAACAATGGCCTAGAACCATATTGTTCTAAGTCCATCTCATAGAATAATTATTTTCTTGTTATGAAATGAATATTTTATGTCCCATGTCCCATGTGCATTGTGAGAATAAAACAGGAAAATTATATTTTGTATATCATTTTTAACCGAAATGTTGAATTCCTGTTTATTTTCACACTGCACATGGACACGGGACATGAGACATAAGAAACGTAACAAGATTACTACAACATGGACTTAGAACAGCATGGTTCTGGACCATCACTATCACAACCCACTCAATCCCTACTTATCCTATATTAAAACTACCATATTTTTCAGTGCACACAATAAGGTTAAAAACAAACTAAAAATAGGTGCAAAATTGTTTTTTTAAATGCCTCAGTTTGTCCTTTTAGACATTTCTGGTGTTCTCTCCTGGCATTGGCATCTTCCAAGATCATTCTAGGCTAATGGCACAATCAAGTAGAACTGTGACCTTTACTTGACTTCTAGCATGTCTTTGGCTAAAAACAGGGTTTCTTTTTTAAGTTTCATACCAATGTTTATCAGCATTGAGTTGATGTGTTCTTCATAAATTATTGAGTTATTTTTTACACCTTACCTCATATTTTATGTTTCTTCAAACACGGGAACTGAGTCATAAATTCAGTTGAAAATGAGAGAGATGTTTTCTCTTGAAAACTAGTTCCCGCGTAAGAAACATAAAATATGAAGTAAGATAAAAAAACGAACAATATTCTTACATTGAACTTATATAGGAAAAAATCACTATGAGGTTTAATTTAAGAATTAGATAAAGTGTTTAATACCTCACCTCATATTCAGTAACAGACTGTAACTATTGAAGATGGGACGAACATGTCTTGAAACAATATGAGGTAAGAGTTACACAAACCTAACTTATTTATTAAGTAAAACCTCATAATGTTACTTCCTGTTGTATTTTCAAAGTAAGCAAACGTTAAACTGTAGAAATAGGGAGCAGGAAAAGTGTGGACATTTACAATTGGCAGTAATGCACAGTATAGACTCTGGCTCGGTGAGGTGTATATTTCTAATTCTAACTCTCATAAATTAAAATTTCCAGTGACTTATCAAATATCTCACCTGTATGACAAGCAATGTTAGGATTTCCTTCGAAGCCTTCAGCGCAGGAGCAGATGGGCCTATGGTTCTGAACGATACAGTTGGCATTAGATCCACAGTCACAAGGATTGCGACACACTCTGCTGATACAAGCTTCGTTACTAGGACAGTCATTATCACTAGTACATCCAGGTGGCACTGGAATCACCACAGGTCTACATTCTCCATTAATATTCGGCACCCATCCTTCAGGACAACTGCATGTCATAGTACGGACAGGCACGGTATCTAATACTCTACACTGAGCAGATGGAGAGCAAGGCGACAGCTCTTTGCAAGGATCCACACACTTGTTCCTGATACACGCCAAGCGACTCGGACAATCCACATCTATTCTGCATTCTGGTTCGTGTGGTTTAGTTGGTATACGTTCACAGTAAGCCATGGGGTTTCCTAAAGGCAGGTGTTGTGGACATCTGCAACCAGCTGCATGGTTTCGAGCGTAGCAGATAGCATTAGATGCACATGGTGGATCTGCAATGCTGGCACAAGGGTTCACACAACGATGCTGTAGACAAGCTCGATCGGATGGACAATCACCATTCACTCTACATTCTACTCTTTCACAGCGATCGAATGGGTTGCCAGCATAACCTGATGGACATCTGCATGCAGCACGGTGAGAGTCTCCGTAACACTCAGCATTAGCGGCACAAGGCACTCCGAGGATGCACGGGTTCAGGCATTCACCATTATAACACATCTTGTCATTACTACATTCGCTGTCTGACTGACATCCAACTGAAATTAAACAATATATTTATTACATAACTTAATTTGCTAGCTAAATTAAAATATATATATATATATATATATATATAAAACTTAACGCAACAGCATTCAGTATTTCCTTATTAACTGGATAATTCTTATTTTATTTGATTTTTTATACAAATTTATTTGAAAGTTTTATATGACTTGCATCTAATTGCATAATAGATGTACTATAAGTCCTTCTTGCATTAAAGTTCTTATTGAATAATCTAAGACTTGCATCATCAAAAATATCGCAAGTCATTCTTACATGCCTTTTGTTTTACCATAGCTGGGCGGTAAATAATTAAGTACATCTATTTTCTCATTGGTCCTTGTAGCTTTTCGTGCTCAATTTTTGTCTGCGAATTCAAGTTCGTTTGTATATAGAAACTTCTGGAAGTTTAGGTCTGAATGCTTATAATGTCTTGCATCAGCCTCAAGCCCCCACATGCGGTTAAAGTTTTGTGCACGTAACACGCACTTTCCATCTCTGTAGTAATGCATGAAGTTACAAAAAGTGTTAGCAATAAGCCTTGTTTCAAGCATTTAATGTGAAGTGATTAACATATGTTCGTTAAAGTGAATAAATAAACCAGAGTGAAATATGACTAGAGTATTCTTTAAATGAATCCAAGTCCTACAGTCCATTTTCTCATGGCCTTTGAAAGAAGTTTGTGAACTCAAACTTTGCCACACAAACATTATCATTTAATCAAAAATCAATGACATAATTCAAATGTTGCTTATGGTCCAATTGGTGAGTTAAGAGAATCTTCCTGCAAAAATATTTGAAGGAGTTAGGGAACAAGGAAGAGTTTGTTGACTCCCTGAAGACCATTATCATATGCAGGAAGTGGCTATTGCTGTTTGATGTGGTGGAAGGGAAGCACATGGAATGGAGTGTGTACAGGCATTCTGAAAACGACTGCAGCACTGAAGGGGCACATATCCATTGGTCCGACAGTAGAATGAAAGCTGGTGAAGGTATAAGAATAACCTGGCATTTCCACCTTCATTTTTCTAAAAATATTGTGATGACCTATATATACTGCTGCTTTTCTATGGGAGGTTACACTGAATCATAAGGCGACCCTTGTAATATTATCTTACTTGTTAGTTCAGTACAGTACCATTCATACAGATATTGCTTAATCTGGATGAGTGATCAAAAATAATATTTTAAAATGAAAATTCTTGCATTCAGTCTTTAGGTTCACTTTCTTTGTTCACAGACTGTACAGAAAATTTATAAATACCTTTGAAGCAACCAGCTTGTGGGTTCCCTGAGTATCCTTGTTTGCAGAAGCATACAGGGTAATGGTTAGACACTCTACACTCTGCGTTAGGTCCACAGTTACATGGATTCACACACTGTCCGTTCACACAGGATTCTTGTAGCGTACATTCAGAGTTAGATTTACATCCGACAGTTGGTGCAGCTGTAATAAAACGTATCAACACATTATTATTATTGTTAATAAAGATTTCCATAAATTTTTTTCACAATTTGCACATTTTATCTTGCAAAAAATTAAGAATTTACAAGATAAAATGCGCAGATTATGAAAAAATGTACACAGATAAAACAAAAAGAAATTTGAACATTAGAATGAAAGAACACCTTAGAAATATAAAAATTGGTCAGAAAAACATGGCATCGAATTGAATGCAAAATTATTGAAACAGTTAAAAATATCCAAAGAATTTACAGTTTGGGAAAAAAAATACATCTAGCAGAAACATAAGGCTAATATCATGAATTTTGTAATTCCTGGAAAAAAGGATTTGAATCGGAAGTTCATTTGTTAACCTAAAGAGGGAAGAGGAAGCAAAATACAGGATTGCTGACCAACAATTCTTCTTCTTCTTCTTCCTTCCAAGTATTAGGCCAAGGCCCGTTACGATCCTATAGAAAATTTTCCCTCCAGCGCATGTTTCATAGGACGGCCCAGAGATCTTCGTCCTCTTGGTATATAATTATAAACAGCTTTGGTGATCCGATTTGAACGCACTTCTCTGGTGCTTCATTATCATTTATCATCTACCATATCATCTTCAGAAGTGGGTTACTGTTCACTAAAATTGTGAACGTGAAACAGCATTGAGAATGTCACAAATACAACTAAACAAAATGAAAATGAAAACTGGTTGAATGCCTTCATAAATAGGAAATTGTGGAAAGTTATTGTCAAGAAGTTCAAAACAACTCATAAATCGAAGCCTTTGGAAAAAGAAGATGAAATAATTAAAAACAGAGTTACTTACGTGGTCGACATTCAACCCATGGATTGCCTTCATAGCTGGTTGGACAAGTACACATTGCTATGTGGTCCTGTACATGACAGAATGCCCCAGTTCCACATGGATTGCTGAGACATGGATTCACACAGATTTCATTCACACAGCTCCTGTCTTTTGAGCACTCTATGTCAGTGTAGCATTCAGGTGGAATGAACACAGGTGGCGCTGCAACAAAATAATTACATTAATATGGAAAACATTCATTTTAAATCGAGGGCGCGGCATAAGTCAGTTAATTGAAAATGTAAATATATTATTGTCTGTAGCTTACAACATCTATACCAAAAACAACTACTGAAATTGTTCAAAGTGACCTCCATTGTTCTTTAAGCATTTATGACATCATTATATGATAAACAGTATGAAAATTAACTGTCTTTTATTTGCAGATGACCAGATCATTGTAGCTTCCTCAGAAAATCAACTACAAAAATCAGTTTATAAATTATGGAAACTAATAAACGATTATAATTTAAAGATATCAACAGAGAAAACAAAGTCAGTGGCAACATATTGACTTAGGCTTTCACGGCTGGAGTTATTATGATGATCTTGTAGAAGATTTCCAGGCTGTTGGCCATGGTCTTGAGGCTTGTAGTTCCCCGACGTTTTGCCAGAGACTGCGTCCAGCATCCTCAAGGGTTGTCTTGAGACTGGCAATTTGTCGACTTCCTGCCCTATTTATACATTTATTCATGACGTGTTCTCTGCACGGTCCGTTACTTCGTAAATTGTATCTGCCTTCTGGTTGGTTAGCATTAGGGTCTTCCATTGCACCAATGAGGTTGCTGTCTGATGTTCTTGTAGAGGTTTATATCTGGCGAAACGTCGGGGAACTACAAGCCTCAAGACCACGGCCAACAGCCCAGAAATCTTCTACAAGATCATCATAAAGTCAATGGCATTTATTGGAATTCAGCATAAAAGGACAAAAATTGTAATTGGAGCAAACATAATTAAACAAGTAACTTGTTTCAATTATCTGGAATGCATGATATCGTACTTGCAAAATTTGGACATGGAGAAGAAATTAGGGAAATTTCAACAGATATGTGGTTCAATAAGAAGATATTTGAGAAATAAGACCACAAGGGAAACTCAATTAAAATTTTACAAAACCGTAGTCATTCCAACGTTAACATACGGGTCTGAGACTTGGCCTTTAACGATCTCTGATAAACATAAAATTGAGACAATAGAAATGAGATTTCTTAGATCAGTTGCAGGTGTATCTCTAAGGGTCGAATGTTTGAACGCATTAGACAGTAAAAGGCGTTCTCTGCTGATAAAATTTTATTCAAACACATTTTTCTTACTCAGAAATCTATTCACGCGGTAATAATTGTAAGCTACCTGACAAGGTACCTTAAAATCGTAGCTCAAGATATAAACTTATGTGAAAATCCCGAAGGGAACCGATGGTAACCGATGTAGTTTGAAACTTATCCAAGATGTCGGACCTTGAAGACTTTGATCATGTTTTCGGTATACGCGGAGAAGAGGAATTTGATAGAGTCTACCAAAGAATTCAACTGGAAGAACAGGAGAATCGGCGTAATATTGCGCGTCGCAGACATGTTTGTATACGGTATTATTTGCGGGATGCAAGCATAAATGCATTCCTCTATAGCAGACGAAAATAACGGAAGTGGTTTTATCGCTGAGAATTCTGGGTAATTCGTTGCCAATATTACGAAAACATCAACATTCATGCATGACCGGTTAAGGCGGCTGTTAATTCGATCTCAGCTCACCAGTGATTGGAAGTAATTTGAGTAGAGACTAATGTATTTGCATACGACCCTAAGGGTCGAATTTTTGAATGCATTAGACAGTAAAAGGCGTTCTCTGCTGAGAAAGTTTTATCCAAATACATTTTGCTTACTCAGAACTCTATTCATGCGATAATAATTGTAAGCTACCTGACGAGGTACCTTAAGATCATAGCTCAAGATAGAAACTTAATTTACAAGATAAATAATCTTTATAATAATAATAATAACCTTATTCATTATTATGGTAACCGATGTAGTTTGAAACCTTTGCAGCTTTATCCAAGATGTCGGACCTTGAAGACTTCGATCATGTTTTCGGTATACACGGAGAAGAGGAATTTGATAGAGTCTACCAAAGAATTCAACTGGAAGAACAGGAGAATCGGCGTAATATTGCGCGATGCAGACATCGTTGTATACGGTATTATTTGCGGGACACAAGCGTAAATGCGTTACTCTATAGCAGACGAAAATAACGGAAGTGGTTTTATCGCTGAGAATTCTGGGTAATTCGTTGCCAATATTATGAAAACGTCAACTTTCATGCATGACCGGTAAGTCGGCCGTTAATTCGATCTCAGGAATTGCTTACGGTGAGTCAGCTCACCAGTGATTGGAAGTAATTTGAGTAGAGACTAATGTATTTGCATGCGGCCCTAAGAGATCAAAAGAGAAGTCAAGATATCAGAGATGAATTACAAATATATATAATATAAACGAGAGAATACACAGAAATAAATGTAATTGGTTTGAACATATACAAAGAATGCCAAATAATCGTTTATCAAAACAGCTGCTTCATTATAAACCTCTAGGCCGAAGAAATTTAGGAAGACCTGCACCTGCAGCATATAGTGCACCGGGGAGTGGAACGGGCCAACAGGCCTTGAAGATGGTGATGATGTTTTAACACTGATTTGCAGATGTTGTCACACAATTTTCCATTATTACCTAAAGTGTTTTCAAATTCCTGTTCAATCGAATCCCATAAATGTTGCAGATTTGGAGGTTTTGTACTGAAAACTTTGTACTTTAAAATCCCCCATATTGAAAAATCACATGGCGTGAGGTCTGGTAATCTAGTGAACGTAGTTAGTGGTACTTATTTTAGGAATTCTCACTATGAGGTATATTCATTAAGGTAGAATTTTTTATCACTCACCTCATTGTTCTTCTTATTTGACTATAAACTAGTTTCGGAACATAGTTTCTGTTCCATCCCCAGTATTTGAATGTACATTCAAAAGAGCGAAAAGAAGAAATTGATGAACTTTGAAATTCCTGGTGAGAATGACCTGGTTTCGAGGTTTTTCAGTCAGCCAATGGAAGGAGGGAAGGACAGCTCTTCAAGAGGACAGAACAGCGGTCGTGACAATACTGAGGATGGAACAGAAACTATGTTCCAAAACTAGTTTATAGTCAAATAGGAAGAACAATATGAGGTGAGTGATAAAAAATTCTACCTTAATAATAAAAAAATGTGTAATATAATTTGATAATGTTTTTATTATTAATTTAACATTTCTCAATGAAAGATAAATTAAATTTGAAGAGAAAAATTTTCGCCTAGACCGGGACTCGAACCCGGGACCCTTGGCTTTCCGGGCCAAGTGCTCTACCAACTGAGCTACCGAGGCGAGTTACGATCTAGATGCAAATTTTTCTCTTATATACGTTGTAATTCCCTATCGCCAAATGCTTTTGAAACCATTGTTTCTATCTTTGCAAATGGCGGCTTCTTAGTTAAGAAGACATTTATTGGAAATTTAACATTACTTTAAAAGCCAGTAAGGCCTCTAATGATGTTTTTATTATTAATTTAACATTTCTCAATGAAAGATAAATTAAATTTGAAGAGAAAAATTTTCGACTAGACCGGGACTCGAACCCGGGACCCTTGGCTTTCTGGGCCAAGTGCTCTACCAACTGAGCTACCGAGGCGAGTTACGATCTAGACGCAAATTTTTCTCTTATATACGTTGTAATTCCCTATCGCCAAATGCTTTTGAAACCATTGTTTCTATCTTTGCCGGTCTAGGCGAAAATTTTTCTCTTCAAATTTAATTTATCTTTCATTGAGAAATGTTAAATTAATAATAAAAACATCATTAGAGGCCTTACTGGCTTTTAAAGTAATGTTAAATTTCCAATAAATGTCTTCTTAACTAAGAAGCCGCCATTTGCAAAGATAGAAACAATGGTTTCAAAAGCATTTGGCGATAGGGAATTACAACGTATATAAGAGAAAAATTTGCGTCTAGATCGTAACTCGCCTCGGTAGCTCAGTTGGTAGAGCACTTGGCCCGGAAAGCCAAGGGTCCCGGGTTCGAGTCCCGGTCTAGGCGAAAATTTTTCTCTTCAAAAAAAAAAAAAATATATATATAATTTGATAACTTACTTCTTGTACACTCAATGTGTGGGTTTCCTTCATAACCTGGTGGGCATGAGCAGACAGCACGATGTCCATGTGAGTTACACAGAGCATTAACACCACATATATCTACTTGGCAGGCCAACACACAGTTGCCTCTTATGCACTTGTCTGAGTCGATGCAGTCTGAATCCACAGAGCACTGCTGATGTTCTGGTACTGTGAAAAATAAACATTTCAATTTAGTAGGGAAATTTCAACAGATATGTGGTTCAATAAGAAGTTATTTGAGAAATAAGACCACAAGGGAAACTCAATTGATGTATCTTTAAGAGAAGTCAAGATATCAGAGATGAGAACTGAACTACAGCAAACTCCCAATTATTCATGAACGTATTATCCGGTTTGCAGATTATCTGGGCACGACTCTCTTTAGTGTTTTTTTTTAAATTAAGATAAATACTGTACTGTATATTGTATTGTTATGAAAAAATTCTTTATTTTTAAATGTGCTACTGTGAACTGCACTTAGAAAGTAGCACAATGGGGTAACCTTCACTCACAACCCCCTCCCCTGATGCATTTAATGGTACCAACCAACATTCTAAGAATGTTGTGCAAGTTACTGAAAGCTTAATATTTAATTTTAGGAAGTTATATTTTGAGGTTATTTTAATTATATTATTTTTGGTCTGGACATCTTACCTCAATATTAATATTGAGGTAAGATGTCCAGACCAAAAATAATATAATTAATACTGAAAGCTTGTTGTTACAGATTCAAATCACAGATATGCTGTGGCAGTGGGTTTATCACTGGTTAATAGTGTGGTCATCGGTGATTACTAGTGTGGTTATCGCTGATTATTTGTGTCATCGCTGGTTATAAGTGTGGTTACTGGTGGTTACTAGTGTAGTTATCGCTGGTAATGACGACCATTTTGAATAACTGTTGTAACCAGAGTGGTCATACAGGAAATAGATCCACTTTTATTTTCATATATTCATAAATTAATGATGATTATGACTCGCACCTAAATACATTTAATATAATATTTTATGAATATTTGTTGCAATTAAATAGTGTTAAAGTGGGTAAATAAATTTCTGGTCAACTTCCTCAACACCGAATAACTTAATTTGATTATCCATTATATTATTTTTCAGTCTGATCATCTTACCTCAATATTAACGTTGATTTGTTCTTGGACATGTTTCAAAACAATTCTGTTTTGCCGTCAGCTGAACAAGCTGATGATAAAACAGAATTGTTTTGAAACATGTCCAAGAACAAATCAACATTAATATTGTGGTAAGATGATCAGACTGAAAATAATATAATTAAAATTACCTCAAAATATCACTTCCTAAAATTAAATATGGATTATCCACGTTTTTCGATTTTCTGTGCATATCTCGGTCCCAATTAACACTGATAATCGGGAGTTTGCTGTATAGGTATATCAAGAATGTGGTGTGAGAATAACATTAGCCATGATTTGAGAGAGATGAATTACATCAGGATTGATTGGAAGAATTAGCCATGATAGATGGATAGTGCTTACTGATCGGTCTGCAGTGTCCATTAGTGTCAATGAATGTGTCAGGAGGACACTGGCACATGACAGTGCGTAGTGGTAAAGTATCCAGCACCCGACACTCTTGATCTGGCGAACATATGTTCTGATCTGCACAAGGGTTCTTGCAAGCTGCTTGAATGCAAGCAAATTGTGATGGGCAGTCGGCATCCTCTCTGCATTCTGGTGCTGGAATCCTCGGTCCTGATAGCAAAATAATAATCATGTCAGCACAGTATTATACCACAACAAGAAAAATTTCAAACCACCACCAGAGATGAAGTGGGCAAGTCCCTATACTGTATGCATTATTTAATGGAATCTATACTTTCAATAATCATGTTTGAACACCATTGAGGTTAAAATTATAGATAGATCATCAGTTGATTAATGTCTTTGACATCGTCCGATTCCTAATAGCCAATTTTGTCGGTCCATCCAATCTCCTAGTTGTAGATGTTGTTCTCCTTCATGTATAAATACATTCCCTGACTCCAGGAGATTTTAGGTCTTCTCTCAGGTTTTCATTCCAAAACACATTTTGGTAGGCGATCTCTCTTCCATTCGCTGGACATGTCCGTACCATCTTAATTGCTGAGTTTTAATATAATCTAAAATAGTGTATTCAATCTTCATTTTCTCCCTTATAACTGAGTTCCTAATTTTTTCTCTTCTTGAAATTCTTGCTGCCCTTCGTATAAAATCAATTTCCGTTACCAAAAGATACTTATTTGTTTTTTGTTGTTAATGGCCAAAGTTCTACTCCATAAGTAATTATGCTTTTAACAATTGTATGATATATATTAATTTTATTTTTATTACTTATATTTTTATCCCACAATATTCCATTGAGGCAAGCAATTGCAAATTTTCCTTTACTATTTCTTTTTTCCTCTTCATAACTCCAACTTTTATTTATTTTAATTCCTAAATATGTGATCTCACTACAAGATTGTATTGTTTTTCTCCAGTCTCCAAAATTAAATTTTGTTCTAGTTCACCAATTGATAAATATTTTGTTTTCTTCATATTCAAGATTAATCTCCATTTTTCATATTCGTCTTTAATACTCTAGTCATATATTCTAAATCTTCATTATCTTGTGCAATTAACAATTGATCATCTGCAAAATGTAAGTTGTATAAAGTTTTGGGTTAAAATTATTTTAATTTTAAAATTTGTACTTAACAAACAGTCGTCCTCCAACTATAATAACTTCTGTTATAAACGTCGTCACACTATTAAAATTCAAGGTCTTTCAAAGACATGCTTCATCCTCAGGAATTCTTATGGTACTGAAATTATTTGTATATTTCATACAGAGGGCTTTGGTTGTTGGGTGTGTTCTCATTAAGCATTTTTTTTTAATTTTCTGTTTCCTTGATAATTTCAATCTCTTTGAAATTTTGGACTTTCATTTGTTGTCTGATGATTGTATTTCTGAAGAGGAACTGATGATTGTATTTCTGAAGAGGAAGAACAGCTCAAAAAAAAAAAACTTGTTCTCCAGGTTAGGGGTTAATGCATTAGGCCAGCTCTCTATTCATCATTAAAACAAGTAATTGCTAAAAAAATCCAAAGCATCAAAGCCGGAAGGATTTAAAAATAATAATATTAATAATAATAATAATAATCATCATCATCATCCATGCAAGTATTAGGCCGTGTGGAATGTTATGGTCTCAAAGAGGAATTTTCCATCCAGTGCTTTCTAGGATGTCCCAGCGATCTTTTGCCTTGGGGGCAGTAACGAAGCATGGCTTTTGGAATTCTAAGAGTCGGCATTCGTTGAAGATAGGCTTTTCAGTTGTTCTGGTAGTTTTGTATATGGTGAAGAAAGGGTTCTACATCCAACTCTTCCATAATTTCCTCATTTCTTTTATGGTCCCACTTTGTGTAGCCTGCTGTACAGCGCATAAATCGCATCTCATTTGCTGTTATTCGGCTTTCATCTCTTCTTCGTATTGTCCATGCTTCACTACCATATCTTAATACTGGTCTTGCGAGAACCTTATAAAGCCATATTCTTGTGTTCTTCTGTACTAAAGATGGTTTCATTATACTGTTAATTACCCCGTTGTTTTTGTGAAATTTGTGATTTTCTTTTATATATCAGCTTCATCTTGGAATGATAAATTATAACCCAAATAATGGAATTAATTTACTCATTCTAAAATTTCATCACCCAAATATGTTAGTAAGCAGACTTACTCCCTATATTGATGACATTCTAGGAGATCATCAATGTGCATTTAGAAGAAACAGATCTACAACAGATCAATTTTTAGTATATGACAGATTTTAGAAAAGAAATGGGAATATAATGGTACTGTACATCAACTATATGTAGACTTCAAAAAAGCATATGATTCAATTAAGAGGGAGAAGTTATATAGTATCCTGCTGGAGTTCGGAATTCCTAAAAAGTTAGTTAGACTTATACGAATGTGTCTAAATGGCACAAAGAGTAGGGTGCGTGTAGGGAAACAGTTTTCGGACACTTTTGAAATCCAGAATGGGTTGAAGCAAGGAGATGCACTATCTCCTCTATTATTTAATTTTGTACTAGAGCATGCCATTAAATCTTTAGAGAATGAGGAAGGCTTACAACTCAATGGTATTAATAAGCTGTTAGTTTAAGCTGATGATGTAGTATTATTGGCCGATAGCGAGGAGATACTAAAGGCCAACACGCACACACTATTGAGTAACACTAAGAAATTAGGACTGGAAGTAAATATCAATAAAACTAAATATATGGTTACACGTAGAAATTCATTATGTAATGGAAATGGACAGCTAATGACAAATGAGGGAAATTTTGAGGAAGTGGCTGAATTCAAATACCTAGGAACACTAATCACAAATAGGAATGAGATGCACTAAGAAATTAAACATAGGCTCAATTCTGGAAATGTGTGCTATTATGCATTGCAGAGACTCTTGATGTCCCAACTCCTTTCAAAAAACGTTAAACTGAAAATATATAAAACTATTATTCTACCAGTTATATTATATGGGTGCGAAACATGGACTCTTACTTTAAGGGAGGAAAGGAGATTACAAGTATTTGAGAATAAAGTACTTAGGAAAATTTTTGGACCAAAGAGAGATGAACAGACAGGTGAATGGAGAAGACTACATAATAATGAACTACATGGTCTTTATGGGAAGCCAGATATAATAAGAACAGTTAAGTCTCATAGACTGCGATGGGCAGGACATGTTGCACGTATGGGGAATGAAAGACTTGCATGGAAGCTTCTTGTAGGAAAGCCAGAGGGAAAACGCCCAGTTGGTAGACCAAGAATGAGGTGGGAGAATAACATTAACTATGATTTGAGGGAAGTAGATTATACAGGGAATGATTGGAAAGCATTAGCTCAGGATAGAGATGTATGGAGAGCTTATGTCCATGCAGCCATGAACCTACGGGTTCGATATTGCCAGTGAGTAAGTAAGTAAAAGAATTTTGCTAGGTATAGGGTATTTCCCACAAAAGGCCATCACTTTAGTTAGTTTTATTTGTATTGATTTCCATATTGTACCTTTTTGCAACTATATTAAAATTGTGTATAGAATACTATAAATCTGTTTCTGTTGGAGCTATTAATACCAAATCATTCGCAAAATGCAAGGAGTCCATTTTTAGGTTTCTATTAATTTGGATAGAACCGTGTCTCATCTCGCATGGGTGAGAGGCCACATCCTTGTCTTACGCCCCTATTAATTTCAGTCCATTCTGTTTGTGTGTTATTGATTCAAACTGAAATCAAATTTGTTTTATAGATATTGTATAAATTTAAAATATGCTGTTGTGGTAGATTGTTGTCAGCTAAAATTTCCAACAGTTTATTCCTATTGATTTTGTCGAAGGCTTTTTTGAAGTCCACAAAGGCTAAATGTGTTTCTATATTGAACTCTCTGTGTTTATCTATTAATAATTTCATGGAGAAATAACCATCACAGCAGGATCGACCTTTACGAAAGCCATTCTGTTCTTCGCTGAGGAGGCTGTTAAGATGTTTGTATAATTTGTTCTAATAATGATGATGATGATAATAATAATAATAATAATAATAATAATAATAATAATAATAATCTCCTGTCAACTCTCAAGAATTGTAACTATGAAATGGATTTGTGTCATCAACTAGAGCTGGGATCATGCAATGAAGAATGAGTAAAGAGTCAAGAAGTTATTTTAAATTACTGTAATATAAAAATGACATACCTGTACATTCAATGTAAGCATTTCCAGTTGTTCCAGGAGGACAGATGCACTTAGGCTGATGATCTGCTCCGATACACACTGCAGTGTCAGCACATGTGTCACTCTCACATACAGGGCGACATACTCTGTTCAGACGATCGCAAGCTTCATGATCTGCACAGTCCTCGTTGTACTGACAAACAACGGAGATACACGAGAGCAGGGGATTGCCCTGTGTACCAGCTGGACACACACACTGTGCTCTGTGAGCCTGTGCAATACATTCTGCTCCTCTGCCACACTGAGAGCCAGCACCAAACTTACATGGGTTCAGGCAGTTGCCGTTAATGCAAGCCTTGTCGTACACACAGTCTGCGTCCACCTTACACTCGGCTATAACATATCACATTACAACATTATAATCAATTATTACTTAATAAAATATGGTTTAAACATTTCCAACCTATTATCCCTACTAGTAAAATTCATATCAAATTCCGTTGAGGTGAAGTCATATGATGAGAGTTAAAAATTAAATTTTACCTGTTGGTAGGTGCCGTCGTCCTCAACTTTGTTAAAATATTGTATATAAAATTAACTGGAGCGCTTTCGGAAGTTATCTTCCATCTTCTGCAGGTTGAGCTTCCGCTACCTGTTGTTGTTGTGTATGGTGATGTATACTCCAACTGTTTGTAGCAGCAACTGACTTGTTTTTGACGATCTTGTATAATGGGTTTGACTGGGGTGCATTCTCATTGAGAAGTGAAGTGTTGTTTGTTTCCTTTATATTTGAAGACCTCGAAATTATAAAGGAAACAAACAACACCTCACTCCTCAATGAGAAAGCACCCCAGTCAAACCCATTATATGAGATTGTAAAAACAAGTCAGTTGCTGCTACAAACAGTTGGAGTAAACATCACCATACACAACAACAACAAATAGTGGAAATTCAACCTGCAGAAGACGGAAGATAACTTCTGAAAGCACTCCAGTTAATATTATATACAATATTTTAACGAAGTTGAGGATGATGGCACCTACCAACAGGTAAAATTTAATTTTTAACTCTCATCATATTATCCCTTAAATTCGCAATGTATCCTATAGGATACATCAATTGGTTTAATTTATTTAATATTCATAATAAAATAGAAAAAAAAATTACAATAAGAGAAATAATGAATGTAGGAAAGGATATTGTATAAGAGATTGAAGAAATCCAACTAAGATGGTATGGACATATAATGAGAAGAAGGGGCACAGAAACAAACAAAAAAGTATTGAAATGGATACCTCCTGAAAAAGGGAAACACGGTAGACCAAAGCCAACGTGGATAAAGGGAATTCAAGACAACATGAAGAAGAGAAATATTACAGAAGCAGATACGCAAGATCAGGAAGTGTAGAAGAAAAAAAATTGTATATTTTGATTGAGGATCTTGTGTAAATAACAGAAACAATCCTGAAATAATAAAAAATAATAAAATAGAAGAATAGAAATTAATTAAATTTATGTCGAATTATACAATATACTTAATAATAAACAGTTATGCATTTTTTGTTTTCATTGCAGTCCACACATTTAAATAACTGGAATGAGAAGTAAGTGTCTTGCCAATTTAAGGATTAATGAATGAGTCAGATAATAAAAATCTGGAATTTATCAAATTAGTTGTAAAGACTACAATAAAGTATACATAAGAAAAACAAAAAAGCAATTTGGAACACTCACACAAAGGAACACTTCAGAAATATTAAAAATGGTGAAGCTGAAAAATCAGCTATTGCAGCACATAGTTTGTTGGACAGTCATAAAATTCAAAAAGAGGCCAAACTTCTAAAACATTTAGAAAAACCTTCAGAATTGACAGTTTGGGAGAAGATATATATTCAGAAGAACAAATTTAGATCCATGAATTTCAAAATTCCTGATGAATGGGACCTGATCTCGAAGTTCATCAAATCAACACCAGATGGCAATGTTATAGATGGAGATTCCAACAAAAATCTGATAGTCATAATGTAGGTTGAAAATGGGAGGGATGATCCTTTTGAAAACTGCAGTTCCCGTGTTTAAGAAAACATAAACTATGAGGTAAAATAAAAAATGGCTCATTCGTTCATTTTATATACTTCACTAAATCGGGTTCCTTATATAATTCATACAGTTTACAATTTCTCCTTCTTCTCCAAATATCAATAACCTCAAAATATAGGAAAGTTTTAAAAAATTGAAGACAACAATATGATACTTACGTCTGTAACATTGAACTTGTGGGTTTCCACCCCAACCATCTGGACAGTTGCACACAGGACGATGTTGTGTTGTGTGACACTCGGCTCCAGTACCACATGGGTTAGCTACCACACACGGATCCTGACAACGCTCCTTAATGCATGACTTATCTCCTGGACATTCGACATCAGATATGCATTCAGGCTTGGGTGGAACTGTAATCAATAACACAATTAATTAACTTGTTATGCAATTTTATATTTATATATTGTATTGTAAGATGTTTTTCCCTTTACAGAGATTTAGGCGCTCTTCCCCTACAGGGAAGAATTTGAACCATACTAATTTAGTTACACTTGTTTTTGTATAGATGTCTTTTTGAGTGGTCCGTGGTCAGCATTCCGCCTCATACTGACATCTAGGAAACCAAGGTAGTACTAGGACGGGAAAATTCGGTAAATTTTGCTTAGAGGCTTTTTATTCAGGCTTAAGGATTTTTTACAAGCCTGAAAATCTTCAGACTCGGGACCCACGGCTTAAAGTCCCTCCTGGAGGACTTGCTCCTTGGATTTTTCTGTCCTAAAATATCCATCGACCCCAGCGGGGTTTGAACCTGTGACTCTCGAGACCAGAGGCAAGGAGCATAACCACTAGTCCACCACGGCCGACTATATTTATATATACATTTTTAAATATTAATATACGTATGGTAAAATCAAATGTTTCCTACCTCTCCTCATACAAATCTTCTAATAGATAACAATTTTGACACCATAACGGTCTCATCTTCAGTACTTTTTTGGCGACTGATGTTATGTCGATCAGAAGAAACTCTTCTTCTTCCCTCTGTTGGTGGACCGATGAACCTCTGGATCAGGTCACAATTGCAGGAATTTCAAAGTTCATAAGTTTTCCTTTGTTTTTCTGAATGTGGATTTTTTCCCAAACCGTGAGTTCGTTTTGTATATATATTAGTTTAATTAGTCTGGCTTTTGATTCAATTAAATGTTTTTTGGACCAAGCATGAGCAGCTACTGCTGGTCCGAAAAACATTTAATTGAATCAAAAGCCAGTCTAATTAAACAAATAGATAAACAAAAGGAACTCACGGTTTGGGAAAAATCCACATTCAGAAAACAAAGGAAAACTTATGAACTTTGAAATTCCCGCAAATTCTAACCTGATCCAGATGTTCATCGGTCCACCAACAGAGGGAACAAAAAGAGTTTCTTCCGATCGACATAACATCAGTTGCCAAAAAGTACTGAAGATGAGACCGTTATGGTCTCGAAACCACGATCTACTTAGAAGATATGTATGAGGAGAGATAGGAAACCTTTGATTTTACCATAAATTAAACTTTAATTCCTGTAAAAGTTAAATTAATATAAGTACCATTTTATATCAGCCTTCCTGAATTAAAATGTATTTTTGTTTAAAAAACTTTGTTAATTAGTAGGCTGAAAAAAAGTATGGGTTACAGGCTAGGCTGCATCGTACTTAGAGCGCTGTGTTTACAAACTGCACATTGACACGCACTACGTGGGACAGACTTCTAGTACAGTCCGCTTTGTGTAAGAATGGATTCATTTTTGCACAATTTTTGTTTTGGCATTCTCATACAACCACACGTCACGTAAACAGGGTTATTACTGAGGAGAGTCGAACATACACACTCTCTGCTCCGAGCAGGCAGTGGAGATGCTCGACAAAGACACACATTTTGTAAACAATGTGTATAGAAATTAGTTCCTACCCTGTTACCGGTACTTTTTCCAGCCCTATTAATTAATTAAAACTATGTAGGCCTTTCAGAACATGTTCCATCTTCAGTATGTCATTTGGTACCAATTACAATATTCGAAAAAAATATTTATTTAACAAGGTTCAAATTAAGCTAACAAATATATAACTGGTATAAGTCAATAGGCATTACATTCTTTAATAATTTATCTTATGAAGTACTGCCATAACTTATACCAGATTTAAAATTCTAATATATAATTTTTTTCCTTAACACCCCATTTTATAGTGTGAATGAAATTTTATCTTTGCCAGTAATTAATGCTGTATTTAATGTTTTATATAGTATTTTACTGTTTTTATTTATTGATGATGCCTTTTGCAGACAACTAAAGGTCTAGTCAGTGGGAGAATAGATCAGACAGAATATTACTAGAAACATCATAGATGAATATTTTATTTTTGGAAGTGATATTTTGAGATTATTTTAATTAAATTATTTTTAGTCATAACCATAATATGATTATGATATAATCAAAACATGTTCAAGAACAAATCGACATTAATATTGAGGTAAGATGATCAGACTGAAAATAATTTAATCAGAGATGAAGTTCCTCAGATACATTGCAGGATATACTCTAAGAGACCACATTCCTAGTGAAACAATTAGACAAGAACTCAAAATGCTTAATCTAAATGAAAAAATACAAAGCTATAAACAAAAATGGCATGAACATATTTCAAGAATGGACTCTTCTAGGCTAACAAAACAAGAACTGTTGTACCAACCTCAAGGCTATAGAGATGTGGAACACCCTACAAGATGATGGGGGGATGAATTCTGAGAGTGAAACAGGCTGACAGCTTACCATGAAGATGATAATGCCAATTGCATTGTACATTATGCCAAATGACTAATAATAAAATTGTTATTATTATTATAAAATTCCCTCCAATTACTAAACAGTGGACAATTCTTTCTTCAATCATCTAGCTGTATTTTCATTAATTTTCTTACTTTTTTGTATGGATTTCTAGCATTGCTGTTACAAAAATAAAATATTGGGAGTTCCTGTATTCTATGCCATACATATAATTATAAAATTCCCTTCTTTATGAAATGATGAACAATTATTTCTTGATAATCTAGCTTGAACACGGTGTATACATTTATTTTGAAACTAGTAAATTTACCTTGGTAACAGTTGATGAATGGATCACCAGTGAGACCACTCGGACACTGACAAACGGCTCTGTGGTTACTGGCCTGGCATTCTGCATTGTGTGCACATGGGTTGGATACAGTGCATGGATTCACACATTGTCTGTTGAGACAAGTCTCCGTCTGGGGGCAATCATCGTTACTCTTGCATCCTGGCTCCTCCGCTGCAAAATTCAACATGTACATTATACTACAGCTTTTATGAAAAACAGAAATTTATGTATATCCTATGCTAAAAGTTATAGAAAATTAAGAAACAATTGCATCTCATATAATTTTCTAACACAACTAAAGAGAAAAATTTCTGCCTGAACCAAGATTTTAATCCAAGACTTCCAGCTTTATATGCTGGTGCTCTATTAATTGAGTTAATCGGGACACTTCTTGGCCAAGCACAAATTTCTCTCTCTTTAATTCCCTTCACCCAGAATAGTGCAACTTCATTTTCTATTTTATATTCATGTAAAATTCTAATTAAATAATATATTGATTAAAAAAAAAAATAATTTTTTGAATCAATTAAGAATGAAGATAAAATTATAAATACTGAATAAGAGAAAAATTTGCATTTAGATTGGAGTGCTCAGGTAGCTCAGTTAGTAGAGCATTTGCATAGAAAGCGAAAGGTCCTGGGTTCAAACCCCATTTTGAGCATATATTTTTCTCTTCAAATATAAAACTGAATACGATATTTAACTTAATACAAGAGACAACATTTTTTTAAAAATTATTATAATATTAGTATGGTGTGTTGCTGTTTATAATGTATTAAAGAGAAGGATTTTTATGTACCATACTAAGAAATAAGATTACAACACTGATAGTACCTATATACTAAAGTAACTGTTTGTATATGCAACCATCAGAAAAAACAGCCAGAAGTCTTACTACATATGATATTATATTGCATTCCTAACTCTTAGTACATATAAATCCTTTCTCGATATTTAACAATATTTGTTTCCAGTTATTTTAAAAGGAAATTAACATGGATTTACAACTTTAAATAAACAGATTATTAGGACAAATTATATTTGAAAAGAAAAATATATGCCTAGACTGGGGTTTGAACCCAGGACTTTTGACTCTCTATGTCAATGCTCTAACCAAGTGAGCTACCTAGGCCTCCAATCTAAATGCGTATTTTTCTCTTATACATAATTAATTCCCTAACCCCAAATGCTACGATTTTTGCAAATGGCGGCTTCTTTATTAAGAAAACTTTTTATTGGGAATTTAAACATTACTTATAAAGCCAAGCTCATAGCAATTGGGGTTAGGGAATTAACTATGTATAAGAGAAAAATACACATTTAGATTGGAGGCATAGGTAGCTCACTTGGTTAGAGCATTGACACAGAGAGTCAAAGGTCCTGGGTTCAAATCCCAGTCTAGGCATATATATTTTTTTTTTCAAATATAATTCGTCCATCATTAAGATGAACATTAAATTATTAGGAACCTGAAAAATGAAATATTTATTAAATGCAGCAAGTTAGTGTGATTGAAGCGACAAGAAAAACATAATTGGGTTAATTATTCTTCCTTCACCAACAGCAACCTGCAAAACACATCACTCAGGGTTAACACAATTCATATATTATTCACTTAGGTTATTGATATCATTTAATGTTTATTGCTAATGTTAACACATTGGTAACCGACAGCTCTGCGTTCCACCCACCGCTGCTGGACCGGACATTTCTGTCAGTAGGGTGGACTTTTAAATTTTAAACCGCGCTAGCACAGTGTAGCTTTTACATCAATATATTTACAGTCAATAACAATAATGCATAAGTAAATCTTTATTAGTGTTCTCACCAGACCTTCTAGTAGAAATTGAGAGTTTGATAGCGTTGGAAACATTTCCCATTATGTAAAGGCAGAGTGCAAAAGAGCATATGTAGCGAGTTTCTTTTCTTGTGTTCACTAAAAATGCGGCAAAGTTTTGAGGGTATTTTTTCTTTCCAATTACAGTTGGTGTTAATTTATTTTTCTTAATGTCTTAGCCTCCCTGGTGGGTCGTGAGGTGGTCTCCTAGAAGTGGTTTCTTTTCTCTCTGTCTTTCCTCGTCTTCCCTGTCATCTGTTTCTAATTTCACGACTGCCAAACAAGAGGCTGTTTCAAGCAAAAAACATCTGTTCGACATTTTGCTGTTAGGATTTTGAAATTTATAGACCCTGAAAGCATTAAAGAGTGTACAATTCAGAAGCACAATACAACTTTCTAGCACCATTTCACTATTTTTCTAAGGATGGAGTAACATGATAGGTATTGGTCAGCCCTGTCTACACCCTTCACATACTTGTTATATTGAAGTATTCAATAGGGCATTTTTACAACTTTACTCCTCCCACTCTCGTGTTGCCTGATGCAATGTGCTAACCATTCTTACGTCTCTATTATCTTTCCATGTTTGTAGCAAAAGTTCCCCCTTACTGCAAAAACACTTTCTCCTGGTTTGAGTTTATTTCCTGCTTCCACAAATGATTTTGGAAGCCCTCTGTTAATCTTTATTGCTTCAGAAGCTCTCGTCTTTCTTTCGAGCAAATTTTCAGCTATAGCCACACTATTATAATAATTATCCTGGTGGACATGATGCCACAGATATAAATTCGGCTCCAGAACGCAAAATAGAGTTTCTTTTATTTTTCCGCTTTGCATCATATATTTACAGGTTACATACGTATCCCATAATCGCCTAACTACCCGCACTAAAATTCCATATTTCACCTGCCGTCTGTCATAAAATTGTGAACAACTCTTTCTGTAAAGTTGGCAATTTCATAAAAGAGAAGAGAAAGGTACAAAAACAACTAAAATCTATTTCACAATGAGAAGAAACAAAATTGAATGCCTCATTCAAAAGCGAAGAGGCAGGAAAGCCATAGAAAACGTAAAAACGGAAATCTCCGTGACCGGTCGTCTATCGCTGGCCATTTAAACACGGAGATCTCCGTGGCCCGTCACCAATGTGTTAACACTTTGAATTGCATGTCTGAGTCAGGGTCAGCCAGCACATAGAGCTCATAACTCTATTTTAATATAATAAATTTGGGAATTTTTAACATTATGAGGTTTTATTGATAAGAATTAAATGAATCGTGAATTCTTCTTACCTCATACTTCTATGTCTTTTTAAACACAGCACCGCAGCATCAGCGACCATCGTCACCATCATCAGCTGTTCATGACTGTCAATTTTTTTCTTTTGCACGTAATTATCCAAACTGCCATCTGGTGTTCTTTTGAAGGAGTAATTTTCTAAACTGCCATCTGTTGTATTTTTGAAGAACTTTAACCTTTGGATTTAACAGTTTGGGAAAATATATATATTAAATAAAACCATATTAGAACCATGAACTTTGAGATTCCGGACGAACCAAGCTTGATTACAAAGTTCTTCAAAAATACAACAGATGGCAGTTTAGAAAATGACTCCTTTAAAAGAACACCAGCTGGCAGTTTGGATAATTACTGGCAAAAGAAAAAAATTGACAGTCGTGAAAACAGCTGACGATGGTGATGCTGGTCGCTGATACTGTGGTGCTGTGTTTAAAAAAACATAGAAGTATGAGGTAAGAAGAATTCACGATTCATTTGATTCTTATCAAAATTCTATCCTCGAATATATATTATTGATAAGTTTCTCCAGAATCTACTTCATATGATGACTGTAATTTGATTTTGACTTACATGGAAATGTTCACTGATTTTTTCTCTTTTATATCACTGATTGGAGTTTTGATCTGTTTAGTTACTGAGAATTATTACAAAAAGTTTTGAATGTTACATAAGTGAAACTACATGTGGTCATGTCAGGTCCTCCAGCCATTATAGCTGGTTTTCTACAACACTACTTATTGTAGGTACCCAAATTGCTCATGATGTTGGGTGGACCCCAGACTTATACTAGTCGAAATTCCATGAGAAGAATTCTTCCCCCCATGGAGGCTCAATCCAACCCATGAGCCATAGCTTAGCAACAACACATGATGCCTAAACCATTCGGCTATGATGTGAGACAATAGTATACTAAATTTTCAAAATTATTGCTCTTTCAAATAATTGAAATAGTTATAATAAAAGCATTGAAAGAAGCCCTACTGGCTTTATAAAGTAATGCTTAAGTTCCCAATTAAAAGTCTTCTTAAAAAAGAAGCCGTCATTTGGGTGATCAAGCAACAGTTCATAGTATTGTTTATTTTTTATTATTTCACTCACCTCATACTTCATGAAGTATGAGGTGAGTGAAATAATAAAAAATAAACAATATTAAAGAACCTCATAGTGTTATTTCCTATCTACATAACTTAACAGTTCATAGTATTTGGCGCTCAGGAATTAAAAATGCATAAGAGACAAATTTGCATTTAGATTGGAGTGCTCAGGTTGTTCAGTTGATAGAGCATTGGCATAGAAAGTCAAATGTCCTGGGTTCAAACCCCAGTCTGGGCGTATATTTTTTGCTTAAAATATAATTGAATAATTCCCTGAACAGGAGTGACTACTCAAATAACTTCCTTATTCCTTAGTAATATGTAATTTATTACAGGAATGTGTTCTTCAATTTTCTTGTATAGATTTTTAACATTGTTGTTCCAAAAATAAAACCTTGGAGAGTTCTTGTATCTGTACTATACATATAATAATAAAATCCCCTCCTGTTATGAACTGGTGGACTCTTATTTATTGATACTTCCAGCCTAGACACATTGTACTTTCCCTTAAAATACAGAAAATCTGCCAACTGAAAATTAGTGATAAAAGATTCCTTATTGAAAAATAATGAATTTTCCATGCTGTATGATTCTTTATTTCTATAATATGTGTTTATTAACATTAATTTTAGAATTTTTACTGATTCCAGCAGTACTGGTCTAATGTAACTACATAAGCACTTACCTGGTTTACATTCGACATCAGCATCACCAACAAAGCCAGGCAGACAACTGCATGACATTGTTCTGAGTGGTAGCGTGTCCACTACGGTACACACAGCATTCTGTGCGCAAGGTTTAGTCTCAACACAAGGGTTACGGCAGGTTCCACTGAAGCAAGCAAGTTTACTGGCGCAGTCTGCATCCATAGTACACTGCGGTCTCTCTGCAGGAGCTGTAAAATAAATATTATGGTATTTTAAAATACAGTAGGAAGTAACATTAAGTCTGTAATCGCTGATGATGAGGCTAAGAAGCTCTTAAACATATGTTTGATAAAAACAACTCTAAGAGGTAAGAATGAACAGACAAAATGTTTTAATTAAATATTATGGTATTACTCTATGACATGAACATGTTGAAATAGAAGTTAGTAGAATAAGATGGTATGGCCATGTTAAAATAATTAATTCCGGAAGGTTATCAACACTGAAATTTAGATTAGGAGGGCAGAGATCAAGAGGAGTTGTGTAGATGGAAATGATGGAAGAGGAGACATGGAATGACTGAGATAAATGGATGATTTTGTCCAAAACTTGACCATTAAACTAGAAAAAATTATCAAAATTTAATGAATGAGTCAATTCTTATCTTACCTCATACTTCATGTTTTTTTTTAGATGGAACTGCATTTTTCAAGAGGTGTTCCTCTTATCCTCAGCCAATATCATGACTACCAAATTTTTGTTTGAATCCTCATCTATAATGAAAATTCGGTAGTCATGATATCGGCTGAGGATGTGAGGGACACCTCTTTCCCATGTTAAAAAACATGAAATGAGATAAGGTAAGAATTGACTCGTTCATTTATTGAAGAACCTCATTATGTTATTTCCCATAACACTGGTCAACATGACTTTTGTCTCATGAGTACCAATAGTTTTATTTAATGCAGTTTTTTACCGTCCTTTCAAATGTGTATTCGGAATTTCTCCATCACCCACAGTTCTTTTTTATTTCAATTTCAATTCATGGATTTAAATAATTATTTTTTAATAAACCTAGATTTCTTCCCGGAAAATCTTGGCGCAGTAAGCGATGAGCATGGAAAACACTTTCATCAGGAGATTTCAGCTATGGAAAAGAGATATCAAGACAAATGGAAAACTAATATGCTGGCCAATTATTGTTGGACCATCAAGAGGGATGCTCCACAGGCGAAATATAGCAGAAAATTGTCATTTCTTACTTTCTAGGTGAGTCCGAATGTTCGAATATTGTGTAGTTACGAATGTAGAAAATATTAAAGTGTTTGAAATTATAAATTCCTGTCTCTCAGAAACCTTTTATGATGGAGAAAAACCGATATCATATTTGAATTCTGGAGAAAAAATACTATCAGAATCACATATTTTTCTTTCTGAGACAAAAAAAAAGTTTATTTTTTATTGCTCAATGTAAGTAACTTATAAAAGGTAATTTTAGACTCAAAAACACAAAACAGGTACTAACAACTAACTCATTGACATTCCTGAACCTGGAGGTTCATGGCCAAGTGGACATAAGCTCTTCATACATTCCTAAACAGAGCTAATATTTTATAATCATTCCCTGTATAATTCACCTCCCTTCTCACATCATTCTCTCACCTCAATCTTGGTCAATTACTGGGCTCTTTTCCTCTAGTTTTCCTTACAAGAAGTTTCTGTGTCCCTCTTTCATTTCCCATTTATGACACATTTCCTGTCCTTCATAGCCAACAAGACTTAAGTTAGAAAGAATTGACAATGATGCCTAAGGCATTGAAACTCAAAGTCTTCAGAAAAGCTACAAATATGAGGTGAGTAGTGCATATCTAACACATATTATCTAAGACCTAAGTGTTCATATTAGATCTCATTTTACATCGAGATCATGTAGCTCACTGTCAGGGTAGTTTCCTTCATTCACCTGTCTGCTTATCTTTCTCTGGGTCCAAAAATTTTCCTAAGCATTTTATTGTCAAATAAGCATAAACTTTTCTCCTCTCTTAAAGAGATCATGTTTTACATTCATATAAAGAAATGGAAGAATCACTGTTTTATATTTAACTTTTACAGGAATTAATCACTATGAGGTTTAATTTATGGTAAAATTAAATGTTTCTTACCTCTCCTCATATAAATCTTCTAAGTAGATTGCGATTTCGAGACCATAACGGTCTCATCTTCAGTATTTTTTTGGCGAATGATGTTATGTTGATCGGAAGAAACTCTTCTTCTTCCCTCTGTTGGTGGAGCGATGAACCTCTGGATCAGGTCAAAATTTGCGGGAATTTCGAAGTTCATAAGTTTCCCTTTGTTTTCCTGAATGTGGATCTTTTCCCAAACCGTGAGTTCCTTTTGTTTGCCTATTTGTTTAATAAGACTGGCTTTTGATTCATGCTTGGTCCAAAAGACATTTAATTTAATCAAAAGCCAGTCTTATTAAACTAATAGACAAACAAAAGGAACTCATGGTTTGGGAAAAGATCCACATTCAGAAAAACAAAGGAAAACTTATGAACTTCAATATTCCCGCAAATTTTGACCTGATCCAGAGGTTCATCGGTCCACCAACAGAGGGAAGAAGAAGAATTTCTTCCAATTGACATAACATCAGTTGCCAAAAAAGTACTGAAGATGAGACTGTTATGGTCTCGAAATCACGATCTACTTAGAAGATTTATATGAGGAGAGGTGGTGAGAAACATTTAATTTTACCATATACTGTTTTATATATTTGACATCCCTCATGGGCTAGTGGTCAGCATTTCTGATTACTGTTCATGAGATCCCGGGGTGTGATTCCCGGTCAAACCATAGGAATTTTTCCTTAAAGAGAATTATTCCTGTGGTTGCCCATGATCTGGAATTTAATTAAATTTAGGTTAAGAACTCTCCTGGCGCTTCAATTATCATTTATATCCCATCATATCATCGAGGTAACGTAACTCCGCCTTCTAGGTGCCCCAACTTCAGAAGTGGGTTACAATTACGCCAATGCCAGGAGAGAACACCAGAAATGTCAAAATGTAAACCTGAGATATTGAATAAAAAAAATATTTTGAATTTAACATTTTTTGAGAGAAGTTGGGATGACAGAGAGTATCTGAATATATAACAGGATGTATTTCCAGAGATATATAAAAATCTCTACTTATGAGTATATTATTACCCTTACCTTGAGTACAGGTGACGTGTGGGTTGCCCACGTATCCAGGAGGACACTGACAGGCTGCTCGATGGTTTGTAACAGTGCACAGAGCTCCTGTACCACAGTTACATGGATTCTCGCAGCGTTCATTGCGACAAGCCAGATTGTAAGGACATTCGTTATCATTAGTGCACTCCGGTCTTACGCAACTGACTAGAGGATCTCCGCGGAAGTTATCTGGACAATAACACCTTGCTTTATGGTTGCTGTCTGCTCTACAGATTGCATTGATTCCACACTGTGTGAATGCACAAGGATCTGCACACTCACGATTCACACAGGCTTGTGTTGGCGGACATTCTGAGTCTGACCTGCACCCAACTGAAACATAACACACAATCTACTTATTATCTCAAACATTATATTTCTCATTCAATTTCTATTAACACATCATATAGCACTCATGAGGATTCTTGGGAGTGAGTGCCCTTACCATTTTATACCAATAACAAGAATTCTCATCATATTTAACCTTCATATTCCGGGGTATTTAAAAATACTGCATGAACTGCAGGACGGAATTTAAATCCCAGTCCGTGATATTAAATGGATGGTACAGCGCGCATACTAACAAAAAAATTTGTTTACGATAAACTATAAGAGATATAAGTATAAAATAACTTTTATTTCATTCATAAAGGAGAGTATTATTCAATGAAATGTTTAATTTTTACATACAATAGAGAATTTTATTATTAAAAGTTAAAATTTATTTGCAAGGTCTATATTTTTTGGTTTGACTTTATAATGAGTTCAGTTTATGATTTGAAGGTGACTGTACTCTTGCAAGGGGGGATTTGACAGGAACACATGTGCCATGAAAAATCTGCTTTGAAAGCATAAACATGAATACCCTGCCTTGTTGATGACAGAGTTATCACCACTTTTTTTTTTCCTGTGGCACTCAAACCTTAGCAAACCTTGTAACATACCACACTAACATTCAGTCTTGAATTAGTAACTGTAGACTGTGGTTTGTTTTTTAACATATAAAAAAATGGCTTCACATATATCACATCCTGGATTATCAAAATAATGGGAGTAGTATATCAGATATTTTTTAAAAATAAATACTAACAAGATATTTACCATGTTAACTCATTATAATTTAAATACAAAATTAGGGGTGAAAAAGACACATTTATTTTTATTTTTTATGGATATTTGATCTAAAACACAATAGGTTAGAGCCACAAATAACTTCCTTGCAACATTTTCTGAATTGTTATAATTTTACAAAGAAATAATGTTATCATGGGAAAAAATATATAAAAATTAGGGGTGAAAAAGGCACCTGATATGTTTTTTAAATTTTTTTGTGAATACTTGATTGGAACACAGTAGGTTAGAGCCACTAATAATTTCTTTACAATATTTTCTGAATTTTTGTAATTTTACAAAGAAATTATGTTATCATGGGACAAATATGTCCACTAAGTCTTTTAGGGCTTTACATTTCATGGGACAAATATGTCCCACAAGTCTTCTAAAGGTTAAAGAGAAAAATTATATGCTTAGACTGGGGGCTTGAACCCAGGACCTTTAGCTTTCTAGACCAAGACTCTACTGACTGAGCTATCTGAGCAAGTTCCAATCTAGATGCAAATTTTTCTCTTATACACACAGTTAATTCCTGCACACCAGATGCTATGAAGCCTTTACTTCTATCTTGCAAATGGTGGCTTCTTTATTAAGAAAATATTTATTTGGGAATTTTACATTACATTATAAAGCCAGTATGGCTTCTTTCGATATTTTTATTATTCATTTCATACATCTCAATGATGGATAAATCATATTTGAAGAGAAAAATTATATCAAGCCCCAGTCTGAGCGTATAATTTTTTTCTTCAAATATGATTTGAGGTGTATGAAATGAATAATAATAACACTGAAGAATTCGGTTGTTTTTATTATTAATTTAATACTTCTCACTGAAGGACAAATTATATTTGAAAAGAGAAAATATGCTCAGACTGGAGTTTGAAACCAGGCCTTTGGTTTTCTATGCCAATGCTCTATCAATAGATGGGATTTAAACTCAGTCTCAGTGTATATTTTTCTCTTCAAATATACTTTATCCTTCAGTCAGAAGTGTTAAATTAATAATAAAAACATCGAAAGAAGCTCTACTGGCTTTATAAAGTAGTATTTAAATTCCCAATAAAAGTCTTCTTTAACAAGAAGCTGCCATTTGCATGATCAAGCAACAGTTCATAGCATTTGGCGCTTGGAATGTATAAGAGAGAAAATTGCATTTAGATTGGAGTTTCTCAGGTAGCTCAGTGGTTTAGCATTGGCCTAGAAAGCCAAAAGTCCTGAGTTCAAGCTCCAGTCTGAGCATATAGTTTTTCTCTTCAAATATAAATTGCCAACAATTTATGTTGCTTGAATACATTTTATTATAAATTAAATTTGAAGAGAAAAATTTTTCGCCTAGACCGGGACTCGAACCCGGGACCCTTGGCTTTCCGGGCCAAGTGCTCTACCAACTGAGCTACCGAGGCGAGTTACGATCTAGACGCAAATTTTTCTCTTATATACGTTGTAATTCCCTATCGCCAAATGCTTTTGAAACCATTGTTTCTATCTTTGCAAATGGCGGCTTCTTAGTTAAGAAGACATTTATTGGAAATTTAACATTACTTTAAAAGCCAGTAAGGCCTCTAATGATGTTTTTATTATTAATTTAACATTTCTCAATGAAAGATAAATTAAATTTGAAGAGAAAAATTTTTCGCCTAGACCGGGACTCGAACCCGGGACCCTTGGCTTTCCGGGCCAAGTGCTCTGCCAACTGAGCTACCGAGGCGAATTTTTCTCTTCAAATTTAATTTATCTTTCATTGAGAAATGTTAAATTAATAATAAAAACATCATTAGAGGCCTTACTGGCTTTTAAAGTAATGTTAAATTTCCAATAAATGTCTTCTTAACTAAGAAGCCGCCATTTGCAAAGATAGAAACAATGGTTTCAAAAGCATTTGGCGATAGGGAATTACAACGTATATAAGAGAAAAATTTGCGTCTAGATCGTAACTCGCCTCGGTAGCTCAGTTGGTAGAGCACTTGGCCCGGAAAGCCAAGGGTCCCGGGTTCGAGTCCCGGTCTAGGCGAAAAAAAAAAAAATTTTTCTCTTCAAATTTAATTTATCTTTCATTGAGAAATGTTAAATTAATAATAAAAACATCACATTTTATTATTAGTTTTAGTCTTAATCTTAACTATCATGAACTGGTTGTATTATAGATCGTAATATAATAGATATTATCTTATTGATCAAATCTTCATTTAGTATTTAATATTAGAGTTAATTGTGATTTATTTAACTTTTACAGGAATTAATCACTATGAGGTTTAATTTATGGTAAAATCAAATGCTTCCTACCTCTCCTCATATAAAATCAAATGCTTCCTACCTCTCCTCATATAAATCTTCTAAGTAGATCGCGATTTTGAGACCATAACGGTCTCGTCTTTGTACAATCTTGGCGACAGATGTTATGTCGATCGGAAGAAACATCAGTCGCCAAGATTTACTGAAGATGAGACCGTTATGGTCTCGAAATCGCGATCTACTTAGAAGATTTATATGACGAAAGATAGGAAACATCTGATTTTACCATTAATTGTGATTGTTATATTCTGATGTAACATATGTTTATCCTGATGAGTGGAAGAGAAGACCACATGGCCTTAACCCCACCAGGCTAAATAAATAAATAAATAAATAAAAATAAATAAAATAAAATCAGATCACAAATTTGATTTCTTAAGGAATTCACTCAGTTTATACAGCACCTATGTGATGTAGTTTTATTTATTCCATCAGGAAAAAATAGGCATAAAACCTGAAATACGAGGTAGGTGATGACCAAAATTGTACTTACTTTCATAACACTGGCCTTGTGCGTTGCCAGTGTATCCATCTCTGCAGGTACATAGAGGTCGGTGTAGTTGCACATGACACACAGAGTTCACTCCGCAAGTGTTGGGGAACTCAGTGCATGGATTGCGACAAGCCTGGTTGATGCATGCTTTATCATTAGTGCATTCAGAACTATCCATGCATTCAGGACGAGGTGCTGAAAAAAAAGTATATATTTTGTAAAGTTTCCCAAAAAATTAAAATATTTTGAAATGTGGTCCGGACAATGGCTAGAAATAAAGTTCATTAGCGACTATGTTTTGCCTTTGAAACTTTTCCTTGATCCAGTATAACACATTTATATAGCAATATACTGTTAACACTTAGTGAGCAAAACGATTATTACAATATAAATTTGTAACAGCTGTTTCGGTACTTTGTACCTTCTTCAGACATGATTACAAATGAATGAATATTGTTATTATTTATATTGTAACAAATATGAAAATCATATAAACTTTAAGTTTTATTTTTATTTTATTAAATAAATATGAATTTTCATCAAGTAAATGCCAAATCAATTTATTATTTAAAAAGATTTTAATTTTTAAAATCTTATATGGTAATTTTACCTGGTTCTAGAGGCTGAAGTTGGCAGGAGATGCGAGGTGATCCAATGTAGCCCTGAGGACAAGAACAAACTGGATTGTGGTTCACAACCTGGCACAATGCGTTCACTCCGCAGGCGTCCACACAAGGATCACTGCACTTCTGAGCAAAGCAAGCCTTGTCTCGAGGACAGTCCTGATTGATTATACACTCTGGATATGTGCAGACAGCTGCTCCGTTCACAACTCGGCACTGACCGTTCACATTGCATGGTGATGGGTTGCATGGATCAGCCGGTGGTGCTAATTCAAACAAACAAATAATTATATTACTGAATGTAGACAAATTAATCTACATAGGATAACATCCCATGTGGGAATAGTGTTGATATCCTCACCAAAAAAAGGAACAAAAACACTTCGTAAATTAATGAGTATTTTTTTTACATCTTACCTCATATTTTATGTTTCTTTTAAACATGGGAACTAGTTTTCAAGAGAAAGATCTCTCTCATTTTCAATCGACATTATGACTACCGGATTTTCGTTGGAATCTCCATCAATAACGTTGCCATCTGGTGTTGATTTGATGAACATTGAGATGAGGTCACGTTCATCAAGAATCTCGAAATTCATGGATCTAAATTTGTTCTTCTGAATATATATCTTCTCCCAAATTGTCAATTCTAAAGGTTTTTCCAAATGTTTTAAAAGTTGGGCTTCCTTTTCTATTTTATGATTCTCCAATAAACTATGTGCTGCAATAGCTGATTTTTCAATTTCACCAGCTTTCTCTTGAAAACTAGTTCCTGTGTTTAAAAGGAACATAAAATATGAGGTAAGATGTAAAAAATTACTCATTAATTTACGAATTAAGAACCTCATAATTCTACGAGAATAGACTAATAGCTCTAGAAATGGATTATTTATGCAGAAGTGCCAGAAAGTCAAAATTAGAACATGTCACAAATAAGGAAATTAGAAATATAATGGAAGCAGAAGTAAGCATAATTGAAAGAATTGAGGAGAAGGAATTAAAGTAGTTAGGACATGTTTTAAGAATGGGAGATGAGCGATGGCCAAAGCAACTATATCAATGGCATCCGACCAGAAGGAGGAAGAGAGGAAGACCGAAGTTAACATGGAAGGAAAACATGAAGACATTAATGCAAGCAAGAGGGCTAAGCATTGAAGATGCCCAAGAACATAGGCTTTGGAAGTTTGGCATGGGAAGATGGCAGCAGCTACAAAAACCCGAAGATAGAGAGATAGAAGAACCTCATAATGTTATTTCCCATATTTAACTATGAACAAAAATACTGTAGAAACCCGACATAAAGTAGCATTTGGGGGACATGCTTCATCCCTGTATAACCATCGTATAGTGGAATATGACTATAAAGATGCCAAATTATCAAAGTGCGACTTACATGAACTCTAGTCTAGTCTATACCTACACATTCCCACATGGGGATAAGGATGCTCCCTACCAGATTTCTCAACCAAGCTAATTTAGTTATATTTGAAGAGAAAAATTTTCGCCTAGACCGGGACTCGAACCCGGGACCCTTGGCTTTCCGGGCCAAGTGCTCTACCAACTGAGCTATCGAGGCGAGTTACGATCTAGACGCAAATTTTCCTACTGGCTATAAAGTAGTGTTAAATTCCCAATAAATGTCTTCTTAACTAAGAAGCCGCCATTTGCAAAGATAGAAGCTATGGTTTCAAGCATTTGGCGCGAGGGAATTACAATGTACATAAGAGAAAAATTTGCGTCTAGATTGTAACTCGCCTCGATAGCTCAGTTGGTAGAGCACTTGGCCCGGAAAGCCAAGGGTCCCAGGTTCGAGTCCCGGTCTAGGCGAAAATTTTTCTCTTCAAATATAATTTATCCTTCAACGAGAAGTGTTAAATTAATAATAAAATCGTTAATTTAGTTATACTAATAAAATTTATACCAAATTCCATTGACATAGTAGTCACAGAGTAAAATGTTAAAATATATATCTTTTGTCAGATGCTGTCGTCCTCAACTGTGTTAAAAATTATTTAAAACTAGTAACTGTAGGCCTTTCGGAAGTCGAATTCCATCATCAGCAGAATAAATATATGCTACTAACTGTAGTTGTTGTGTGATGATTTAGATGTTGAAGGTCTTAAGGTATCGTCAGAAGCAATTACCAACAACAACAGTTAGTAGCACGCATTTCTCCTGCTAATGATGGAAGTCGATTTCTGAAAGGTCTACAGTTACTAATTTTAAATAATTTTCAACACAGTTGATGATGACAGCATCTGCCAAAAGGTATTTTAACATTTTACTTTGTAATTTAGTTACGCTTATTTCCCTATAGATGTCAGTGAATGACACATGGTTAGCACATTGTGTCATAAAGACATCTAGTAGACAACTAAGGTATTTAATTTATATTTGAGTAGGATAAAATGTTTTTACATCTCATCTCATAAATATTAATATTTAATTTTAGGAAGTTATATTTTGAGGTTATTTTAATTATATTATTTTTGGTCTGGACATCTTACCTCAATATTAATGTTGATTTGTTCTTGGACATGTTTCAAAACAATTCTGTTTTATCGTCAGCTTTCCCAGACTGGTTTTATTTATGTTGCATTATGTTGCACCACCTGGATGTCGATGTCAGCTCCATCCTGTGGTTGGCCAAAGAACCTCCAAACAAGGTCACCCTCCATCGGAATATCAAAATTCATAACTATGTTTCTGTTCTTCTGAATATAAATTTTTTCCCAAATAGTCAGCTCTTTTGTATTTTCTAACTGTTTTAATAATTTAGTGTCTGAATTTATATTATGTTTGGTCTGAAAAACATAATATAAATTCAGACACTAAATTATTAAAACAGTTAGAAAAAACAAAAGAGCTGACTATTTGGGAAAAAATTTATATTCAGAAGAACAGAAACAGAGTTATGAATTTTGATATTCCGATGGAGGGTGGCCTTGTTTGGAGGTTCTTTGGCCAACCACAGGATGGAGCTGACATCGACATCCAGGTGGTGCAACATAATGCAACATAAATAAAACCAGTCTGGGAAAGCTGACGATAAAACAGAATTGTTTTGAAACATGTCCAAGAACAAATCAACATTAATATTGAGGTAAGATGTCCAGACCAAAAATAATATAATCATCTCATAAAGTTCATTGTTTTCGTGAAAACATGGAACTTTATGAAGTGAGATGTAAAAACATTTTATTCAGCTGAAATACGTACAAATTGAAAATTACCTCAAAGTGTCGTATCCCACTGTAATTTTTATTAAACTAAGGTATTATTTGCATGGGAAAGGGCAATTAAATTTTGCCCAGAGGCTTTAATTTATGCTTGATGTTCTTTTACAACCCTGAAAATCTTCAGACTTGTGACGCATGGCTTAATTTAGGTTTGAGGATATTTTATGATCCTGAAAAACTATAGACTTGAGACCCATGGCTTAAAATTCCTCCTGGAGTATCCTTTGTATTTAACCATCCTAAAAATTCATACACTCTGGCCAGGTTTCAACCCACTACCCTTGGGTTGTAAGAATAACCAGTAATTTTCTAGATAGCTTATATCTAAACAACTCAAGAGAATTAGTTTCAGTTGTTCAATGTTATAATCAGAGTTTTTACCTTCAGTAAGGTTAAGAGACATTATATTACTGAAATCTACATATTAATACGTGAAGGAAAAATTTTGTACCCATTTTTAAGCACATTGCACGCATGGAGGAGTGTGATATTTGGCATAATTAAAGTTCATATAGAGAAGGAGTGCAGAAACATATAAATATACTAGAAGTCCCAGCCACGCATTGCTGTGGCTAAGGTATACGTTAAAAATTTTAATTAAGTTGCTGTCTTTCAGCCAGATTACTTAAAACTAATACTTACACACGAAATTAATAATATTGAAAATAAAATAAACACTGAACACACTTAAATTATGAAATAATCAATATTTGTAAGTCAATTGAAATTCACGGATGCAACAAAAAGCACAGCCATCTGGATCTCTCTTTGTTAAATAATAAACCAATTACCTTACACTGCCATCTGTTAGAATCATATGGAACTCATAGATAATTACACCGCCATCTGTTAGAATCGTATGGAACTCTCAGAATAATGATAACTCTTTGTTAAATAATAAACAAATAATTTGCAATAAAAAAATAATGCGACTATAAATTTAGTTATAAACTACCCTAAGTCTCAAGTTGGATCAAACTGCACACAGTGTGCAAAATGTTATTAAAATCAGTTCAATAGTTTAGGATTCCATCGCGGACAAACAACGTGACACAAAATTTTTATATATTAAGATGTATAATATGTGTTACAAATAAATTAAATTAAAGAAAATAAAATAAATTGTCTCTAAGGAATTTATGTGTATTACTCATTCATTTGTGTACTCATTCATTTGTTTACGTTCATACTGAAAGTGCATTGTTGCAAAAAGAAAACTGTGCAGCAGCAATGTGAATTGACTTACTCTTGCCTATTTATTATTAGTGGTTTAAAAAAGTGAGTACATCTCATTATTTAAATTTAAATTAAACCCTGTCTAATCTTGGTTTCAGTAATTTCATTACATTTTTTTTTTTCATCTTCTTGTATCTTGTAAGCCCATGTTTCCCTTAATAGATATTTAGGTGCTCTCCCCCTACAGGAAAGAATTTGAACCATACTAATTTTGTTACACTTCTGTTCGTATAGATCTCATTTGAGTGGTCCGTGGTCAGTGTTCCGCCTCATACTGACATCTAGGAAACCAAGGTAGTGCTAGGACAGGAAAATTCGGTAAATTTTGCTTAGAGGCCTTTTCATTCAGGCTTAAGGATCTTTTACGAGCCTGAAAATCTTCAGACTCGGGGCCCACAGCTTAAAGTCCCTCCCGGAGGACTTGCTCCTTGGATTTTTCCATCCTAAAAAAATCCATCGACCCCGGCTGGGTTTGAACCCATGACCATCAGGAACAGAGGCAAGAAGCATAACTACTGGTCCACCGTCCACCGCGGCCGACTTTTTTTTTTAATACTTAGATATTTGCACCTACTTCCACAATGTCTCGACACAGAACATTGATGGGTCGGAGTGAGAGACAAAGAAGAAGAGATATATATAATAGGCCAAATGCAAATTTAAATACAATGTTATGGTTTTTACATGCTTTATATTAGCTTGACCTGTATCTATCTATCTATGTAACAGAATCTTTCATTGCTATTTTCACCCACTTAAAATCACTGGATCGACTTGAAACTTTGTATACTTGTAAAGGACCCGTGACAATACAATAATCTCAAGTTTTTTTTTTCTAAAATCCAGGCCAGAATCATCAGAAAATCAATAAATAATAGTTTTAAAAAACTAAAACAACACACTTTATTAGAAAACCGAACTAAAAAAATGAAAAAAATAATTTTAATTTCCAACATGCTTGGGATAAATCATTTTACCATCAAAAGCATGGGGTGCTCTTTATCAATTAATATATTTGATAATAAACAGATATTGGTAAAAGTAAAGTCTCTAATGAAGAAAATGTAAAAATCATAAAAAGTACCCCACGTTTTTGATGGTAAAATTATTTATCCCAAGCATGTTGGAAATTAAAATTATTTTTTCATTTTTTTAGTTCGGTTTTCTAATAAAGCGTGTTGTTTTAGTTTTTTAAAACTATTATTTATTTAAATATGGCTTAGTGAAGCTATACCACATATTTCCTATCATTTGCATTTTTAAAATAAATTGAAAATTAATGCATAATGATGTATTTGTGACAAATTAAAAAATTTAATGAATTGTGGTTGAATTTCGACCACTGAGACCACTAGTTCTAATAAATTAATGATTAGGTTCATTGCTTCTGGTTTGTTTGGCAGATTTGGGATTGAAGACAAGGAACTTAATCCCTAGATCAGCAAGGCTGATATAATGTTTGTAAGTGAATGGAAATCTGGCATCTAGTAATTACCATACATTACATTTAAATATATTTGTTGAGTGTGGCTTACGTGGTTGGTCTCTGCATTCTACAAATGGGTCTCCGATGGTCGGTGGAGGACAGCTGCAGATAGGGCTGTGGTTGATCACTTGGCACTGAGCTCCATAACCACACACTCCTGGACATGGATCAACACACTTGGTGTTCACACAAGCCTTGTCTCGTGGACAGTCAGAGCTGATTACACATTCTGGTCGACAACCACTGCCAGTTGGATTACCAAAGAATCCAGGCAGACATTCACAAAGAGCATTTCCATTTGATGTTCTACATACAGTGTTAGGTCCACAAGGTGATGGATTGCATGGATCAATTGGTTCTGCTGGCTCTGTAAAACATCAACAGAATATGTTTAAGAAATTAGTTAAAAGTACACACATATAATTTTGCGTAAACTTGAATACTAAATTTATTAAATATATGTAGGAAATAACATTATGAGGTTTTTTTAAAATAATATTGAGTTGGATATTTGACTCACCTCATATTTTTTTTTATTTTCTTCTTTTTGTTTTTTTGTATATCTATTTTTCTCTTCATGTTTAAGTTGAATTGATTGTAAAAATTCTTTTCTAATTTTTTTTAATTTTAGGCGTAGAAAGTATAGTTCAATTTCTATTTTTTTTAGTGATAGTGCATTTTGTCGTACTTGCCAGCAATGGCGACCATTATTGAAAGTTCAACTTCCTACATTATGGGGTTGCCAACATAAATAACTATTAATATAAAATTATAGAATATTCACCTGAAAGGTCCGTCTCCTCAACTTAATTAATCATTTAACTGTAGCGCTTTCGGGACTTGTCCCCATCATCGGCAGGATTCAAAACTGGTGTTTCACTGAAGATCTGGTAGAGGGGGTTGCACGTATTGGGTTCATTTTCGTTTATCAGGCTGTCGTTGTGAGCTGCTTTCATGATTTCCATCTCTTCGAGTATGTTTATCTTCGCTGGATTATTTTCTCTGTGCATTACTGTTAGGGTGTTTTCAATATTTAACATGCGATGTCCTTCATGGATAACGTGTTTTGCATAGCTTGATTTCCCTTCTGCGTGAATGAGGTCTCGAAAATGTTCTTTGAATCTGATGTTAAAACTCCTGTTTGTTCTTCCTATATAAAATTTGTTGCAGTCCAAACATGTCAGTTTATAAACTCCTTTGCTGTTGAAAATGTTATTTTCTTCAATGTTATTGTTTATTATGTTATTTAATTTGTTATTGGTTCTGTATGCTATTTTTACATTTTTATCGGCTTTCTTTAGTGCATTGGCTAATTTTGTCGTTTCTTTTCCTGTGTATGTAAGTGTTATCCATGTTTTCTTGTTGTTGTCAGATTCTTTTTCTAGTTTAGTTATGTTGGTTATGTTGTTCTTCCTTTTTTGTTTTTTTTTACGAGCTTATCTATGAATTCTTCATTATAGCCATTGGGTTTTGCCATATACTTAATGTAGTTGAGTTCTTGGATATAATTGTCTTTGCTTAATGGGAGTTTCAACATTCTACTGACTAAGCTATTAAATGTACTAATTTTCTGTTGAAAAGGGTGTGTAGAATTTTTGTTTATGGCCAGAGCATTGTTTGTGGGTTTCTGGTAGATACTGATTTCTAGTTTATTGTTGTGTAGATTTTTGGTTATAGACAAATCTAAGTAGTTTATGCTGTTATTAACTTCTATTTCTTCGGTGAAAGTGATTTTTTCATGCATGTTGTTTAAGTCTTGTAGTATTTCTTTTTCTTTTCTGTTTTCATTTTCATATATTACTAGTACATCATCGACATATCGTGTTATTAGTTTTATGTTGAATTTGTGTATTAGTTCCTCAAAATGTTTATTTTCCAGTTCTTGTAGGAAGATTTCTGCCATTATTCCAGATGTAGGACTCCCCATCGGGATCCCGTCTTCTTGAATAAATAGTTCATTGTTAAATTGGAAATAATTTTTGCTTTATTGTTGTTGTTATTAGTTTGTTTAACTGATTGATATAGATATCTTCAAGTTTACTGTCTGTTAGTTTTTGTTTTATTATGTTTGCTGTTTCGTATATCGGGATATTGAAACTCCCATTAAGCAAAGACAATTATATCCAAGAACTCAACTACATTAAGTATATGGCAAAACCAATGGCTATAATGAAGAATTCATAGATAAGCTCGTAAAAAAAAACAAAAAAGGAAGAACAACATAACTAAACTAGAAAAAGAATCTGACAACAACAAGAAAACATGGATAACACTTACATACACAGGAAAAGAAACGACAAAATTAGCCAATGCACTAAAGAAAGCCGATAAAAACGTAAAAGTAGCATACAGAACCAATAACAAATTAAACAACATAATAAACAATAACATTGAAGAAAATAACATTTTCAACAGCAAAGGAGTTTATAAACTGACATGTTTGGACTGCAACAAATTTTATATAGGAAGGACAAACAGGAGTTTTAACATCAGATTCAAAGAACATTTTCGAGACTTCATTCATGCAGAAGGGAAATCAAGCTATGCAAAACATGTTATCCATGAAGGACATCGCATGTTAAATATTGAAAACACCCTAACAGTAATGCACAGAGAAAATAATCCAGCGAAGATAAACGTACTCGAAGAGATGGAAATCATGAAAGCAGCTCACAACGACAGCCTGATAAACGAAAACAAACCCAATACATGCAACCCCCTCTACCAGATCTTCAGTGAAACACCAGTTTTGAATCCTGCCGATGATGGGACAAGTCCCGAAAGCGCTACATTTAAATGATTAATTAAGTTGAGGAGACGGACCTTTCAGGTGAATATTCTATAATTTTATATTAAATTTGAATAAACCTCAACGGAACACATCATGAATCTTATAAAAGTTAAATAACTATACTGTAATATTACATTTATACCCACGTATGGGAAGTAAAATCATTGCTCTCTATGTATACTATGTACAATGTATATACAGAATATATCCAAAAGGTAGTGTTAATATACATTATACGAAACAAATCACTGAATTTTAAATGAACTGAACTTTATTTGAAACAATATAAAACAATAAATACGTACTTGTGGCCATGTTATCAATAATTGTTCTCAAGGCTACTGTTGTTTCAACTAATAAATATTGCCCACACTGTTAACGTTAGTCAATTGTTTATAATGAACACAAATATTTCCAACAAAGATGTTATTATTTTACTATTATTTACTAAGTCTGCAGGAGAGGAGAACATTGGACGTCAGTTGTGAACATGAACAGCATTGAGAATGTCACAAATACAGTGACGAAATCTAGATATGCGAGGGAGTTAGGAAGTATGAGGTGAGTCAAGAAACAACTAAACAAAATTAAAAAGTTGAGCCTATGTTTAATTATATCTTTTTCCATCTGCTTTGTGTTACTTCTTCAGAATTTAACTCATTTCTTGTTAAGTGTCCATTCTCATTTAATAATATATTTGTATGTGTAACCATGTAACTAACTCACTGGCACTATCCAACCTGTAGGTTCATGACCTTGCAGACATAAGCTCTCCATATATCCCTATCCTGAGCTAATGTTTTCCAATCATTCCCTGTTTAATCTACTTCCCTCAAATCATGATTAATGTTATTCTCCCACTCATTCTTGGTCTACCAACTGGGCATTTTCCCTCTGGTTTTCCTACAAGAAGCTTCCATGCATGTCTTTCATTCTCTATTCGTGCCACATGTCCTGCCCATCGCAGTCTACGAGACTAAACTGTTCTTATTATATCTGGCTTCCTATAAAGACCATGTAGTTCATTGTTATGTAGTCTTCTCCATTCACCTATCTGTTCATCTCTCTTTGGTCCAAAAATTTTCCTTCTTTCTTGTCTTGTAAGCCCATGTTTCCCTTAACAGAGATTTAGGCGCTCTCCCCTACAGGGAAGAATTTGAACCATACTCATTTAGTTACACTTGTTTTCGTATAGATGTCATTTGAGTGGTCCGTGGTCAGCGTTCTGCCTCATACTGACATCTAGGAAACCAAGGTAGTACTAGGACAGGAAAATTTGGTAAATTGTGCTTAGAGGCCTATTCATTCAGGCTTAAGGATCTTTTACGAGCCTGAAAATCTTCAGACTCGGGACTCACGGCTTAAAGTCCCTCCCGGAGGACTTGCTCCTTGGATTTTTCCATCCTAAAAAATCCATCGACCCCGGCCGGGTTTGAACCCGCGACCCTCGGGACCAGAGGCAAGGAGCATAACCACTAGTCCACCGTGGCCGAATTTCCTAAGAACTTTATTATCAAATACTCATAATCTCCTTTGCTCCCTTAAAGTAAGAGTCCATGTTTCGCATCGATATAATATAACTGGTAGAATAATAGTTTTATATATTTTCAGTTTAACGGTTTTGAAAGGAGTTGGGATGACAAGAGTCTCTGTAATGCATAATAGCATGCATTTCCAGAATTGAGCCTATGTTTAATTTCTTTGTGCATCTCATTCCTATTTGAGATTATTGTTCCTAGGTATTTGAGTTCAGGCACTTCCTCAAAATTCCCCTCATCTGTCATCAGCTGTCCATTTCTATTATATAATGTATTTCTATGTGTGACCATATATTTAGTTTTATTATACTTACTTCCAGTCCCAATTTCTTACTGTTACTCAATAGTGTGTGCATATATTTGATTTTATTGACATTGACTTTCAGTTTCAGTTTCTTAGTGTTATTTAATAGAATCTGGGTGTTGGCTTTTAGTAATTCCTAATTATATAATAAATTTGGGAATTTTTAACATTATGAGGTTTAATTCATAAGAATTAAATGAATCGTGATTTCTTCTTACCTCATACTTCTATGTTTTTTAAACACAGCACTGCAGTATCGGCGGCCATCGTCACCATCCTCAGCTGTTTTCATGACTGTCATTTTTTTTCTTTTGGCGGCAATTATCCAAACTGCCATCTGGTGTTCTTTTGAAGGAATTATTTTCTAAACTGCTATCTGGTTCGAGATTCCAGATGAACCGAGCTTGATTACAAAGTTCTTCAAAAATACAACAGATGGCAGTTTAGAAAATAATTCCTTCAAAAGAACACCAGATGGCAGTTTGGATAATTACCGGCAAATGAAAAAATTGACAGTCATGAAAACAGCTGAGGATGGTGACGATGGTCGCTGATACTGCAGTGCTGTGTTTAAAAAAAACATAGAAGTATGAAGTAAGAAGAAATCATGATTCATTTAATTCTTATTCCTAATTATCATTAAAATATAATATCGGCATATAAAAAAGCTGATTACCATTGAGTTTTATGCCCTCTTTTTCCTCTATAGATTTGATTGCATGATGTAGTACAACAATGAATTTCAGAGGAGATAATGCACTTCCTTGCATTAATATATTGTGCATTTTAAAAAAATCTGAAAACTGCTTGCCTACCTGCACTCTACTCCTTATCCCATTTTTAGATACATTTTCAAATAAGTCTAGCTTTTTAGGATTTCTGAATTCTAGCAGAATGCTATACAACTTCTCCCTCTTAATTGAATCTTATACCTTTTTGAATTCTACATAAAATACTAAATCAAGAAGACATTATAATGGGATAATGAAGTTATTTGGTCTGTATATTCTTACCTCTTATGGTTATGAACAAGGAGAGAATTATGAATTTTGAAATTTGCGGGGAAAGGAACCTAATTAGCAAGTTCATTGGACCACAGAAAGAAGGAGCAGGAGTCAAGAATCAGGACCGACAACTTGGGAAAAATCAGTCTGTAATAGCTGAAGATGGGGCTAACAAGCCTTGAAACATATGTTCAAGGAAAACAACATAAGAGGTAAGAATATACAGACCAAATAATTTAATTATTAAGTAAACCTCTTAATTAATAGTGAGTGGAGAACATATTTTTATCAATAAAACTAAATATATGGTCACACGTAGAAATTCAGTATATAATGGAAATGGACAGCTAAGGACAAATGAGGGAAATTTTGAGGAAGTGGCTGAATTCAAATACCTAGGAACAATAATCACAAATAGGAATGAGATGCACAAAGAAATTAAACATAGGCTCAATTCTGGAAATGCGTGCTATTATGCATTACAGAGACTTTTGATGTCCCAACTCCTTTCAAAAAACGTTAAGCTGAAAATATATAAAACTATTATTCTACCAGTTATATTATATGGGTGCGAAAACATGGAATCTTACTTTAAGGGAGGAAAGGAGATTGCGAGTATTTGAGAATAAAGTTCTTAGGAAAATTTTTGGACCAAAGAGAGATGAACAGACAGGTGAATGGAGAAGACTACATAACAATGAACTACATGATCTTTATAGGAAGTCAGATATAATAAGAACAGTTAAGTCTCGTAGACTGCGATGGGCAGGACATGTTGCGCGTATGGGGAATGAAAGACGTGCATGGAAACTTCTTGTAGGAAAGCCAGAAGGAAAACGCCCAGTTGGTAGACCAAGAATGAGGTGGGAGAACAACATTAACTATGATTTGAGGGAAGTAGATTATACAGGGAATGATTGGAAAGCATTAGCTCAGGATAGGGATGTATGGAGAGCTTATGTCCGCGCGGCCATGAACCTACGGGTTCGATAGTGCCAGTGAGTAAGTAAGTAAGTAAGTAAGTAAGTAAGTAAGAACATATTTTTATCGACTCACCTCATATGATTTCAAAGATCTATGAATTTCGATATTCCAGTGGATAAAAATTTAATTACAAAGTTTATAATCCCAACGAAAGATGGCAGCACAAGAGGTGATGTCATTAGAGAAATCAACAATCACAGAATTTCATCAGTGGAAGCCATGACTGAAGAGGACATGATATTGTCTGAAACCGTCGGTATCAAAGAAATTTGAAATCATATGAGGTGAGTCGATAAAAATATGTTCTCCACTCACTATTAATGATATAACCTCATGATGTTTACTTCCCAGTATTAATTTAAAAATAAAACTTCTTAATTATTTAACATTTTCCAATACTGTTATTTTAACAGAGTTCCAATAATGGATCATTCTATAATGATATTGTGAAAAGAAAAATTAATGTCTGAACAAGGAATCAAACCGTGGACCTCTCCTTCTCCATAGGAGTGTGCAGCCCACTACACCATTCTAGACTTTGCACAAACATTAACAATTCGTTCCACATATACAAATCTATAATTCTCATTTCGTCCACTGCAATGTAGGTGTCACTACCATTGCCAACGGCCAGCTTCGTTTAGAAGTATCTATATTTGAGAATTTTACACCACCACTTTTATAAGCAGTAATCGATGTTATTTAACATTATCCAATACTGTTATTATAACACAGTACATATGATCCACTATTGGAACTGTGTTAAAATAACAGTATTCGAAAATGTTAAATAACATTGTTTACTGCTTATAAAAGTGGTGGTGTAAAATTCTCAAATATAGATACTTCTGAATGAAGTCGACTGTTGGCGATGGTAGTGACACCTACCTGGCAGCGGACGAAACGAGAATTATAGATTTGTATATGTGGAAAGAATTGTTAATGTTTGTACCAAGTCTAGAATGGTGTAGTGGGCTGCACACTCCTACGGAGAAGAAGAGGTCCACGATTCGATTCCTGGTTCAGACATTATTTTTTCTAATGATATTGTAATATTAAACCTCTTAATGTTACTTCCTATTGTATCAAAAGAAATTATAATGGGAATTTACACTATTTTAAACTATAAACTCCTTTTATGATATTAATATGGAAATACTGGAGTTCTTGAGTTTCAGTTAAAAGTTTTCCTCTTAAAAACAAAAGAACAGTACTTACTCATTACTGGAGTACATATTCTGAAGGCGTCTCCAGTCATACCATCAGGACATGAGCAGATTGGAATGTGATTAGAAACTGTGCAAATTGCAGACACGCCACAAGTTCCTGGGCATGGATCCAAACATCTGTTCCGAATACAAGCACGATCCATTGGACAGTCAGAACTTACAAGGCACTCTGGTCGACAACCTTCATATGGGTTCCCATGATATTCTGGGATACATTCACATACGGCGAAAGAGTTCTCTACTCGGCACCGAGCATTGGGTCCACACGGTGAAGGGTTACATGGATCTGGTGTTGCTGATGGTGGTGTGGGTACAGCTGAAAACATCACAATACTCATTATAAAACTGAACTTGAGTGAATGATACCAGAGACGTCAAAACTATCTTATTTATACCTCATGATCAAACGTCTCTGATATACATTGGGCAGTGAAAAGCACTTGAACATCACATCCATATACTACTCTATTATTTAGATAAATTCTTTAAAACTGATTCAAATACATTTATAAGAATTTTAAAATTTAACATTTACTACAATGGAAGCGCTCTTAACTGGCCAGCATCATTATCATACAATTGACTATTAATAAAGTGTTGGAGCTGACAAATATGTCTCAACATTTTCAATGTTTTTATTTGAACTAACATTTTCCAATCCTGGATAGAAAACTTAATGTTTGTACCAGGATTTGAACCCTGGACCTCTAGTTCTACGTACTAGAGTACTGTACATTACACTATTCAAACGAACGAGAATTGTATAAGTCAAAAGAAATGTTAATGTTTGTATCGTCATTTGAATGGTGTAATGGACAGCACACTAGTACATAGAGCTAGAGGTCCAGGGTTCAAATCCTGGCTTAAACATTAATTTTTTTTTCTTAAATTAGATGTCTCAACATGTCTGTGTTCTCTCATGAGTAGTTGCTTTTTGCAACATTATTGTATATTATACACAGTTTAGTATTACAATAGAATGTACTTATAATGGGTATATCAATGTTTTCTTATTAAATCACAACACAATCAGATATGTAAAATGTTAATTTTGGTGTTGTAGTAGAAGCTGTGAAATTTATTTCCTTATATTGGCTAAGCATAAATCTATGACCTGGATTATTCGGCCATTCATTTATTGAGCCAGTGATTTGGTTCCATACAGGCTGGTTAAGAGAGCTTCCCTGTATTTTATTATGCACTTATTAATGTGCAAACTAGGTAAGTTAAATTTTGATGAATTTTTTAAAGATTAGTTACAATATCCTCTTTTTCTGATATAGAGTTAAAATATTAAAAACAGTTTCACAAATTAACTTTCTTATATTCTCATTAAAATATATTTTTTTAAAAGAACTTCTGTGATTTACTAACTTATAATCTTAATTGATTTTAAATGATCATAATTATCATAAAATAATACATAAAATACTATAAATAATGAATATTAAACTACTCTATCAAGAAACATAAAGATAATATTTATTAATATTTGAAGAAAACAAATTACTGCCCAATCTGGGATTTGAACCCAGGGTCTCTGGTTCTATGTACCAGCGCATTAGATCACTATTCTACCTGGAATTTTTTTCTATATTAAATATGAGTGATAAATTTAAATAAAATCATTGCAATACTCTTTATTGTTTTAATATTTAATATCTTTGGCCATAATATTGAATATTGAATGCAAAAATTCAGAAAATATTTTTTTAATGTGATGTTTCAAAGTGGTGTTATTTAATTATTCTGAAAAGTAGAAGAAATTCTAGCACTGCTACCACCAGAACCAATAAAAGCAACATAGATATATATAATATGTACAGTGAAAATAATAAATAATGCCACCACCTAACATACAATATTTGACAAGATATAACACCAACCCATGTTACATAACCAACAAACAATACAATAGTGAAGCTTGTTTCCAAAACACATCAAATAAAAAAGTTTAAGTATATTTTTTAATATATTTTGAGGTTATAATTGTCAATAAATACCAAAATCTCATTACTAGAGGGCTTGGTAATTGGCATTTTATAGAAAATTGACATATCCATATATAATTTTTTTACTATTTCATATCAAATTAGTGAGATGGATTTGGTACATTTGGAAAAAAGCTCCAGAATTGTATAAAGTAAATGTGTGAGAAGAAATACTTTTTCCACATTCAAACACATGCATATAATAATATCCAACACCAGAAATATTTACAAAGCAAACACATATACATGCAATAAATAAACATGCCACAAACGTTATATACAAAACAACCTGTAAAACAAAATACAATGGACTACAGCAAAGCTACCTGAACCAATTAAAATCTACCAACAAAACTACTTAATTCAACTTTTCAAAAAGCAGATTAATGTTCCAATTCTGTTAATATAATTCAACTATGATGATGAAAAGCTATTCCAATGTTCCTCACACCAACTAAATACCTCCCCTTGTATATTGTAAACTCAAATTACTCTAGATTGTATGTATGTTATAACTTCAACCATTGCAACAAAAAAATTATAACAATCTTTTGAATTGAAAATAAATTTAGATTCCATTTTTAATTTTGATGTTAGCACTGAGCATACAATGACAAAGATGTAAGGACCATTTCTGATGATAAATATAAGCTATCTATAGGGTATATCTGAAATTTAAATTTCTATAAACAAATTTTTGACAGATACTTTTTTTTATTTCCTATATGATAAATAAGAAGTTTGATTTTTTTCTCACTCTAAACAACTCAAAATAGCTATGATTAGTTTATTGTGATAATATAAAACTATGCTTCATTACCAGATTTTTTAAATTTATTTTTAACTATTAATGTTAACTGGCTGCACTGTATAATTTATAAAATTTAATAAAAAACCTACTTGAATCATAAAACACAAAATGCTCAACTCCCATCAAATTTGTTCAATTTATTTTGTAAATTTGTAAATAATTTTGACACATAATGTTCCCATGAAACACAAAAACAAAATTATAACTCTATAAATCAGTTCTGGACTCGCATAAAGATCCCAAAATTTAGAGTCCAAGAAAAATTTTCTTTCCAAACTAGCATTACTTTTTGTTCTAAATATTGATTAAACATGAAAAATAAATGAGTGGAATGAATGTTCATTGTTTTCGGCATATGGGAAATATATAAGAGAGAGAAATAATTTGCATTTAAACTGGGAACATAATAGCTCAGTGATAGAGCACTGGTGTACAAAACCATTGGATTCAAATTGCAATTTACGCTTACTTTTTCCCTTCAAATATAACAAAAATTAATTTTCATTTGTCTTAATTCCACTTCAGGAATTTATAGGAAAATAAGAATTCCATAAGGTATTTAAAACTAACATAATTTGTTAAATTCTTGTGAAAATTATCTTCCAGACTAAATGGGCATGATCCAGTTTTAGCAAAACTTGACATTTCGTCTACCGGTGCAGTCATCAACTAAGGAGTTCATAGAGGGTGAGCACCAATTTCCTGAAGATATCTATGGCAACTCTAGACAAAAAGTTGAGTTTTGCTAATACTAAACTATGCCCATTTAGCCCAGGAGATGATTTTGACAAGAATCAAGACACTAGCTGTAAAAGCTTATGAAGTTTTATTAATGTTTATATTTGTTTAATATTTAATTTTAGGAAGTTATATTTTGAGGTTATTGGGAAAGCTGACGATAAAACAGAATTGTTTTGAAACATGTCAAGAATAAATCAACATTAATATGTCCAGACCAAAAATAATATAATTATATTTGTTTGCCTGCTTGATTTACATATATTATGCTAAACAGTGCACAGTGCTATCATCTTGAAGGAAAATAGGAAATAAATTGACATGGAATTCATAAGTGTGCAGTAATGCAAGGTAAAATTAATTTAATATTTTTTTCAACAAGTTAGGTCGAAGTTACACTTTTAGAGTCAAACTAATTTGAGTCCACAGTACACAAAAAAAGAAACAAATCAAGTTGTTTTAAAATATGTTTTTGTAATTTGAAATGACTTTTTTTTATTCAATTAATGATTCTGCAAATTTATATAATAAGTACCCAGAAACAACTTGATTTAGTTCTTCAAAACCTTGAACCTAATACGGATATAACTGATGATTGAAGCTTCCTTCAACGTTATAGCAGTTAAAAATTAAATTTTAGTATTTAATATACGCTCTATAGTTCCATCAGCCCAACTTTGGTTCATAGATATTAAAGACGGCAGAAAATATAAGCTATTGATAAACTTTGTTTTAATAATATTAACAGTATTTCGCAATATAAGGAGCAAAATTCTGGTACTTACACAAAAAACAGTAAAGTGATCCCACTACAGGCCTTAGAAATCCCTTGGGGTAGTAGACGTTTGGGTTCCCATCTTTTTAGAAAATTGGCACAAGGTCTCAGCTGCGTTGTCAACCCGCAGAATATATAACTGATATTCATTTCCATTAGAGGCTGAGTCAAAGTCAGAGCAATGGTGCAGATTCAAGGTTTAGACCAGTTTAAAAATCCTGAACCCATTGGGAGTCGAACCCTAAATCTTCCGGTACTGCCTTAACCACCTATGATATGGCATACCCTCTTAAATATAGCAGTAAGAATAAACTATTGTCAACAGGGATGGACTTTTTAAGAAGATTGGAAAGACATTCTAAATTAGAAAAAATAGAAATGAAATATCTTCATCATCCATGCAAGAATTAGGCCATGTGGCCTGTTATGGTCTCAGAGGGGAATTTTCCATCAAACACTTTTTTGGACGTCCCAGCGATCTTTTGCCTTGGGGGCAGTAACAAAGCATGGCTTTTGGAATTGTATGAGATGAGAAATAATTCTATGAGAAATGAAATATTTACGCAAAATTCATGTGAAGAGATGCTATGAGGTAAATATCAATATAAAATAAATATGAGTTTGAAACTTAATAGCATATGCCACCTCATAAAATATGTTTTTCTCACCTGACATGTTTTGGAATCAGAATTTAGCTAAGGATGAAGGCAAATAGTCCTCGAAACATGCTCTTCGTGGAGCTTGCTATAGCATAGTTGGTTAAGGCAATATGCTACAAGATAAAACATTGACAGTTCTAGTCCTGATAAGATCACAATTTAAAAAGAAAAACTCATGGTGTGACAGGCCTACAAGGCCCTTAGCCTACCAGCCGGCTGCTGGCCTCACATCCACATGTGTCAATGACAGAGGTAGATGATAATCAGCCAGTGTAGGGGTGACATGTGGTCAGCGTGTCGAGTCCCCCAGCCGTTATAGCTGGTTTTCTCAACCTGGAGCCGCTACTTATTGTAGCTACCCAAATGCATCACGATGCTGGGTGGGCACCAGTCCCATACTGGCCGAAATACCATGAGAAAATTTCTTCCCCATGGAGACTTGAACCAGCGCAAGTCCCGTAGCTCTGCGCCAAGGTTTCCTGCCTTAACCACTCGGCTACGGCACGGGACCACAATTTTTAAACTCCCCATAACTTTCTGGAAGTATCATAGGCCTGAGATTGACTCAGCTTCCAATAGAAATGAGTTATCAGATGTATGTTCTGGGGATAAAAGGCAGCTGTCATGCAGGGCTGACAACCCGGATGACATCTTATGTAGATGTCTAGAACAATGCGAGTCTTAACCTCCTACTACCCCAAAAAGGCTTTCTAATGCCTGTAGTGCAATCAATCTACATTTACCACATGAACACCCCAAAGTGGATAAAATATCTATAAATGATTGTGATTTTTAAGAGATAGTGATCATTATGAATCCTATCCAATAGTGGGAACAATGTACAATTACTGGCACAAAGCTAAAATTAAAAAAAGTTTTTTTATATTATTATTAATGACATAGACCACTGTTGGGCCATAGCCTCTCCTTTATCAGAACTTAATTCAACTTAACAATCAATGTAAGTAACAAATCAAATAATGGTGAATATTTTCAGTGCTACTTTTTAGGAACCAAAGTTAGGCTATCTGAACTATAACTACGTAGGTAGAGTTCAGTTTAATATGCCAAATGTTTATGTTCAGTATTAATCTACATCATGTCCTAGATAGAAGTATGAAGAAATAATAATCATCTACCATTTAATAACACGATGGAGTTTTAATATTATACATATGGTACAGAATGCAGGAACTTTCCAAGATTTTGTTATTATAACAACAATACTAGTACTAATCTATATAATAAATTAAGAAAAAAAATTTTAAAAAATGCCCACACTAGAAGCATCATGATATATAGACTGTATACAGTATACCAAGCAAATTCACTCAATTGGTAGTCTACCATTTTGAGTCTCATTTTCGGGAGGTCCCATGTGCAAATCCTATTTCAAACAGACTACATTTTTATGGTTTTCCTCAATTGGAGAACAAATGCTGAGTTGAAATTTCATTATCATGGCCTATATCATTATATTTACTATTTAATAGTAATATAAAATAATTAAATACAAATAATAAATAAAGAAATATATTCTATATGATCTTCTTCTTCCTCTATGTATAAAAGCTAGCAGCTTGTTGCTTGTTCATTCACTTCAGGTCTGGGGTATGGTGATGTCCTTCCATCGTAGTTGTGGTCTTCCTAATGGCCTTTTCTGCTTTGAGTTGTCCAGTTACGTACTTTCTTCATTCTATCTATGTGATCGTTCCAATTTAGTCTTCTATCATTTATCCAGAGGTTTATAGGTTTAATTTCACATTCTTCTCTAATAACAGACCTGCAAATTTTCTCTCTCAACAATTTTCTTTAAAACTTTCATTTTAGTTGTTTCATTAATTTGTTTTGTTTTTTGAGTTTATATTTGGCATTCTTACTTTTGTATCTATCCTTAAATTTTTATTTTTCCAAACAGTATTGTTTAAATATCTCTAAATAAGAAGAAAATATACTATACAGACTAGATGGAAATCTGATTAACGATGAAAATAATTTTCTTGCTTTGTTGTATGGATTTCTAGCATTGTTATTATAATAATAAAATTTTGGAGAGTTCCTGCATTCTGTGCCATACGTATAATAATAAAATTTCCTTCTGTTAATAAATGGTAGGCAATTATTTCTTGGTATCTTCAGCCTGAACACAGCGCATTATAAAAACTATGAAGAATCAGTGACAAGAATATAAATTTCAGACTCTAAAAATGAATTTTTCAATAAACTGAACTCTGGCAACAATAGTAACTACTAAATCCTTTTTAGCTATAATGCAAAGCGACAAATGTACTTTATATTTGAAGAGAAAAATTGTCGCCTAGACCGGGACTCGAGCCCGGGACCCTTGGCTTTCCGGGCCAAGTGCTCTACCAACTGAGCTACCGAGGCGAGTTACGATCTAGACGCAAATTTTTCTCTTATGTACGTTGTAATTCCCTCGTGCCAAATGCTTGAAACCATAGCTTCTATCTTTGCAAATGGCGGCTTCTTAGTTAAGAAGATATTTATTGGGAATTTAACACTACTTTATAGCCAGTAGGGCTTCTATTGACGATTTTTATTATTAATTTAACACTTCTCATAGAAGGATAAATTATATTTGAAGAGAAAAATTTTCTCTTCAAATATAATTTATCCTTCTATGAGAAGTGTTAAATTAATAATAAAAATCGTCAAATGTACTTTAATTTTAAAAATTAATAATTTAAAATTTATAACTCCATCAATTAAAAATTATACAAGTCACTTTACATATAGCTTAAAATTAATGTTGATGTTATTTTTTTCTTTCAAATCATTTTAATTGAAGCTCTAATATTGTTAAAATTCACCAGCATTTTAAACCCAAATATTATTCTCTACGCCATCAAATTGGTAAGCTTATAATGCGCATTAGAAGCTGTTCTGTATAAGTGCTTATTTTATATATTTAGATTGGGATGTTCTCAGCTGAAGAAGAAAACTGAATGTCATTTTGGTAATTAAGCAGGAAGTATGAATGGCAAACTGTTATAATTATAACAGTTATACTTATAACACTTATTCGTATAACAGTTGTAGAAGATAAATCTGACTCCAATTGAAGTTTGCCTTTCGATATAAATATATATAATTAATTTTGTAAAAGAAATAAGATCTGAAACAATAAAATAAAAATATAAACTAAATAACTTTCTATATCTAAATGTCTAAAACTGAGACTGTACTAATGTATTGAATAAAGGTGGTTTGTAAAACTCTTAATGCTTCAAGCACCACATATTTGATAATGGTTGATGGTATACTATTTATAGCTGTTCACAGTTTCAAATACAAAAAAAAATAACTTTTAGTGAAGTAGTTTATAAATTTTCTACTAACTATATTACTAACTAGTAACAAAAATAATTATAAGGTTAGGATGAGTTAATTTTGTAAGTTTTTTATTATAAATTGCTTGGTAATAAACTATTTCAGTAAGTTAAAATTTTGCATTGACTAACTGTGAACAGATATAATTTATAACTGCTATAACTTTATCAAATATAATTTCTTTATAATTACCATAATTTTCATGTTTTAAAATCTCAAAGGAAAGTCTTAATATCTTAACAAAATGAGAACATAATTAAAAATACATAGAAAGCTTATAAAAATATAAAATTATTACCTTATATAAAAATTAAAATTTATTAAGGTAATTAAAATTTTTATTACTTTGATATAAAATTAAATATTACTGGTATAATAAATCTGTGATTTCAGCAACTATATTAGAAAAATTTATAATATTTCTGAAGCAATTTTGAAAAATGTAATTACTTATGTTCAAGCTAAAAAAAGTCTATAAAAATAACTTGATAAAATAGAATAAAAATAACAAGCAATACAGGGCTACTGCTGTAATTTTTTAAAATAAATGTGACTTTAATATGCCCAAACACAAAAGAGTGTCCAATGCAGAGGGTGGATTTCTCAACTGAAGTCTAAACCATGACTGCGGTTTTCCAATTTTTTTATTCTTTCCATAACAACTATAAAAACCGAAAATCTATGCTAATTAAAAATACAAATGTCTGAATCATGTCTATGGTTTCAGTATTTTTATAAGTGTTATGGAAACAATAAAAAATTGGAAAACTGGGGGTTGTGGTTAAGAAATCCATCAAGAAGGTCCTGGGAAAGATGTTCAATATGAAAAAATGACTAATTTTGAATATCAGTAACAGAATTGTTAAAAAATTTTCAAAATTAAAGTATCATGAAAATTGTAACAAATATTATAAATGAATTATACTAAAAATTATAACATTTCTTCATAGAAAATATGGAACAGTTTGAATACGTTATCCTTCTTAACACAATGAACAGAACAGCTTCTATCAAATCTATTTTCTGAAATCAAATTGTTCATATAATGATGATAATAGCTTTGTTAAGTGCAATGAAATAAATTATATGAGTCCATATTCACCAATTTCCCACTACTGACCCTCTCTCAAAATTAACCTTCAACCAAGCGCGTAGATCAAACACACAATCACACGATATCAATTCCACAGAATGGATATTTTATTAAATCCCACTGAAACTTCTTTTTGCAAACAAAATTTCCATTCTTGTAAAATATTAATATCTGAGGAATATTTATTTGATCTTAATGTCAATAAAGTATCTATGTGATCACAAAAATTAGTTTCAATTGTCTTTTGAAGGCTGCTACATTTTAACAGAGCCATATTCTCTTATTATTTTTACTTAATAAGAAGATTCAAACAGTTCTACAAAATATTCTGGCATTTATGCAAAATAATATTAATAAAATTTAATTAAAAAAAAGGAAAATCAGTATGATTAAATATTAAATATAAGGAAGAGCAATTGTAATTAATGGTAAAGAGAAAATAGTTGAATGCAGGTTTTCACGGCTGGTAATCATAATGTTGAGTGATTCTGCGCTATGTGGCCGTGGTTCATCACTGGTGTTCCTACCAGACGTTTCTCTCTCAGCTGCGGAGAGCATCTTCAGTACTTCTAGGCGTTGTTTCCTGGTCGGAGGCTTGACTGTGAATGTCGACAAAATTTGAGGTGTGGTGTTATTTTTAATATTTAATTATTAAAACTTCAGAGTGTAGGAAGTAACACTTCATATTAAATTTAAAAGAGAGAATATGGTCTGATAAATTCAGTCACTGCCTTTCAAACCTTAAGCATTGTTATAAACCAAATAAAGAATATTCCATCAACTGAAAGTATGACACTATACAATTTATAGCAATATGAATTATAATCATAGAAATGGAAAACAAAATAATCAAGTTTTCAATTCTGTGATTATAATTGGAACAATGCATCATACATGTAAGTTAATGGAATGTCACCATCTTCCAAAATATCAAATTCTACTTTGCATTAATGTAGCCTCAAAATAATAAAGCCAGCAGCAACACCGCATCCTGAATATTCGTAACCAAGTGCTTACGTTGCATGACAACACATAACGTGAACGGATCGCCTGTAAAACCCGAAGGACACACACAGTTTGGTACATGAAGTACCACACGACATTCAGCGTTAGCTCCACAGGATCCCGGACAAGGATCCCGACATTTCTGATTGATGCAGGCAAGATGACTAGCACATTCACTATTGATAACACACTCTGGTCTGCAACTTGGTGGAGCGCCTACGTATCCTGCTAGACATGTGCATGATGGAGTTCCATCTGCAGATACCTGGCACTGTGCATTGGGCCCACATGGAGATGGCTGGCATGGATTTCGAGGCTCCGGCGGTGGAACAGGTGTTGGCGCTGAGTAAATCAACACAAACTATCATATACAAACTGCAATCAAATCTTTAAATATAAACTAACTCAACAAAAAGTTTTTATTTATTTGTAATAACATCAGATACTTAATCCCAATAATAAAAGTGATTTTTTTTTCAATGTTCATATTATTCGTTTTTGAACATCTTAATGATAGACAAATTATATTTGAAAAGAAAAATATACTGGGTTTGAATCCAGGACCTTTGACTCTCTATGTCAATGCTCTATCCAAGTGAGCTACCTAGGCTCACTTGGATAGAGCATTGACATAGAGAGTCAAAGGTCATGGGTTCAAACCCCAGTCTAGGCGTATATTTTTCTTTTCAAATATAATTTGTCCATCAATAAAAGTGATATTCTTCTCCTATTTTGAAGAAAAATGTGCCATTTTTGTACATATTCATGTGTTAAAACTATTTTTGAAGTAGTATGAAAATAGGGAAACATTTTTTTGAATGCTAAATATGATATTCTAATCATTTTAGTTTTTAGCTTTCATTTCTACTTTGTTTTAACACATTAAATGTTCATGCCTAATGATGTAAATGACTTCCTGAGCAAAATCAGGAAACTCATATTTCTAAGCAAAATAATGTATTTCCCTTAAAAAATTATAATATTAACATCAGAAAAATGCAAAAAGGTACCCACGTCAAACATTAAAAAAAAATTAATAACTCTGTGATAAGAGAGTCAAAACTACAGAAATACTTTCATGAAACAAATTAATTTTACATTCGTTTCTACCAAACAAATTTGTGTTAACTTAAGTAAAAACATAATAACACAAAACAGTTTTTTAAGTAACTTGAAACTACTGTGAAATTAATGTATCTTTGAACTTCTGAGAGTTAGAACTGGAATCTAGGGGAGATTACAATTTTGCTACTCATGCATGGAGTGACAGTGGTGAAGGTGCAGGAGCAAGAGCAAACCATAAATTATAATTCAGACGTGATAAAATCTCACCATGAATAGGGTAGAAATACTCAAATCATTAACAGTGACACTCTCTGTAATATATAATAACAACTCGTGTCCAATTCAGGACCGGGTCGAGGGATGAGGTGAGATGAAGCCCGTATGTCGAGGTCTGTGATTGACATGGGTGCCACCTGATGCTCAGGAACACTCACAAATTAAATACTAGTAACATTTGTGGTCTTGAGGTAGCATGCTGCCTTGACACGCAGCGGGCTCGAGTTTGATCCCTGCTCGGGACAAGTTTCCTGGGTGAGGTTTTTTGGGGTTTTTCCTCACCTGTAACACAAATGTCAGGATACTTTAAGGCCCAAACGGTCCCTCAACATCATCTGGCCATCATTATCATCAATATCATATTCACCTCATTAGATTAAATTTAGGTTTAAGGCCTCTCCTGGCGCATCATTACCCATCGTCATCACCCATCATATCATTGGGACAGCGTATCCCTGCCTTCCAGGCGCCCCCTCCTCAGAAGTGGGTTACAATATGTCAATGCCAGGAGAGAATACATGAAATGTCGAATGACAAACAGGTGGCATTGAAAAAAAAAACAATTACAATAAAAATGAAAATCAAACACAATGAGAAGATATTGTTTATTTTTTCTTTCACTCACCTCATATTTCATGAAGTATGAGGTGAATGAAAGAAAAAAAAAAGAACAATATTAAAAAACCTCGTAGTGTTATTTCCTATCTACATAACTTAACAATGAGAATAATTTAAACTAAAACCATGCGGTTGTATTTTTGGGAAGTTAGAACATTTCAAAATATTTAGTGGGAATGTTTTGAGTTTTTGAGCAGGAGGGTAATGGAGTAATCATGCAATGATTGGCTATTTTCAGGGTAGAATGTGTTCCTAATGCCACACAAACTCACAGTTCTCAAATTCTGAAATGTCAGAAGTTTAAAGATTCATTAATTTCATTGTAGAAGAAAGTAACTAAGGTCTATTTTTACAATATCTGATTAAATATGTTCTGCTTCATCATCTTTCCTCATATCATCTTTTGTGGGATCATGTCCCAATTGTATCTAATGTCTAAATGAATTTATTTGTCTTTTCAGTAAAACTTGGTTTTATAAAAATGTTGAGACTTTGTATATTAACTTGAATAAAATAAAGGAAATAAATCTTACGTATAGGTGAGCATCGTGTGAATGGGTCTCCTGTGAATCCAGGTGGGCAGCTGCAGATGGGATTATGGTTGATAACATTGCAACGTGCTTGAAGACCGCATGTTCCCGGACAAGGATCAGTACATTTCTGATTGATACAAGCTTGATTCTGAGGACATTCTGAACTAACCACACATTCTGGTCTACAAGTTGGTGGACTTCCTATGTATCCAGTTAAACATGAACAAACTGCTTGTCCATTTATTTCTCGACACTGACTGTTTGGTCCACAAGGCGATGGATTGCAAGGCTGAGTCACCACAGGAGCTGTAAGATCATACAAATTATATATCACTAGCACATGCTCTGGTGGCTCTAAACACACTCTAAATGTATTTATTTAATAATAGTCACAAGAAATGAAAATGAGATTTTCCAGATGAATCTCTAAATCAAATTCATAAAATATTTTCAATCTTTACAATATTTCATATTATGTCAGATTCAGTGACTTTTAATAAATGAATATCAACATGTACTGTACATAACCTATTCAACAACTGTCTCTCCAAATGGGTGATGTTATGCATCAACTAACTAAGCGCCATTTAAAAAATAATGATATTTTGATGTCATCTGTTGCACTGGCTCATGAAGTAAATGTACACACACTTTTAGAGCCAAACCTTTTAAATATAGCCTTATTATTAAAGAAAAATATAAACATTATCAGTCCTATCAGATATTCTATGTTTTGTAACAAACGGATATGAAACCAGGTCTTCATAAATGCCAATCTAAATTTTGCATCATGCAGCTAAGTGCCAAATATTCCTGCTCTTAGATTGTTGATGCATAACTGTCAAACAAGGAAAATAACTTGTAATATCCAGTATTGTTAGTTTGGTGCTACAATAAATAGTGAAGATTGATTATATTTGAAGAGAAAAATTTTCGCCTAGACCGAGACTCGAACCCGGGACCTTTGGCTAGCCGGGCCAAACGCTCTACCAACTGAGCTACCGAGGCGAGTTGCGATACAGACGCAAATTTTTCTCTTATATACGTTGTAATTCCCTCTCACCAAATGCTTTTGAAACCATTGTTTCTATCTTTGCAAATGGCAGCTTCTTAGTTAAGAAGACATATATTGGAAATTTAACATTACTTTATAAAGCTGGTAAGGCTTCTAATGATGTTTTTTATTATTAATTTAACATTTCTCACTTTGGCAAGCCAAAGGCCCCGGGTTCAAGTCTCGGTCTAGGCGAAAATTTTTCTCTTCAAATATAATTTATCTTTCAGTGAGAAATGTTAAATTAATAATAAAAAAACATAAAGTGAAGATTGACTTAAACTTTAAATGCATTTTTCTCAAAACTTACATAATGGCACATAGGTTGATGCATAACACCATCCAAATATGCTCATATATAATGTTGAGGTAATTAAAACTATTTCAAGAAGAAATATGAATAAAAGTAATATATGTATATATATGAAAAATTAATTATTGCATAAACTTACACTAATGATTGTGCAGTCAATTATTTGAATTATTGCTTGTAACAATAATATAAATAAAAGACATTTCAATCAGTACTGTTAATTGACAAAATGAAATACAAATTTTTAACAATTAAAAATACATTTGAATGACATGAAATAATCCATTTTTATTCAGCCCTATAATGAAATATGATAATAATATGGACTTATTATTTATGTCCATATAATTTCTTGATTGTAAAATTATTAATATTTATGTTGGTAAACGTTGAGACACTTTTTATGAATATTACAGTACAATGTTCCATTATCTTGAAGTACTGAAATGGGACATAGTATGAAATAAAGCAGATTATGAATAAGGCAATAAAATTGTTACACTTAACATATTTTTTTCTAACTACAGCATTGAATATGTCATAAAAAATCTACAAATCATCCTTACGTGGAACTTCTCTGCAGAAAACAAATGGATCTCCAGTAAAACCTTCTGGACAACTGCAAGATGGAATGTGATTCAAAACATCACAAGTGGCTCCCTGACCACAAGTGCCTGGACAAGGATCGGCACATTTGTTTCTGATACATGCTCTGTTTCTCGGACAGTCTGTACTGAGTACACATTCAGGTCTGCACCCAGCATAAGGATCTCCCTGATATTCTGGTAGACATGTACATATTCCATTGTTGCATTGAGCATTTGAACCACAAGGTGATGGATTGCATGGGTCTGATGGTGGTGGGGGTTGAGCTAGAACAATAAACATTTCTTAAGTCAACCTATTCAAACGTAAACAATGGATGAACAGAAGTAAAAAGAGATAGTTAGAATTTGCTTACGTGGTGGTGGTCTGGGGAAGCAGTTGGTGAAGGGGTCTCCTGTGTATCCTTCTGGACAAGTACATACAGGTGTGTGATTGATAACATTGCACTGTGCACCAGCACCACAAGATCCTGGACATGGATCCTGACATCTTTCTCTTATACATGCTCTGTTACTGGCACATTCTGAATTGATAACACACTCTGGCCTGCAGTTCGGTGGACTTCCAATATGATTAGCGAGACATGAACAAGATGGAGCTCCACCAATATCTCTGCACTGTGAGTATGCTCCACATGGATTTGGCACACATGGATTCACATATGCTGGTGGTGAAGGTGTTGGAGCAGGGGCTGCAAAAAGCAACAATTACATGTTGTTGGTTGTGCAATTATTATGACTATAATATTAAATAATTTTACTATCTTAATTATTTAATTTGTAGTGTATTTGTAATGTTATATAATGTTTTGATCTGTTTATATATTAATACTACATAATGATGTATTGATATGGACTGTCAAAAGCGTATATGACTTATATCCCTTATGATCCATTTGTAAATATAAATGTTTTATGTATTCACGTAGACTTTCACAGCCGAGTTGCTATGATGATCTTGAAGAAGATTTTCGGGCTGTAGGCCGTGGTCGTGAGGCTTGTAGTTCCCCGACGTTTCGCCAGAGACTGCGTCTGGCATCCTCAAGGGTTGTCTTGAGACGTCTCTGGCAAAATGTCGGGGAACTACAAGCCTCACGACCATGGCCTACAGCCCGAAAATCTTCTTCAAGATCATCATAAATGTTTTAGATTATATTTTTATTCTAATAAAGTCCTACTTATCCAGTCAGCTTTCTTGCTCTCCAATTTTATCCCAGTTATGAAATGGCTGGACTTTGCTAAAGGTAATCATGATCAATGACTTCTTGAACACTGCACAGGCAAAGTGGGGAAGAAATAATTATAATTCTGAGCAAATTTTTCTATAGACGATCATGAACTGTGGTCGATCTAAAAATGCTACAGCATTTTTCTTTGGATTTTAAATAATTGACCAATCAGTCATGACTGAAGGGGGACAAGATATTGTCTGAAACCGCCGGTATCAAAGAAATTTGAAATTATATGAGGTGAGTCGTTAAAAATATGTTCTCCACACACTAATGATATAACTTCATAATGTTTACTTCCCAATATTAATTTAAATATAATTGACCAATTACATGTAATGTGTATTCACAATTAGTTAGCAGTGAATATATCAAAGAATATCTGAATCTGATTGATCATTGGTACAATTTAACTTCAGAAATAATCCATATATTAACACGAAAGAAATCTTGCTGAATTGAAATAACCCATTATGAACAATTGTGTGAATGAAAGAATTAATTTAATTAACTTTTAGTGACAATTATTATATTAGAAGAAAAAGAGAGAATATGAATACCAAATCAAATTTTTCAAGATGTTAAGTTAGTGACACCAGTTCAAAAACACAAGCGTAGTAAACTGTTACAGTCAGGCCGAAAAAATTAATTCTAAATTTGTTTAATTTGAGGTGTGCAGAATTTCTGACTATACATATTGATGAAATAGCAAAACAAATATCATTTGAGACCAATGTAAGTGAAATATTAAAAAATAAGTAAATGAAAATGGCATAATAAGAATTCTAGAAAAAATAAATAAAAATAAGATATTTGTGTAAAATGTACTCTGAAAAAAAGAAAATCATAATTTCTTCTTTGAAAATACACAGCATGCAAATGTAATATTATAAAATGTAAATAATGACGGCTGGACTGATACAAGATATTCTTTTGCATGTAGCATCCTTCAATTTGATTGATAGTAGTAAGAAGACTAAATATATTAGCTGAATACCTAAAATTGAATTCAGCTATAGCAATACTATAGCCTTAATTGCGCGTTTTCAGGGCTATGAAATGTTCATTATCATCTAAAATAAGTTTTAAAGAAGCTATAAACTATTCTATAAAATGTTATTTTAGGCTTATAAATGGGTAATTAATTGTAAAAAACAGCAAAATGAATGTAAGAATTTGTGATATTGATAAAGGTACATCTACTTAATTACCTATAGAAGTATGTAAACAGATAAGTCCTTACAATACGATTAACTATACTTACAAAGAAATGCTTCAGTAGCAATATTCAGACTGCTGACGGGAGCAGTGACTACCTGCTGAATAAACAGACTTCTACACACAGACTTGGCTAAACAGTATCACCTAAATGCCGCTTTTTGGCATATTTAGATAATGAAGATATGGTCAATAAACCATCTCCTGCTTCTTCCGTTGTCGCAGCTTTTGTAGAAGAGTGTTACGCAGCCTTCCATGCTACATATTGGTTGGCAAGAGAGTGAATGATTTCTATTATCAAGTGCTTGACATTATATACCAACCAACGCCGCTACGAATCAGTCTCCTATCAAAAAAGCCAATTTGGGACTGCTTAGTAACATGGAAGAAATGTATGGAAACATTTGAGCACTATAAAATTAACTTCTTGTAATGAAGTTCTCCAGAATATGATTGTCTAATATTAAAATTTATTCAACCTATTTTCTTCAAATAAACAAATTTACATTGACTTATATACGCATATGTAAAAAGATACTATATTTCATTGTTAATAACTTACTTGGAAGCGTGGGAACATCTAGTGAATGGATCTGCTCAGTAAATCCTGCTTGACCGCTGCAGATTGGGCATGTGATTAATAGACTTCAGCATCGAGTCATTGAGTCCACAAGTTTCCTGGACAAGGGATCCACGCATTTCTGATTGACTCCACAGCTCTGTTCTGTGGACATTCATGAACTGCACATACACACTCATGTCTACAACCTGGGTGGACTTCCCACGTAATTTTGGGCAGACATGAGCTAATATACTCCTTGTCCATTCACATTCCTACACTAGGCTGTTTGGTCCCACACGGCGTATGGATTACAAGGATCTTGTGGTTCAGGCACAGCTAAAATAATAAGAACAAACATATAAAGAAGATCTCCAATGGAAGTCAATTTTCTCATCAAATTTATATTTATAAAGTGTGACTGTCTTACTTTGAGGTGGAATGTTGCTGCAGAATCTGAATGGGTCACCAGTAAAACCTTGACGACAAGTACAAGATGGCAAGTGATTCACAACTTGACAATCTGCATTCTGACCACAAGTTCCAGGGCAGGGGTCCTCACATTTGTTGCGGATACAAGCTCTATTAGATGGACAATCAGTGTTCAACACACATTCTGGTCGACATCCTTCGTATGGGTTACCAATGTAGTCAGGTAGACAAGTACAAGAACCAGCTCCATTTTGTTCTCTGCACTGAGCATTTGCACCACATGGCGATGGACTGCAAGGTGATTGTAAAGGTCTACTCTCTGGAACTGGATACAAGGGATAAATAAAAAAATTGATATATCACCTTCAAAATAAAATACACTGTGTCTGGCAGAATCATTACCAATGATTAATGTGAACATCTTCTCATTCATTGAAGATACAAATATGCTTTCCATTTTATATTGTATAGAAACTCTCCTAGATTTTGTAACAAAGATATCATGGCGCTAGTGAGCATTTGCAGAATATGAGGACACGTTAAATCTTTTAGTCCCAAATTATGAATTGAGGTGTCTCAAGAGAATGTCGGACGCAGTCTTTGGCGAAATGCTGGGAAACTACAGGGCTCAAGACCATGGCCAACAGCTCTGAAATCTTCTTCAAGATCATCATACTAACTCCGGCCGTGAAATTTTAAGTCAATATAATATTCTTTTTTTTTTTTTGGTAGTGATTCTGCATGACATGCTGTACATTAAATATAGCAAGAGGAAATGTAATTTATGCTCACCTGATTGTACTATACATTGCCGGAATGGATCTCCAACATATCCAGACAAACATATGCAGTTAGGAGTATGACTGACAACTCTACATTCTGCATTGGAACCACAAGACCCTGGGCATGGGTCTCGACATTTCTGATTAATACATGCAAGATGGCTGGCACATTCACCATTGCTGACACACTCAGGTCTACAGTTGGGAGGTGATCCTGTGAAGTCTGGCAAGCATGAACAGGAAGGACTATCACCTGCCACCTGACATACCGCATTTGGTCCACATGGTGATGGCTGACATGGGTTAGTTGGTGGTGCTGGTGGTGGAGGCGCTGCAAGTTTCAAAATATTTATTTCGAATATCTTCCTTCACATGCGTAATTTATTTTATTTCATGATAAAAATTATATAATTTTAATGAAACCTTCAATTTCAATTTATGAGTTTATTCAAAATGTGTAATTTGTCCTGTCCCATGCCGTAGCCAAGTGATTAAGGCAAGAAGCCTTGGTGCAGAGCTACGGGACATGCTCTGGTTCGAGTCCCCATGGGGGAAGATATTTTCTCATGGAATTTCAGCCAGTATGGGCCCGGTACCCACCCAGCATTGTGAGACGTTTGGGTAGTAGCGGCTCCAGGTTGAAACCAGCTATAACAGCTGGGGGACCCAACCTGCTGACTACATGTCACCCCTACACTGGCTGAATGATTGCCTATCTCTGTGATTAACACACGTGGATGTGAAGCTACACATGGGTAGGCCAAGGGCCTTCTAGGTCTGTCACACCATGGAGTTTTATGTCATTTGTCCCACAATTTATAGTACTGAAGAAGTAATAACATACAATTTAAGATCAAAAATTAAATTTTATATAAATAAATATATATATATATATATATATATATATGTGTGTCATGAAGAGAAAAATAAATGCTTGGATGAGGATTTGCACCTGGACCTCTGAATTGATACTTCAATGCGCTGCCACTTATGCTATCCAAGCAATCCTCTCACAAACATTTATTTTTTTTATATATATTCTCTATTTTATATATATGGAACTTTACGAGGTGAGAAATAAAAACGTTTTTTCTAACTTATTTATAAATTACACTACTATAGTAGTGTGGTAAAATTATTGATATCCTCAAACCTTTTTATATGCTAGATACATTAAATTCAGATATAAAATTTTGTAAATATAATTAAGATATATTTATTTATTTATTTAGTCTGGTGGAGTTAAAGCCATTAGGCCTCCTCTTCCATTCACCTGGACAAACATTAGTTATATTTAAATACAATAATATTACATACTAAATAACAAATTATCTGGTTAAACTAAATTATAATAAAAATTTCTAATAATACAATAAAATTAAAGACAATTAAAATTAAAACTAATGAAAGAAGTAACAGCTCAAATCTACTATATAAGAAAAAAAATACAAAGAAAGTAATAAACTGTAAAGATGTTTGAAGAGAAAAATTATTACGCTCAGACTGGGGCTTGAACCCAGGACCTTTGGCTTTCTAGGCTAATACTCTACCGACTGAGCTATCTGAGCAACTTCCAATCTAAATGCAAATTTTCCTCTTATATTAATGATTTAATCTAGCACTTATATGAGTGTATTATTAGACATTAGGTAAAAATATTGATAAATTTTGATACTATTTTTATTCGATAAAGGAAAAAGAAATTATTAATTGTCAAAAAATAATATTAATGAGATGTTTCTATTAATAATTTTATTATCAGTCATATTAAAAATATTCTTACGTATGGGCTGACATCTGATGAAAGGATCGCCTGTGAGTCCTGGTGGACAACTACAGATAGGGTTGTGGTTGATGACCTGACATCTAGCCCCTACGCCACATGTTCCAGGACAAGGATCTCTGCATTTCTGATTAGAACAAGCTTCGTTAAGATTACAGTCTGAACTGACAACACATTCTGGTCTACACGAAGGTGGACTACCAATGTATCCAATTACACAGGAACAGACTGCCTGACCGTTGATATCTCGACATTGACTGTTCGGTCCACATGGCGATGGATTGCAGGGTTGCTTTACTTCAGGTGCTATTTTAAAAAATAAAATAATTATACATTACAATATGGCAACTATGAGTAAATCCAATAGCAGTAGTGGGAATCAAAACCCTTTATCATAATCAATACTTAAAATAAGTCAATTTAATTATATTATTTTTAGTCTGATCATCTTACCTCAATATTAATGTTGATTTGTTCTTGAACATGTTTCAAAACAATTCTGTTTTATCGTCATGCAGAATTGTTTTGAACCATGTTCAAGAACAAATCATCATTAATATTGAGGTAAGATGATCAGACTAAAAATAATATAATTAAAATAACCTCAAAATATCACTTCCTAAAATTAAATATTATTTATAAGTCAATTTATTTAAATTTTACAATTATAATATAGGGCTATTCAGAAAGAAGAAACAGACTTTAAACATTTATTTCTTCAAAACTAGAAAAAATAGAAACACAATTCCAACGTTCCTAGAAAGAGAAAAGTTTTAAGTTCCGATCATGGCTGCACTGGCGCTATTGCTTGAAGTTTTGATCACAGTCGCATTGGCGCTGTTGGATTCGAAGAGGAGGAGCAGAAGATCAACTTCATTACTGGTGGCCTCCCATGTCACCAGACCTAACATCATGTGATTTTTATCTGTGAGGTTACATAAAAGATCATGTGTTTATCCCCCTATGCCTGACACTCTTGAAAATTTGTGACATCGATTGTTGAAGTTGTGAATTTGATAACTAGAGACCAGATGATTCGTGTGTGGCAAGAAATGAGCCACCATTTTCATATTTGTCGTGTAACACATGGTGCTCATATTGAATGCATAAAATAGTGAAATTTGAACTTTTCTCTTTCCAGGAACGTTGGAATTGTGTTTTCATTTTTTTGTAGTTTGGAAGAAATAAATGTTTGAAGTCTGTTCCTTCTTTCTGAATAGCCCTGTATAATATTTAAAGTTCTATCTTTCTATACCTATACATCCCCCACACGGGGGAAGGTGTTCTCTTGTGGCTGTTTTACTTAACCAAAAAAAAATAGTTATACTTATTTCCTTACAGATGTCTTAGAGTAACAAGTAGTTCGTACATCTACTCAAAGAGACATCTAGTAGGCAACTAAGGTATTACTTAGATGGAAAAGGGTGATTAAATATTGCTCAGAGGCTCTAATTTATGCTTAATGCTCCTTTATGAGTAAAAAAAGTCTTTGATTCGTTTCAGCTAAACAAGAAGTAAATCATACAAAAGCTAAAGGAATAGTTAAAAAAAATAAACTTGTAGATAATTCTGAAATATATCCATCCATAGTAATTCTGCACAAAGGCAGGTCCTTCACTGCAATCATGCTATGCTTGCAGCTTTACTAGGAAATTGTAAGTGTGGTAGCTTCCCGTTGCTTTCCACACCGGTGAAGGATGATGATGATAATGATAAAGATGGTGATGATGATAGCCATATGATTTCAGGGACCGTTTGGGTCTTAAAGTTTTTCTGACATTTGTCTTACAGGTGAGGAAAAATCCCGATAAAAACCTCACCCAGAAAAACTGCCCCAACTGGGGATTGAACCCCGGCCTGCTGCGTGACAAGGCAGCACGCTACCTCGAGATCACAGCGGTGGACCTGAAATATATTTACCTACACATTTTCTATTCATCTTTTATTGCTTTAGGAAGAGAATTAAGTTGAATTCTATCTACAAATAAGAAAAATCTACATATTTTAATTCTTTTGACATCTTCCTTTTCAATTCTAGCGCTAATTTTAAGAACGCTTATCATTAATATCTTCAAATACTAACTTAAATTCTATCCTAAAAGATTTAAAGTTAAATTAAAACTAATAACCTTCAAAGTTATAAATAGAGAAACTTTACTCAGGACCCATAGCTTCCAGAGAAGTTGTCACTGAATTTTTTATCTTTAAAAATTCATCAAAACTCTAGCAAAAGTATTACAAAAATAAAATAAAAAGTTTTAAAATTATTATTAATTAAATTTTCCAAGAAATGCAAATAAATTATAAAATTTTGACACTCCAAAAGCTTTCAAATGAAAAGAAACTATAGGTAGAAAATGCAGTTTCTTACGTGGCACTGGGCTGCAACTGATGAATGGATTGCCTGACATTCCGTCAGGACAAGTGCAAGTTGGGATGTGATTTATCACAGAACAAACAGCCTGAGAACCACATGTTCCTGGGCAAGGATCTGTACACTTGTTTCTGATACATGCTCTATTTCTTGGACATTCCTGATTGAGAACACATTCTGGTCGACAACCTGCATATGGATCTCCTTGGAATTCAGGCAGACATGTACATATTCCATTGTTACATTGAGCATTTGGTCCACAAGGTGACGGATTGCAAGGATCCACTGGTGGTGGTGGTGAAGCTAAAAGAAACAATAGCAAAATGTCTGACAATGCATGCATATGTCTACAATAAATATATCATTAATATTCAGAGTGATTCAGAAATATGGCTATACATTTGATTGCATTTTGTGACGAAAATATTATTATTAAAGGAAATATGATGTTATCATTGGGAAGGGAATCCTTCAAATTACAATAGAACAAAACAAATCACTGCTGACGTGCACCTTGGTGGGTTGATTTTTCTGGGCTAGCGTCGAACGCCTCCACAATTCTCTTAGTTGTTTCTGCATCCATGCTAATGCGAGGCCTTCCAGGAGATTTGTTTTTATGCATCCTTCCCATTTCCAGCAGTCATTTTCTCCACTTCTCCAGAGTAGACGGCTGCAATGCTACGTTAAACTCACGTCTTGCGGCCTCATGATCATTAGCATACGTTATTGCCCATGCAGCAATTGTAATTTGCTGTTGCATATTCAATGCCATTTTGACTAATGATGTAAGTTCTACACTGTTTTTGTTTTATTCCATTGTTGTAATTTGAATAATTGCCTTTCCAACAGTAATTTCATATTTCCTGTAATGGTAATATTTTCATCATACAATGCGATCAAACGTATAGCCATATTTATGATTCACCCTGTAAATAATTATCATTAATATAAATAATTTGATTAATAAAACCTCTATATGACAATTAGAGATAGTAGATTTTGCAATCACGATGAATGCAAAATGCTTCCAAATGCTATTAAAACTCATACCAGTAATTTTGTATTGCAAAATCAATTATTGCAGTTTTTGAATTCACAATAAACTGCAAAATTCTATAAAAAAAGGAAAACATACATTTTTAAAAATAAGTGCAGAATAGTTTTTTAATGACTTTTCTGTACCACAAGATATTGTTATCTTCAGTTTTGAATGCTGAAGGTGAGAAGAGTATGAGTTTTTAGTTCAATGGTTACTCGTACAGAAGTAATCTCTAGAAGACAGTAAACCATGTTCATTGCAGAAAGTTAGGGATAACATGACAAATAACAAACAAAAAAAAAATTATAAAATTGAGCAGGTTTACATTAATGACTCTAATATAGTAATGTGCATGTTGGATAACAAGAGATTTACTTGGGGGAAAAGAGATGTATTTGGAAAAGAATATAAAAAGTATCAACATTAATCCATAAAAATTTATTATTTAGTAAAATAAAAAATTAAATATTTTAAAAATGTGGGTTCTGGTAGCTTTTTAAATAGTTATTTTCTATATATATATAAAAACGGATGTCTGTCTGTCCTTTATAGACTTCTAAACCGTTCAACCAATTTTCATGAAAATTTGTATGTACAAGTTTTCAGATGTGGTGAGTGTTTAGTCTTTATCTATTACATTCCAAAATCATTAGGCATAGGAGTTCACCTGAAACGAAAATTTAAAAATTGCTCTAGCAATCACAATTTTCAATGTTTCACAACAAAACTCGGAATATCCTATTAAAATAAACCAGGGAATGTATTATCCAAAAATCAGCAAAATCCGACTGTTAGAAGCGGAGGTTTACCTGAAATTTGAAATTATAAATTTACTCTAGCAACTGCCATGTTTGGTTCGTCGCAGTGTGTACCACATAATTAATTAACCCTCAATATTTAATTTATTTAGGCGTATACCTCAATGAAATTTTACCATGAAATTTATAGCAATAATATTCCGGTGAGAAGAACAAGAGGAAGACCAGACAAGAGATGGGTAGACAGTGAATGTACATCCAATACATCTTCCTCCGAGGAGTGATTTGGGAAATAAACAGGATGAAAATCCTACAAATTATAAAGAAGAAGAATAATATTCCATGTCATATAAAACTGGTTGGGAACAGGGATGATCAATTTAAAGGGATGGTCATCTGGATGCATTTCACTATACTAACTTTGTTATTGCTATAAAATACAAAATTTTGTTTTTCTTCTTCTTCTTCTTCTTCTTCTTCCTTCCAAGTATTAGGCCAAGGCCTGTTACGATCCTATAGAAAATTTTCCCTCTAGTGTTTCATAGGACGGCCCAGAGATCTTCGTCCTCTTGGTATATAATTATAAACAGCTTTGGGGATCCGATTTGAACTCATTCTTTCTAGATGATGTTTCAAATTTAGTTGGTACTGTTTAATATATTCCAAAATTGGCATAGTCTTCAATTCTTTTAAGATATCGGTGTTCCTTTTCCGATCCCATCTGGTGTAACCTGCTGTTCTGCACATGAATCTCATTTCACAAGCTGTTATTCTGCTTTCATGTTGTCTTTTTAGTGTCCATGCTTCACTACCATAGGTCAACACTGGTCTAGCCAAAGTGTTATATAAACGTAATCTGGTGTTTTTTTTGTACAAGGGATGGTTTCATAACTTGATTAATAATTCCCAAACTTTTATTATAACTATTAATTTTTTTCAGGGATATCCTTTTCATCCCAGATAGAGAGATAAAATCCAAGGTATTTAAATTGAATAGATCTCTCTAAAATTTTATTCTGTAGACAGATTTTACTTTGTATGGGGGTCCTTCCCATGAAATGCCATAATTTTAGTTTTGTTAATTGATATTTCCATATTAAATTTGGCAGCTATTTTTTGTAAATTATAAATTGATGGTTTTGTTTTTAAAATGCTAAATATTAAATTTAATTGCTAGAATCTACTATCTCCAATAACAATGACTAATGCAGTTATTTTAGCATGGAATTAATTAAATGAAACATATGAATTATGAATATGGATGTCTTACGTGGTTCGGGTGCAGGGGAACAGCTGGTGAATGGATCACCAGTGTATCCTGGTGGACAAGTACACACAGGTGTATGATTTATAACTCGACATAATGCTCCAGCACCACAAGATCCTGGACAAGGGTCTCGACATTTCTCTCTCAAGCAAGCCAAGTTGCTTGCACATTCCGAACTGATCACACACTCTGGTCTACAGTTTGGTGGACTGCCAATGTAACCGGACAAACATGAGCATGATGGAGTTTCACCAATTGCCTGACACAACGAGTTTGGTCCACAAGGAGATGGTACACATGGATTCACAGGCGCAGATGGCGTTGGTCCAGGAGCTAAATATAAAGAAACAAACTGTCATAATTCACAGACATTATTCAATAAAATTACATTTTTAAAAAGCCTGAATATCGGTATCTCCAATATCATTGATTAGCATTTATAGCACACATGATGATATATGAATCTGGAATGAATCACAAATTACTAACTATATTGACACTTTTAGATTAATTTTGGGTACAGTTTGGTTACATGTTTGCTAACATGTTCATTTATGAATGATTATATATCTATCAATAATGGCATAGCCCATTGTTGAGCCATAGCCTCTCCTTTATAATGAGTTACTACACCAATTTAATTTTTTTATATTTGGAGAGAAAAATTGTATGCTCAGACTGGGACTTGAACCCAGGACCTTTGGCTTTCTAGGCCAATACTCTATCGACTGAGCTAAATGAGTGAGTTCCAATCTAAATGCAAATTTTTCTCTTATATATGCTGTTAATTCCCGTGCACCAAATGCTATGAAATCTTTGCTTCTCTCTTGCAAATGGCAGCTTCTTTATTAAGAAGACATTTATTTGGGAATTTTACATTACATTATAAAGCCAGTATGGCTTCTTTCAAAGTTAAAACATTATTTTTTTAGTTACCTTATTTGCTTGTAGATGTCGTGGGTGGCATGTGGTCAACACATCGACCCAATGAGTCATCTAACAGGCAACTAAGGTATTACTAGGCCTTTTTATTCAGGCTTAAGGATATTTTATGAACCTGAAAATCTTCAGATTCAGGACCCACAGCTTAAAGTCCCTCCCGGAGGACTTGCTCCTTGTATTTTACCATCCTTAAAAAATCCATCGACCCCGGCCGGGTTTGAACCTGCGACCCTCGGAACTAGAGGCAAGGAGCATAACTACTAGTCCACTGCAGCCGACTGATGATCAATTAAGTAAACTAATATTATGCAGCTGAAGCTGCTAAGTTATTAGAATTATTGGTAAGAGCTGGGAATCGAACCCCAGATTTTCATTTAATGTTCATTCATAGGCCTACTAGCTTCATGTGATGTTGCAATATTCATAATAGCTCTCAATAATAACACAAGTGCAAAATAAGATACAAAAAGAAGATACCACAAGATAGAAATATTTGGATAAATTAATTAATATAAACTATTCAATATCTTGACCTTGACTTTCATGGCTGGAGTTAGTATAAGGATCTTGAAGAAGATTTTTGGGCAGTTGGTCATAGTCTTGAGGCTTGAAGTTGCCCGACGTTTCACTAGAGACTGCATCTGGCATCCTCAAGGGTTGTCTTGAGACAGTTCCCCAACATTTTGCCAGAGACTGCATCCGGCATCCTCTAGGGTTGTCTTGAGACAGTTCCCCAACATTTTGCCAGAGACTGCATCCTCAAGGGTTGTCTTGAGACAGTTCCCCAACATTTTGCCAGAGACTGCATCCGGCATCCTCAAGGGTTGTCTTGAGACAGTTCCCCAACATTTTGCCAGAGACTGCATCCGGCATCCTCAAGGGTTGTCTTGAGACAGTTCCCCAACATTTTGCCAGAGACTGCATCTGGCATCCTCAAGGCATCACTGAGACTCTCAAGACAACCTTTGAGGATGCTGGATGCAGTCTCTGGTGAAACGTTGGGAAACTTCAAGCCTCAAGACACGGTCAACAGCCCGGAAATCTTCTTCAAGATCTTTATTCATTGTCTGTTATATACACAACACATGATTTGATTGAAGAGAAACATTTAAATTGATCATTGCTAAAAGACCTTTCTCCAAAACAGCCAAATGATAAGGTCACTACTAAAAGGCCCTCTATCATGGAGTAAGAGCAAGGATATTTTAGCATGAAAATAGAAATGAAATGCTCAACTGTGGCTCTGTATGGAAGTGAAGGAAGGTCATTTAAGCACAGAATGTGTATCTATATGTAAGAATGTTGAATCTGTAGTTAATTCATTTTTCCAAAAAAATTGGAGAAAGGGCATTTAGCAATGTTCATTCACGTTTCTGCCATACAGGACCATTCACTTCATGTGATGTTGCAATATTAATTTGTTTTAAGGTAAATGATTCTTAACCCATTCACTTCGAGTTTTAATGCTCAATGTATTTCCCTAGAAACCGGATTTAAATCACCATAAATTCTATTATCTATTTTCAGACATTCAAAACGAACAAAAGATAACGGTACTTGAAATCACAATATGCGTGAAGGCCAAAATACATTCATGTACTATTCATAATTGTTAACAAAAGATTACACTGCCAAGGGAGGTACATATTATTCCAAATATAGAACAGGCAGAGTAGAGCGAGTGTAACTCATCTTCTGAGTTGGAGGCCATTTAACAGCCGGCGAGTGTACCTCGTCTTCTGAGGTAAATGGGTTAAAAAAGGTCAAAATATGAAAGATGAATTATATTATTTTTAGTCTGATCATCTTACCTCAATGTTAATATTATATGATCAGACTAAAAATAATATAATTAAAATAACCTCAAAATATCACTTCCTAAAATTATATATGAAAGATGAAATCTTACGTGGTGGAGTGGGGAAACATCTAGTGAATGGATCCCCAGTAAATCCTGCTTGACAGCTGCAGATTGGGCTGTGATTAATAACTTCACATCGAGCATTGAGTCCACAAGTTCCTGGACAAGGATCCACACATTTCTGATTGACACAAGCTCTGTTCTGTGGACATTCTGAACTCACAACACACTCAGGTCTACAACCTGGTGGACTTCCTATGTAATTTGGTAGACATGAGCAAACTCCTTGTCCATTCACATTCTTACATTGGCTGTTTGGTCCACATGGCGATGGATTACAAGGATCTCCTGGTTCTCTAGATGCTGTTGGAAAAATATATTTTGTTATGTTAGGATTACCAAAAGTCATGTACAAAGTATAAATACAGTAATGCATAAGTCATTAAAGAATATGAAAGGTTTGTTCCGGTTATGTTAAAATCACCAAAATTATATCTGTAGTGTTTAAGGAGATGTAATGAAATGTTTAAAATTTATAGATTCAGAAATTGTTGTATTTTTTTGCACATGTTTCAATATGCTTGCATATTATATTTGAGGAGAAAAATTCTTGCCTAGACTGAGACTCGAACCCGGGACCTTTGGCTTACCAGGCCAAATGCTCTACCAACTGAGCTACCGAGGAGAGTTGCGATCTAGACGCAATTTTTCCTCTTATATACGTTGTAATTCCCTCGTGCCAAATGCTTTGAAACCTTTGCTTCTTCTATCTTTGCAAATGGCAGTTTCTTAGTTAAGAAGACATTTATTGGGAATTTAACATTACTTTATAAAGCCAGTAGGGCTTCTATTGATGTTTTTATTATTGATTTAACACTTCTCACTGAAGGATAAATTATATTTGAAGAGAAAAATTCTTGCATATTATCTTCAGCTTGGTCGACTGTTGAATAATCAGTTGTTTGCCCTGGACATTGACTTCCCCTCCATATGAAATGAAATTGATAGATCTGATGTGCAACATTGCGACTAGAAAATGTTTTTGATATGCAAGATACAAAACACACAAATCCATTCAAATAATATTATATAAAATACCTAATATAAAATAACCATTGTAACAGCCAGAGGGAAATCATGGGAAAAAATTGATGAGCTATACACAGAAGTCAAATATAAAGGCCACAAGGAAGCAGTAGTGAAATTCAGACTGATGTCAGGAAACGGCTGCATGGTTCGCCATCTCCACAGAATACACGTTTTCCAATCCGACAGATGTGTCATATGCAAAGACCTGGACCTGATCATGGACAAACACCACCTTCTAGTCTGTCCAGCTTTAAATCCAACTGCACAACACTCTAAGGACCTTGTTCGCTTGTCCTGGGAAGCCAGAGAGAAATGACTTATGTGTCAAATCTTGCCATTAGAAAGCAACAACAATAATAATACTTAATTTATTTACATATTAATAACATTCTTAATTAAAAGTTTGATTCATTAAATAGTCTTAAAATGCCACATGAGTTTTCATCTTTTTTTTAAAAATTCTCACCCATCACTATGGTTTGGTCATGAATTATTAACAAAATGAAAACTCTTGTGGTATTGCCCTTGAAGATACTCTGATTCTAGACATTTCTTAAATGTTGCTTTAAATATTTTTTAAACAATTAAAACAAATTATATCTTGCTATAAGGTAAATGAATTTATGTATCTCGGGTTAATATTGCCAGCAAATAGTGATACAAGGAATGAGGCACAGTGAAGAATGTATCTGGCTAACAGGGCATATTATTCAGTCTTAACAATTGTTAAAAACAAAATAATATCTAGAGAAATCAAAATTAAAATTTAAACTTTAATAACACCCCTTATAACATATGGTACCCAAACATGGGTCTTAAATAAAAATACATGCAAACAACTACAGTATTTGAAAGGAAAATCTTGAGAAGGATTTTCACAGCAATTGAAACTGCAGACGGATGGAGAGCCAGATACAATGATGAGATATACAAATTATATAAGGAATTGGATTTGGAGACACATGTAAGATGTCAAAGATTGAGATGGTTAGGACATATCACAAGGAAAGTGAAGATTGTCTTCAATAACAATCCAGATGGAACCAGATTAAGAGGATGAACAAGATGGTGGAATTGTGTATAAGCATTCGTGAAAGGAATAAAGAATTGGAGGGAGTTGGTGATAGAGAAGGATGGAAGAGGACCATAGAGGAAGTTAAAGCCCACTTGGGCTATAACAGCAAATAATAAGAACAAGATATCTTGCTTTGGAATAAGAGTATCTTCATGAAAGTAGATCAGTAAATTTACGAGGTATGAATCTATACACTACAAACACTTCACTACATTATCATAAAATGGTTCCACACAAAATGGGGTATATGTTTGGTGAATTTATAGTATCAGGATACACCTTTCATTAATAGTGAGTGGAGAACATATTTTTAATGACTCACCTCATATAATTTCAAATTTCTTTGATGACTGATGAGGGACAAGATATTGTCTGAAACTGCCGATATCAAAGAAATTTGAAATTATATGAGGTGAGCCGTTAAAAATAAGTTCTTCACTCACTATTAATGATATAACCTCATAATGTTTACTTCCCAATATTAATTTAAATACACCTTTCATACTCAACTTCACATACAAATTTTAAGGTTACGAAATATTACATAACAAGTTAGTTACATTTTAATATGAAATGTCTTACGTTGAGGTGGAATGTTGTTGCAGAATCTGAATGGATCACCAGTAAAACCTTGACGACAAGTACAAGATGGCAAGTGATTCACAACTTGACAATCTGCATTCTGACCACAAGTTCCTGGACAGGGATCTTCACATTTATTTCGGATACAAGCTCTGTTAGATGGACAATCAGTGTTCAACACACATTCTGGCCGACAGCCTTCGTATGGGTTACCAATGTAGTCAGGTAGACAAGTACAAGAGCCAGCTCCATTTTGTTCTCTGCACTGAGCATTTGCACCACAAGGAGATGGAACACACGGTGTTGTTGTGTCCAGAATCACAGGTGCTGTTAGGATACAATAATAAATATTATAATAGTTATGTATGATATATGTATCATAACATATGAGATTGGAAAATTGTCAGATGAGGCCGAGTATAATAACGAATCGAGTATGTAATATGAACAATTATTATTTTGAAGAGAAAAATTAATGCCTGAATAGAGTTTGAACCTGAGACATCTAGCTTTACATGCTAGTGTGCTTCCACTGCATACTAGTGTGTAAAGGTAGAGATTTCGGGTTCAAATCCCGATTCAGACATTTTTTTTTAAAATAATAATTGTGTATCATTACAAATGTCAAAATTTGTGTCTTAAAACACAAAATTGATGTGTAATATGAAGTTACAGTTCAATATGTATATCAATTAAATTTTTATCTGTTAATTATGTAAATTAATATATTTAGGCTAATCGTCTGACATCAATTTTAAGGATAAAAATTTCTACCTGGACACAGGATTATAAACGAGAGAAAATTATATCTCAGGGCAAGGATTGCCTGAGTAGCTCAAGCGGACAGAGCATCAGTGTTTAAAATTGAAGATCTTAGTTTCAAACTGCAATTCAGGCAGAAATTTTTCTTATTTAAAATGTTATCTGCCTGCCTATAACCATATATCCCTACACGGTCCAAGGGTGCTCCTCTATGGGAATTATTTAACCAAGGCTACAGATGCCAGCAAGTAACAACTGGTTATCTCATTGCCTCAAAGAGACACCTAGTAGGGAACTAAGGTATTACTTGGATGAAAGAGCCTGATTAAATTTTGTTCAGAGGCTCTAATTTAGGCTTGAGGTTCTTTTATGAGACTGAAATACTTCAGGCTCAAGGCCAACAGTTTAAAGTCTCTCCTTGAGGACTTATCCCTTGTATTTCCCCATCCTAAAATCTCCATCAATCCCAATATTCAAGATTTTGATTAAAAAGAATAAATTTAAATTTAACATATTTTAATGTAATATTTTTGGCTGTCTCTATATTGTTTCTCTAGCTGCTCAATGAACTAGAAACATTTGAACAATTAAATTAATACAGATACCATAACAGTCAATACAAACATTAACAAATGAGCAACGATGATATCGATTTATTAATTCCTTCGAAATCACAACAAATTTATGAAGCGGAATATGAAAAATCTTTTCAGTATTATCAAACTAATAAAAAAACAGAGGATACAATTAAATAACTTCCCAGAACAAGATGTGACCATCAATTTTTTCTTTCTTTTTTTCTTGTATCTTGTAAACCCATATTTCCCTTAACAGAGATTTAGGCGCTCTCCCCCTACAGGCAAGAATTTGAACCATACTAATTTAGTTACACTTGTTTTCGTATAGATGTCATTTTTGAGTGGTCCGTGGTCAGCGTTCTGCCTCATACTGACATCTAGGAAACCAAGGTAGTACTAGGACAGGAAAATTCGGTAAATTTTGCTTAGAGGCCTTTTTCATTCGGGTTTAAGGACTTTTTACAAGCCTGAAAATCTTCAGACTCGGGACCCATGGCTTAAAGTTCCTCCTGGAGGACTTGCTCCTTGGATTTTTCTGTCCTAAAAATCCATCGACCCCGGCCGGGTTTGAACCCGCGACCCTCGGGACCAGAGGCAAGGAGCATAACCACTAGTCCACCGCAGCTGATAATATTGATATTTTGAGGTTATTTTAATTATATTATATTATATTTAGTCTGATCATCTTACCTCAATATTAATGTTGATTTGTTCTTGGACATGTTTCAACACAATTCTGGATAAGCTGACGATAAAACACAGTTGTTTTGAAACATGTCCAAGAACAAATCAACATTAATATTGAGGTAAGATGATCAGACTAAAAATAATAATTTATAATCTTGTTCTGGGCAGCTATTAAATTGTGAAAATGTCATCATTAATGTGTACAATAAATAAATTTAATCTTATGTGTTTTGAACTTATCTCTCACCATGACTATTTTTTTAACTCTACATCACTGAATGCGGTAAAGTAGGCCATTATATAAGTTTTAGATTAAAATAAAATGTTTTATACCTCACCTCATATCCAGTCTTCTAATTATACCGGTTTCAAGGCTTAGGTAGCTTCATCTTCAGTAATTTCTTCTCAAATGATGCTGCCTAAGCTTTGAAACCGGTATAATTAGAAGATTGGATATGATGTGAGGTATAAAACATTTTAATTTAAATCTCAAATTAATCCTCATAGTGATTTTTCCTAAAAAAATGTCATGGCCATTTATATTCATTCCAATGTTATGAAATTTCATTTTATAAATCAAAGTAGATGAATATATTAATAATTGATGTTTTTAAACCATTATTTTTGTAATGAGATTTTAGTTAGTGAATTACAACTTAGCAGAAAAAGGAATGAAACTAAGGCAATTCTTACTTGGCTGTTGAATACATTGTGTGAAGGGGTCGCCAGAGAACCCAGTCGGACAGATACAATTTGGAGTGTGACTCACGACTCTACATTCTGCGTTAGCGCCACATGATCCTGGGCAAGGATCACCACATTTCTGGTTGATACATGCAAGGTTACTTGCACATTCACTGTTGCTGACACATTCTGGACGACAATTTGGAGGCGAATCGATAAAGTTTGGAAGGCAAGAACAAGATGGACTATCTCCAGAGACTTGACATACAGCATTTGGCCCACATGGTGATGGCTGACATGGGTTAACAGGTGGTGCTGGAGGTGCCTCAGCTACAAAACAATTTTATTTATAATCAATAATTCCAATTTCTCAATAAAAACATTTAAAAATGGATTCTAACATAAGGTAACAATAAAAATTTGCTAATAATACATTACAAATGTGCAGGGTAAATAGACGACTCGATGAAAACCAAGCATCTAACCATATGAATAGAAATAGTTGCTTTTAGCAATTGCAATAAATACAAAAATGTCAAAATAATAAAAATCTATGTTTCAAACTCATGTATATTATAATTGAAGAGAAAAATATACACTGAGACTGGGGTTTGAACCCAGAACCTTTGGATTTCTATGCCAATGCTCTACCAATTAAGCACTCCAATCAAAATGCAAACTTTCTCTTATACATTCTTAATTCTCAAGTGCCAAATGCTACGAACTATTGTTTGTCCAAGCAAATGACGGTCCTGGGTTCAAACCCCAGTCAAGGAGGAAGAAATTATCTCATGGAATTTTGACTAATATGAGACCAGTGCCCACTCAGCATTGTGAGGCATTTGGGTAGCTACAATAAGTAGCGAATCCAAGTTGAGAAAACCAGCTATAATGGCTGGGGGTCTGACATGCTGATAACATGCCACCCTAGCCAGGCAATATGATGATCTAGATCTGTGATTAACACACGTATAAGTGAGGCCAGCAACCGGCTGGTAGGCCAAAGAGTAGTAGAGTTTAGTTTTATTTTAAAAAGCTATGCTGATACACTGTAACACACTTATTTGAAAGGCAATGGTGGTATGTCATAAAGAAATGCTGATATTTAGTATAATAGGAGTTACTGGTCCATTGAAGTATACATGACTTTACACAGTAGATCATGTAACTTTATCTCATAAAATTTAATTTAATTTGGTGATGCATAAACCATGTCTCTTACTTGTCAGTTCTATAGGAACTTATAAACACATCATTATGTAATACATCTATTAAATAATAAATTCAACTGTAATTTATTTATAAAATTTCATGGTGATATCTTACGTATAGGTTGGCATCTAATGAACGGGTCTCCTGTGAATCTTGGCGGACAGCTACAGATCGGGTTGTGGTTCACCACTTCACACCTCGCTCCCACTCCACACGTGCCTGGGCAAGGGTTCCTACACTTCTGGTTGCTACAAGCTTCATTCTGACCACACTCTGAGCTCACTATACATTCGCCTGCATGCTGGTGGGCTGCCTATGAAGCCAGGCACGCACGAGCATACAGCTTGACCATTGATCTCTCGACACTGACTGTTTGGTCCACAAGGTGAGGGATTGCACGGCTGAGTCACCACAGGAGCTAAAGCAAGAGAAAGAAAACAGTAATCAATACAATCGAGAAACAAGATTATTCAGAAGTTGATTTGTAAAACAAGAAGAATACATACGTGGTACAGGTCTGCATTCCACAAAAGGATTTCCAGACATGCCTTGAGGACAGCTACATATGGGGATGTGATTCACTACATCACAAGTAGCCCCCTGACCACAAGTGCCTGGACAAGGATCAGCACATTTGTTTCTGATACATGCTCTGTTTCTCGGACAGTCAGTACTGAGTACACACTCAGGTCTGCACCCAGCATAAGGATCTCCCTGATATTCTGGTAGACATGTACATATTCCATTGTTGCATTGAGCATTTGAACCACAAGGTGATGGATTGCATGGGTCTGATGGTGGTGGGGGTTGAGCTGGAAAAGTAAACATTTCTTAAGTCAACCAATTCAAACTTGACCAATGAATGAACAGAAGTAAACAGATAAAAGTGAATTCTTACGTGGTGGAGGTCTGGGGAAGCAGTTGCTAAATGGATCTCCTGTGAAGCCCTCTGGACATGTGCATACAGGTGTGTGGTTGATAACAGTACACTGTGCTCCAGCACCGCAAGACCCTGGACAAGGGTCCTGGCATCGTTCTCTTATACATGCTCTATTACTTGCACATTCTGAATTGATGGTACATTCTGGTCTGCAGTTTGGTGGTAAGCCCATATAGTTTGGTAAACAAGAGCAAGATGGGGCACCTCCTATATTTCGACATTGAGAATTTGGTCCACATGGAGAAGGTACACATGGATCTGTAGGTTGAGCTGGTGGAGGCTGTACAGCTGTATAAAAAATAATAAGATAAGTTAGATGAGAGATGTACTGTAAGATATTTTCTTATATATGAGTAATATATTTTTCATGTTTTGAGAGTTAACAATTTTAGAGCTTATGAATTTCTGTAGATAATTATCAGGGCACAGGTTTTGTGTTCTAGAATTTAACATTACTACAGAGACAGTATATATTACTTAACTGTGGCTGTTCTTTACAATCTGTGACGCGACTTTTTAAATTCCTTCATAAACTCCTGTCAAATTTTATTCTTAGAGTTCCATTTTTCAAATTATTTCCCACCATTTACAATGATTTTTCCATTTTTTCTAATGATTATTGCAATCTATTTTTCTATTATATTTAAGAAGATATGAAGAAGTGGCACTCATATTGATTTTAATGAATATTCTAAACAAAAACAAAGTTGTGTTCCAGTGCAGCCAACATAGAATGTGTACTAATTAACTGTACATATAAACTTCAGAATTTACTGTTTATTTTTGGGCATTGCATCCTTTTACGGGTTTAGAGTGTATAAATTGCATTAGGTTAGAGTTCTTAAATTGCATTAGGTTTGTTAAATATCATGTATATGTTGGCTGCATCCCATGATTACATAGTGTAAACTGCTTCACATTTGTTGGTGCATGTGCATAGTGTATGATTGGAACTTAAAAAATTTTTTTTGTGTTAAATGTTGTAAAGAATCCCCCTAAATTGTTCTTGTGTGGAAGAAAGCCAAAAGAAAGTAGAAGCCTTACTTCTATTTATACTAAAACTTAACTTTAGGTGCACAATAATCCATACCCCTAGTATTTATCAACATATTTCTCTTTATCACTGGTATAAACTAGAATTGATAAGGCAAGAAGTGAAGAGATTAAGGAGGGTGTTAAATATCCAAGTAACGGGTGATTGGTTGGATAGAAGAAGAATAGAATGAAATCAACATATATCTCACATGACATCAGACAAAACTGTATATGTGGCATAATTGTATATGGAAAGAGAATGCCTGGAAGACCGAGAAGGAGATGTAGGGACTCTTTTTTCTTGAAGGACAGGCTGTGGGCCTAATACAACGAGAAGAAGATGAAGAAGATACATAACAACATGTACAAGCAAATGATAAATTAAATATTATGGAATATATTTTTTTCCTACTAAGATACCAGAGAAAAGATTACCTAGACAAGCTTTGGAATGGATTCTACCTGGGAAAGGAAAGAGAGGTTGACCTAGATTTAAATTGATGGATGATGTAGGAAGAGGTATGATGGATCTAGGTCTGGAAAAATTAGAATGGGAAGATAGAGAAGAATGGAGTAAGAATATAAAATTGAGAAAAAAAACTTTGGGTGCAGGAAGATGTTTTATAACATTGCCTGATCAGAAAAACATAGAATAGAAACCAAAACAAAATTACTTAAACAATTGGAAAAACCGAAGGAACTCACAATTTGGGAAAAAATTTACATATGCAAGAATGAAAATACAACTATGAATTTTGAAATACCCGGTTATAAAGAAAGAGGACTGATTTGGAAATTCTTCGGTCGGCCACCAGATGGCGCGGAGTTCAGTCTGCAGGATAGAAGGCCGTTGGACGTCAGTTGTGAACGTGACGCAGCATTGACAATGTCACAAATTATGTGAAGAAACCCAGGGTCTGCTATGAATTATGAAGTATGAGGTGAGTGAAATAATAAAAAATAAACAATATTGTAAACCTGTTTAAAAATAAATATTTTTTTCTCTTCCTTCCAGCAATGATTGGTGTATTTTAGTGAATGTTTATTTCAAATGTGGATCTTATTACGTATGCAGTGATGCACATCTTATGATTTTTAAAATTTCTATAATTAATATATGGTAATAAAGAATACTTACGTGGTGGAATAGGGAAACATCTAGTAAATGGATCTCCAGTAAATCCTGCTTGACAGCTGCAAATTGGGCTGTGATTAATAACTTCACATCGAGCATTGAGTCCACAAGTTCCTGGACAAGGATCCACACATTTCTGATTGACACAAGCTCTGTTCTGTGGACATTCTGAACTCACAACACACTCAGGTCTACAACCTGGTGGACTTCCCATGTAATTTGGCAGACATGAGCAAACTCCTTGTCCATTCACATTCCTACACTGGCTGTTTGGTCCACACGGCGATGGATTACAAGGATCTTGGGTTTCAACTACCACAGCTAAAGTAATAAGAACAAACATACAAACATATAAAGAAGAGCTCCAATGGAAGTCAATTTTCTCATCAAATTTATATTTATAAAGTGTGAATGTCTTACGTTCAGCTGGAATGTTGTTGCAGAATCTGAATGGGTCACCAGTAAAACCTTGACGACAAGTACAAGATGGCAAGTGATTCACAACTTGACAATCTGCATTCTGACCGCAAGTTCCTGGACAGGGGTCCTCACATTTGTTGCGGATACAGGCTCTATTAGATGGACAATCAGTGTTCAACACACATTCTGGTCGACAGCCTTCGTATGGGTTACCAATGTAGTCAGGCAGACAAGTACAAGAGCCAGCTCCATTTTGTTCTCTGCACTGTGCATTTGCACCACAAGGTGATGGAATACATGGTGTTGGTCTCTCTTGAATAACCGGTGCTGTGAGAAGATAAAGATTACTTGATAAATACACATTTTTGTATTAAAGCTAGTGTTAGGATTTTGCTCTTTTTGCCTATTTTAAGCCCTTTTAAGGATTCTTAAGCTTTCAATGGATAAACATGTTTAACACATAAGAAAGCTAGATAACTAGGTACTATATTTTCTATATTCCCCTATTTCGAATAATCATACCTATTTTCTTAATTAGGACCTATAACTGTACATTTTTAGTAAGTTTATAAAAGAATTAAATTATTTTCAGTCTGATCATCTTACCTCAATAGTAATGTTGATTTGTACTTGGACATCTTTTAAAACAATTCTGTTTTATCGTCAGTTTGTCCAGACTGGTTAGATTTATGTTGCACACCCTGAATGTTGATGTCAGCTCCATCCTGTGGTTGGCCATCGACATCTAGGGTATGCAACATAAATCTAACCAGTGTGGACAAGCTAACGATAAAAACAGAGTTGTTTTGAAACATGTTCAAGAACAAATCAACATTAATAGTGAGGTAAGATGATCAGACTGAAAATAGTTTAATTAAAATAACTTCAAAATATCACTTCCTAAAATTAAATATTATAGAAGAATAATTGTGAATAAGAAGTGTATCTTTTGTATATATGCATTGTTGCCAATTTTAGTCTGTTTGTTTATTGATACCCAAACATTCCCACATGGGAAAGGGTTCTCCCTCATGGGAGTTACTTAACCAAGCTAATTTATTCAACCTTATATGTCTATGTGAAAAAAACCACAAATAGTTTTCCAACTTAAGGAAGAAATTTAACATGTCATCAATGACATCAACAGAGATGTCTGTGAAAGGGTTATCACAAACTTCACAGACCAAGTAACTGCCTGCCAAGACAATGGAGGTGGACATATGCCTGATATAATTTTCTGCACTTAAATGGGAGTGTATGTAGATGAAAAAAAATGCATTTTTGACTTAATTATTGCATTTTTAAAAATTGCATAATATATGAAGATTTAGAATATTCGAGACATCAGTTATTACCAGAAAGATTTCTAAATTCAAATCGGGAAAGATTGGCATGCTACGAGTCATTAGTAAATCCAGAAAATTGGATAAACTTGGGTAAATTTCTGGACAAAACACGGAAAATAAGAACAACACTCATTCATGAATAAATATACGTTATCAAAATGCAATACCATTAATTCTTAATAATTATATATAACTTAATTAGTGTATAATGCTATTGTATTATTATGTAATAGTAATATTATTGTGTTTTCTTTATGTAATTGTAATGTTATTGTTTTTTTTTGTTTTTCTTTATACTATTACCAATTATTGCTTTATTGTAATGGACTGTCAACAGCACATATGGCTTACTGCCCGTGCGACCTATATTTGTAAATAATATTGTAAATATCTTACTTTTTGTCTAATAAAGTCCTACTACTATTATGAGTTAAGAATTTTGACTCATGTCATATTTTATTATTTTTCTTCCAGATTAGTTTCTTCATGCTTTCGTAATATTGTCAATGCATCGTAACTCCTTAACCCTATATATTCTTTAGTCAAAAGGAGAAGTAGCATAAAAGTTCATAAAGGGAAAGTGCTGGTATGAAAATATAACATAACACATTATGAGATATTATATCAAATAAATTAAATCTGTTACTTATATATAACTTTCACAGGGAAAAATAAATCACTATGAAGTTTAATTTAAGAATTAAATTAATATTTTTAATACCTCACTCATATCCTTTATTCTTCTAGACTGCAGTTTCGGAGCTATAACTTTATCATCAGTACCCTCTTGTCGACCAGTGATATGTCGTTTTTGGCGGTTTACTTCTTCCTTGTATTGGTGGACTGATGAATCTCTGGATCAAGTCAAATTTTGCGGGAATTTCGAAATTCATGAGTTTTTCTTTCTTGTTTTTTTGGATGTGGTTTGGGAAAAAATCCACATCCAAAAAAAAAAAAAACAAGAAAGAAAAACTCATGTATCTCGAAATTCCCGCAAAATTTGACTTGATCCAGAGATTCACCGGTCCACCAATAGAAGGAAGAAAACTGCCAAGAAACGACATAACACCGGTCGACAAGAGGCTACTGATGATGAAGATATAGCTCCGAAACTGCAGTCTAGAAGAATAAAGGATATGAGGTGAGGTATTAAAAATATTAATTTAATTCTGTTATATTATTTTTAGTCTATTCATCTTACCTCAATATTAATGTTGATTTGTTCTTGGACATGTTTTAAAACAATTCTGTTTTATCGTCAGCTTGTCCAGACTGGTTTGATTTATGTTGCACACCCTGGATGTTGATGTCATATCCATCCTGTGGTTGGCCAAAGAACCTCCAAACACTAAACATATTGCTATAACTACTCCAACTACTTCCACATACAAGTTCATCTCTCGATGCCAAATGTTCTAAACAATAGGAACAGATTTTACTCTACGAATACCTGCTAACAATACACTACTTCTATCATTAGTACCTCGAAGTGACAAAGTATGTTGACCAAAGAACCTCCGTCGACGGAGCATGACCTTGTTTGGAGGTTCTTTGGCCAACCACAGGATGGAGCTGACATCAACATCCAGAGTGTGTAACATAAATCAAACCAGTCTGGACAAGCTGACGATAAAACAGAATTGTTTTGAAACATGTCCAAGAACAAATCAACATTAATATTGAGGTAAGATGATCAGACTAAAAATAATATAATTAAAATAACCTCAAAACATCACTTCCTAAAATTAAATATTATTTCTGTTATTGTTTATTTTTTATTATTTCACTCACCTCATACTTCATAATTCATAGCAGACCCTGGGTTTCTTCACATCTTTTGTGACATTCTCAATGCTGCGTCAGTTGTGAACGTGACGCAGCATTGAGAATGTCACAAAAGATGTGAAGAAACCCAGGGTCTGCTATGAATTATGAAGTATGAGGTGAGTGAAATAATAAAAAATAAACAATATTAAAAAACCTCATAGTGTTATTTCCTATCTACATAACTTAATTATTTCTGTTACTTATACCTCACCTCATGTTAGCTCTATTCAAGAAAGATAGCTGATATGAGGTGATGTATAAAGAATTAATTAAATTTATTTGTATGAACTCATGTCAAGCATTGAATATAGATGAGAGATAAAACAAATCTTACGTTGTTGTGCGAGACACTGAGTGAAAGGATCACCAGTGAATCCTGCAGGACAGATGCAGTTAGGTGTGTGGCTAACTACACGACATTCGGCGTTGGCGCCACAAGATCCTGGACATGGATCACGGCACTTCTGATTGATACAAGCCAAATGACTAGCACATTCTCCGTTGGTGACACATTCAGGTCGGCAGTTAGGTGGAGATCCAGTGAAGTCAGGTAAACAAGAGCATGATGGACTATCTCCAGAAGCCTGACACACAGCATTTGGTCCACATGGAGATGGCTGACAAGGATTTTGTGGAACTTGTGGAATTGGAGTCTCAGCTGTTTCACAATAAAGAAATCAATTAAAAATACTTATTTTTACCATTATTAATTGTTTTTATTAAGTGTCATAATTAGGATAAGTTGTATCAATACAGAGACATTCCATACTTCAATTTATATAATAAAGAACACAACAGACCAGCGATGTTTAACTCTGCCTTTTTCCAGTACAGTTTGCTGTATTCTTTATAAAGAATGAATAGTATTCTCTTCTGTAGAAAATTGAATAAATTAGTATACCATTATATTTAAATTAATATTGGGAAGTAAATATTATGAGGTCATATCATTAATAGTGAGTGGAGAACATATTTTTAATGACTCATCTCATATAATTTCAAATTTCTTTGATACTGGCGGTTTCAGACAATATCTTGTCCCTCTACAGTCATGGCTTCCACTGATGAAATTCTCTGGTTGTTAATTTCTCTAAGGACATCACCTCTTGTGCTCCCATCTTTGGTTGGGATTATAAACTTTGTAATTAAATTTTTATCCACCGGAATAATTCTTCAGCAGAATAAATATCGATCTATGAACTTCGATATTCCGGTGGATAAAAATGTAATTACAAAATTTATAATCCCAACCAAAGATGGCAGCACAAGAGGTGATGTCCTTAGAGAAATCAACAACCAGAGAATTTCATCAGTGGAAGCCATGACTGAAGAAGGACAAGATATTGTCTGAAACCGCCGGTATCAAAGAAATTTGAAATCATATGAGGTGAGTCACTAAAAATATGTTCTCCACTCACTATTAATAGTGTACCATTATTGTCATTCTAAGACTTTAATGTCAGTGAGATCTGAATACTAAGATGCAAAATTTGAAATATTTGGAAGGGAAATACTAAGAAGTATTTTTGGAACAGTATGTGAAAATAACATTTCGCATATCAGATATCATGATAAACTATTCAGAATGTATAATGACACTGATTTGGCAAGACTATTAAAGCCAGAAGAATAAGATGACCAAGTCACTTTTCAGAGAAAAGGAACCATATCTATATTTAAATTAATATTGGGAAGAAAACATTATGTGGTTATATCATTAATAATGAGTGGAGAATATACTTTTAATAACTAATTTTTTTAACAAAAAATCGTTTGAAACCAATGGTCTCAAAGAAATTTGAAATTGTATGAGGTAAGTTATTAAAAATATGTTCTCCATTCAATATTAATCATACCTATGCTTTAAATAAAATTTATGGCAAACAGGAAGTTGAAAGATCTCCAATCATATGGATGAATAATGAGGAACAAGACTTCAGGGATATGGGATTGTGGGAGCATATAAAAGAGAATGGACACATATTGTAGAGGAGGTCAAGAGAAATAACACATGTGATGTTGATGATTCTATTATTGATTTGTACAAACTGTATTGTAAGATGTAATGTACTCCATTATAAAAATTGAAGTATGGACTCAGATTTAGTAATTAGTGATTAAGTGAAAAAGAAAATGATATCTTACATATAGGTTGGCATCTAATGAATGGGTCTCCTGTGAATCTTGGTGGACAGCTACAGATCGGGTTATGGTTCACCACTTCACACCTCGCTCCCACTCCACACGTGCCTGGGCAAGGGTTCCTACACTTCTGATTGCTACAAGCTTCATTCTGACCACACTCTGAGCTCACTATACACTCTGGCCTGCACGCTGGTGGGCTGCCTATGAAGCCAGGCACGCACGAGCATGCAGCTTGACCATTGATCTCTCGACACTGGCTGTTTGGTCCACAAGGTGAGGGATTGCAAGGCTGAGTTACCACAGGAGCTAAAGCAAGAGAAAGATTAAAAAAATTATTTCATATAACCAAGTAAGAAAGATTATTCGTAGATTGATTTGTAAAACAAGAAGAATACATACGTGGTACAGGTCTGCATTCCACAAAAGGATTTCCAGACATGCCTTGAGGACAGCTACATATGGGGATGTGATTCACTACATCACAAGTGGCCCCCTGACCACAAGTGCCTGGACAAGGATCAGCACATTTGTTTCTGATACATGCTCTGTTTCTCGGACAGTCTGTACTGAGCACACATTCAGGTCTGCACCCGGCATAAGGATCTCCCTGATATTCTGGTAGACATGTACATATTCCATTGTTGCATTGAGCATTTGAACCACAAGGTGATGGATTGCATGGGTCTGATGGTGGTGGGGGTTGAGCTGGAAAAGTAAACATTTGTTAAATCAATCCATTCAAACTTGACAAATGAATGAACATAAGTAAAAACAGAATAAGAATTTGCTTACGTGGTGGTGGTCTGGGGAAGCAGTTGGTGAAGGGGTCTCCTGTGTATCCTTCAGGACAAGTACATACAGGAGTGTGGTTGATAACATTGCACTGTGCACCAGCACCACAAGATCCTGGACATGGGTCTCGACATTTCTCTCTTAAACAAGCCAAGTTACTTGCACATTCTGAACTGATCACACATTCTGGTCTACAGTTTGGTGGACTTCCAATGTACGTTGGCAGACATGAGCAAGATGGAGTACCTCCTATATCTCGACATTGTGAATTGGGCCCGCATGGTGATGGCACACATGGATTTATATACTGCGGTGTTGATGGTGGTTGTGGAGGTGCTAGAATAGAGGAAAAATAATTAATCTAATCAATATAATTACTAAAATATATCTAACTGATTTAGAAATGACTATAATTAAAAACAATTAGAGAGATTATGAAAATCAATAATCATTTTGGATGTAATTGAAGAATAGAAATTGAGTTTTTTTGAACATGTCAAAAAAGATGGGGGAAAGAAGAATTTTGAAAATTATTTTAGAATGGTATGCAGAAGGGAAAACAAGAAGAGGAAAACCACAAGAGCAATGGTTTGAGTCAGGAGGAATTTGATAGAAGAAAATGCACAACATAGGAACTTGAGGAGGAATAAAATTACCTTGGGATATAGGAAAACTACAGTATTGCAGAAATGTTATTAAATAAAAAAATGTTTTATAATACACTTACGTGGTATTGGGAAACATCGTGAGAATGGGTCGCCAGTGAATCCTTGGTTACAGCTACAGATCGGACTGTGATTAATAACTTCACAGCGTGTATTCAGCCCACAAGTTCCTGGACATGGGTCTACACATTTCTGATTGACACAAGCTCTGTTCTGTGGACATTCTGAACTCACAACGCACTCAGGTCTACAACCTGGTGGACTTCCCATGTAATTTGGTAGACATGAGCAAACTCCTTGTCCATTCACATTCCTACACTGGCTGTTTGGTCCACATGGTGATGGATTACAAGGATCTTGTGGTTCAGGCACAGCTAAAATAATAAGAGCAAACATGTAATTAAGAGCTGCAATGGAAGTCAATTTTCTCATCAAATTTATATTTATAAAGTGTGACTGTCTTACTTTGAGGTGGAATGTTGCTGCAGAATCTGAATGGGTCACCAGTAAAACCTTGACGACAAGTACAAGATGGCAAGTGATTCACAACTTGACAATCTGCATTCTGACCACAAGTTCCAGGGCAGGGGTCCTCACATTTGTTGCGGATACAAGCTCTATTAGATGGACAATCAGTGTTCAACACACATTCTGGACGACAGCCTTCATATGGGTTACCAATGTAGTCAGGTAGACAAGTACAAGAACCAGCTCCATTTTGTTCTCTGCACTGAGCATTTGCACCACATGGCGATGGGACACATGGTGTTGTAGGCTCTTCAACAACTGGTGCTACAGAAATATTTAGAATAGCCTTATTTTAAATTAAGTTTAAATAATGCGAAATAAATATATAACAATTTCCTACATACTTCATTTAATGATACAGAGAGCAGACTGTTATGTATTTAAAGTTAAGACTGCAACATAGTGCAATTAGCTATAAGATTTGTTTCTTCAATCAACTGAAAATAACTTGTTCACAAAATTATAAATATGACTTAAATTATTATTTTGAAAAGAAAAATTAACACCAGAACCAGATTTGAAGCCGAAGCCGAATCAATCAATCAATCAACAACTGAACCTACATAGAATGCAGCTTTTGAGGCAGCTACTATGCAGTTCTGTCGACACTGTAAATTTTGTTGACATGGGCACAAAGGCCGAGCCCATTAACCCCATGTAGTTTTGTAGTTAGTGTCTAGTGACACTTGATATAATGCTATTGTTATATTGTATAATTTGTGTACTCACTCTAACCATAGATGAGACATGCAGCAGGTTTGGCTCTCTGGTATTATTAGCCTGTTGTATAGGCTCCTAAGTTGCAGGTATTATTTGAGTTTCATTTATGGATGTATGTGGTTATTGTGTTGATATTTTGTGTATTGATTTATTTATTATTACTGTTGTATTATTTTTATATTTGTATGTGGTTTTGTGTTTGTGGATCATTTGAGAAGTTCGTTCCTTCATCTTGATAGTATCTGGTAAGAAATGAAATGAAATTTCCATCACAACTCCTCCATTCAGGCGATTTATGTGTTATCATTTTGAATTTAGAAAAGGGATTTCATTGTGGGATTATATTTACTAGTGGTTGCAAGGGCTCTACTCCAACATTTGTCTTAAGGGTACCACTAGGACCTTAGTGGAGTAGCCGGCCCCGGGGCCATTGAATCCATTTGGTTCCATTTTTGTTTTTTAGGATTGCGGCTGTGGCCGACTTTAATATTTCACTCCAGCATTTGCTGCTTGAGTCAGGGAAACCACAAAAAACCTGACTAGAGTGTGACTCTACATAAAATTCCGAAAATGACCAAAATGGGGGCCTTTTCTGTCAACAAATATGCAGTGAAGCCGCATTTCGGACTTGAGATATATTTCACTCGTCGTAAATATAGGTAAGCTATATTTACATTTTATGTATCTTTGCTTTTTATTTATTTATTGATATATATATATATATTTTTTTTTCTATTTACTGTTTTTATTTGTTTAATTGACCAGAAACAAGTGAATATTTGTTCAGTTGCTTTTGGTTTGATCCTCAGACCTCCAGTTTATACGCTAGAATACTATCCCTTGCACTATCCAGGCACCCGATACAACTGCTAATTCTTCTTTTCTCATATATAATTCTCATATCATCCAGGTAATTGGCCATTGGACAAAAGAAAATTGTACATGAGTAAGGAAAAATTGCATTGGATGTCCGGGTGGTGTAAGGTACAGTACCGCTAGTGTATAAAACAAGAGATCTCAGGTTCTGGACAAGCTGACGATAAAACAGAATTCTTTTGAAACATGTCCAAGAACAAATCAACATTAATATTGAGGTAAGATGAATAGACTAAAAATAATATAATTAAAATAACCTCAAAATATCACTTCCTAAAATTAAATATTCAGGCATTAGTTTTTCTTTTCAAAATAATAATGTCCATAATTGCGAATGTTGAAAGTTTAACTATAACGTCGGAATAAAAATTATATTCATGTAGAACTGTGTTATGCTTACATTGCTGGACTAAACATTGCTGGAAAGGATCTCCAGTGAATCCTGATGGACAGATACAGTTAGGAGTGTGGCTAACAACCCGACACTCTGCATTCACACCACATGATCCTGGACAAGGATCTGAACATTTCTGATTGATGCAAGCTAGATGATTAGCACATTCACTATTGCTCACACATTCTGGGCGACAATTTGGCGGAGAACCAATGAAGTTAGGCAAACAACTGCAAGATGGTGAAACTCCTGATACTTGACATACAGCATTTGGACCACATGGTGATGGCTGACATGGATTTTGTGGAATATCTGGCGTGGGAACATCAGCTAAAGAGAAAGACAAAGAAAAAAGTTAACAAACTAATTCAATGTAACACAGGCTCTAATATTTAAAAAAGAAAGAACTGAAATTATTCCTTACGTATAGGTTGGCATCTAATGAATGGGTCTCCTGTGAATCTGGGCGGACAGCTACAGATCGGGTTGTGGTTTACAACTTCACACCTCGCTCCCACTCCACATGTGCCTGGGCAAGGGTTCCTACACTTCTGGTTGCTACAAGCTTCATTCTGACCACACTCTGAGCTCACTATACACTCCGGCCTGCAAGCTGGTGGGCTGCCTATGAAGCCAGGCACGCACGAGCATGCAGCTTGACCATTGATCTCTCGACACTGGCTGTTTGGTCCACAAGGTGAGGGATTGCAAGGCTGAGTTACCACAGGAGCTAAAGCAAGAGAAAGATTAAAAAAATTATTTCATATAACCAAGTAAGAAAGATTATTCGTAGATTGATTTGTAAAACAAGAAGAATACATACGTGGTACAGGTCTGCATTCCACAAAAGGATTTCCAGACATGCCTTGAGGACAGCTACATATGGGGATGTGATTCACTACATCACAAGTAGCCCCCTGACCACAAGTGCCTGGACAAGGATCAGCACATTTGTTTCTGATACATGCTCTGTTTCTCGGACAGTCTGTACTGAGCACACATTCAGGTCTGCACCCGGCATAAGGATCTCCCTGATATTCTGGTAGACATGTACATATTCCATTGTTGCATTGAGCATTTGAACCACAAGGTGATGGATTGCATGGGTCTGATGGTGGTGGGGGTTGAGCTGGAAAAGTAAACATTTGTTAAATCAATCCATTCAAACTTGACAAATGAATGAACATAAGTAAAAACAGAATAAGAATTTGCTTACGTGGTGGTGGTCTGGGGAAGCAGTTGGTGAAGGGGTCTCCTGTGTATCCTTCAGGACAAGTACATACAGGAGTGTGGTTGATAACATTGCACTGTGCACCAGCACCACAAGATCCTGGACATGGGTCTCGACATTTCTCTCTTAAACAAGCCAAGTTACTTGCACATTCTGAACTGATCACACATTCTGGTCTACAGTTTGGTGGACTTCCAATGTACGTTGGCAGACATGAGCAAGATGGAGTACCTCCTATATCTCGACATTGTGAATTGGGCCCGCATGGTGATGGCACACATGGATTTATATACTGCGGTGTTGATGGTGGTTGTGGAGGTGCTAGAATAGAGGAAAATAATTAATTTAATCAATATAATTACTAAAATATATCTAACTGATTTAGAAATGACTATAATTAAAAACAATTAGAGAGATTATGAAAATCAATAATCATTTTGGACATAATTGAAGAATAGAAATTGAGTTTGTTTTGAAATGTCAAAAAAGATGGGGAAAGAAGAATTTTGAAAATTATTTTAGAATGGTATGCAGAAGGGAAAACAAGAAGGGGAAAACCACAAGAGCAATGGTTTGAACAGGAGGAATTTGATAGAAGAAAATGCACAACATAGGAACTTGAGGAGGAATAAAATTACCTTGGGATATAGGAAAACTACAGTATTGCAGAAATGTTATTAAATAAAAAATGTTTTATAATACACTTACGTGGTATTGGGAAACATCGTGAGAATGGGTCGCCAGTGAATCCTTGGTTACAGCTACAGATTGGGCTGTGATTAATAACTTCGCAGCGGGTATTCAGTCCACAAGTTCCTGGACAAGGATCTACACATTTCTGATTGACACATGCTCTGTTCTGTGGACATTCTGAACTCACAACACACTCAGGTCTACAACCTGGTGGACTTCCCACGTAATTTGGCAGACATGAGCAAACTCCTTGTCCATTCACATTCCTACATTGGCTGTTTGGTCCACACGGTGATGGATTACAAGGATCTTGGGGTTCAACTACCACAGCTAAAGTAATAAGAACAAACATATAAAGAAGAGCTCCAATGGAAGTCAATTTTTTCATCAAAATTATATTCATAAAGTGTGAATGTCTTACGTTCAGATGGAATGTTGTTGCAGAATCTGAATGGGTCACCATTAAAACCTTGACGACAAGTACAAGATGGCAAGTGATTCACAACTTGACAATCTGCATTCTGACCACAAGTTCCTGGGCAAGGGTCCTCACATTTGTTGCGGATACAAGCTCTGTTTGGTGCACAATCTGAATTCAACACACATTCTGGGCGACAACCTTCGTATGGATTTCCAATATAGTCTGGCAGACAAGTACATGATCCTGCTCCATTCTGTTCTCTACATTGAGCATTTGCTCCGCATGGAGATGGTATACAAGGAGTAGGTCTTTCTTGAGATGCTGGTGGCACTGTAATAACATAGTTCTCTCAATATTTCAGTTAATTACAAAACTGTAATTATTATTGTTATCATGACAATTCATGCAAATTACAAGTTAATTATTATAATGGATCAAATTGTTATTAGCAACAATTTTATTTCTTTCGCACAAGTATTCACATTACTTCCTTTGCTGTCAGTGTTCCTGCAATGAGAGAAAATACAATAATACACATTATCTTCCTTTTCACTGCTGTATCTTGTGGTGTATTTAGGTATAGCCAATATAGGCTCTAGCTCAGTGCAGTAAGTTTTGTGGGGTGACATTTTCATAGTTGAAAAGAGGTTATTTATGCATGAGGGAATCTGATGATTCAGGGTCCCCTTATAAGCTCCATGAGCATTACCAGTAAAAAGTAATGCATAAATTCTCAATAAAAATATTTCTGAGTAGAAGCCATCAGTTAGCGTGATGGTGGCGATAGCTATTAGCTTTGGACAAATGAGAATTGTATAAGTTGAAAGAAATGTTAATGTTTGTATCGTCATTTGAATGGTGTAATTGGACAGCACACTCGTATGGATAACGAGAGATTAAGGTCCAAATCCCAGTTCAAACATTAATTTCTCTTTCTTAAATTAGATAAGCATGTATCTTTATTATTATACATATGAGCATGCAGACAACTTTTAATGATGTCCCACACACATATACGTTAAAAAGATTGAGTTTGGGAGAGAATTATATTAATTAATTTTATACCGGTATTGCACTTTCTTTTTTGCTTGCTTGCTTCTAACAAAGAGCCATTTGTCAACAACTAGTGCAGAATATAATTGATAATATCAAATTAAAACCACAACATTTTGTTTCTTTATTGCTCCCTTTCTTTAGAAATTGGTAGTTCAGGTTTTTGACACCTGTGTGGCAGTTAAGACGTGCTGAATTGCAAAAATTGTTTAAGGATAATTTTCAGTCTCATTAAATAAATTATATTACCTTCCAGTTGAAGATATAACTTTTTTATGTTTGGTTTGTTCTCTAAAAACTTTTAAATAATGTAAAATATCCCAAAATTGTTGAATTTTTTTAAGTTACTAATGAATTTTAGAACATCCTGTTTGATATATGCTCATTAAATGTGAGCGGCAGCATTTTACTGCGAGCTAGCAAGAAGAAATACCTAAATACGCCACTCTACCTTTAATATCACCCATAATCACATATGTGTATACATTCAATATTATAGACATTTTTTTAAAGAATTATTGTTATCCAAAATAAGACCCACTCCTGATGTTAATACTGATCAAAATATACCACTCATCGCTGGTAGCAACTGTCCATAATCTCTAATTACCTTCTGCAAACAGAATTGAAGGGTAAGATAAGTGATACCACTACAGCTGAGACCTGTTAAAAAAACCTGTTGTAACAGCTGAGGGAATTGACTTGCAGACCACATGCCTCCCCTACACTGGTTAGATGATCATAAACCTCTGTAAGTGAATAATGGATGCAAGGCCAGCAACTGGCTGTTAAGCCAAGAGCTTCAAGCCTGCAGTACCATGGAGAATATGTGAAAGATGTTTTAAAGAAAATTAATATAAGATTATGAAAAAAAGAATTATCAAGCCTGTTGTTGTATATGGAAGTGAGTCTCGGGTTCTTCCAGAAAATGGAAAATCTATTTTGGGCATATGGGAGAGGAAAATACTCAGAAAGATATAGATCCATATTTGAAGATGATACCTGGCAAACTTGAATATATATAAAGCTCCGGAATCTATATAAGGATGTTGATATCAAAATAAGAAGAACGGAATAGTAGTGGTTTTCAACGAATGAATGAGTCATTTATCTTACCTCATAGTTTGTTTTCTTAAATGCGGAACTGCAGTTTTCAAGAGGATCATCCCTCCCATTTTCAACCGACATTATGACTACCAGATTTTCATTGGAATCTCCATCTGTAACATTGCCATCTGGCATTGATTTGATGAACTTTCCTGTTCATTGGGAATTTCGAAATTCATGGATCTATATTCATTATTGTGAATAGATATCTTTCAATCTGCAGGAAGAAGAAGACCAGGACATCCACTCAAAAGACTTCTGGATCGTGTTTCTCTTGAGGCCAAAACAGGTCAACAAATGGCCTAAATTCGTGAATGTCCTATGATGATGATGATGATGATGATATATATATCTTTCGAAATTCCTGATGAATGGGACCTGATCTTGAAGTTCATCAAATCAACACCAGATGGCAATGCTACAGAGGAGATTCCAACGAAAATCTGGTAGTCATAATGTCAGTTGAAAATGGGAGGGATGTTCCTCTTGAAAACTCCAGTTCCCATGTTTAAGAAAACACAAACTATGAGGTAAGGTAAGAAGTGACTCATTCATTCATTGAATTAAGAACCACATAAAGTTATTTTCCATATTTAACTATGAATGGTAGTGGTATGTTGCCATAAGAACGATAATAGTGTGCCAAGATTACTTTAGACACCAAAGTAGTTGGAAGACCAAGACTATGATGGTTAAGTGATGTGTACAATGATATCAGACAGCTTGGTATTAAAAAATGGAGAATTAAGGTTCAAGACAGGGAAGAATAGATGGAAGTGATTAGGGAGACCAAGGTTAAACTCAAAGGATTATAATGCCAAAGGAGAAGAAGATGTGAAAGATAATGAAATATTATGGACCCTACCTTTCTTTCCTAGCAGCGATGAATGTGTACTTCGGTCAATTTTTATATTAAGAATGGATCCTATTTTGGATAGAGTGCAATGAAACATTAACTTGCTGGTAATTAACACATTATCTAATAAACATTTTCAATATTTTTACAGACAAAGTTCTCTATAGAACTAAAAACATATGTACCTGAAAAAAATTACTAAAAAAATTATTCAATTTCATCAAATTCTATTAATAATAATAATAATAATAATAATAATAATAATAATAATAATAATAATAATAATAATAATAATAATAATAATAATAATAATAATGCTTTATTAATGATCATTACATCAATTAAGTAATATTAATTTACCAGTACCAATAATTACAATTTTGAAAAGTAAATAGATTACTTGCTAAATTTGGGTTTTTTTCTAGTGCAAAAGCCAGTCTATTAATCTTGTAATAAAAACAACTGTCTATATGGATACTTCTTGTGATGCCAACATGTTAATCATTTTTTTATGTTATATTTTTAATTAACCCTTTAAGTGCTGTGAGCTGATTAGATTGGTTGTGATGCTCCTGTCCATTACCTGCCAGACAATATAATTAATCTACTTGTAAAGCCGATCACATCGGCGGATGCAATATAAATCTCTGACACAAGTGATTTTACCAATGGCATGCAGAGGGTTAATACTTTAGAATTGGATATAGTTTAATTTTAGAAAGAAAAATTATTTTTTAACTGAGAGTCGAACTCTGGATCTCTGCTCTGTATGTTAGCGCAATAACAGTTACGCCATTCGAACTTCTGATAAAAACATCAAATTTCTTTCCATTTATACAATTCTCCTTACATCCAAATGCCGAAAGCCATTGCTATCAACAACACCATCTAACGATTTCTATTCAAAGTATTTTTATTGAGAATTAAAAAATTACTTTTTAAGCAGTAAGGCTTCATATTTTGATATTATGTTTTAAATTTACACTTTACAATTAAAATCAAATAATGTTTAATCACATTTTTATTTTAAATTTAACATTTCTCACTGAATGACAAATTATATTTGAAGAGAAAAATTATATGCTCAGACCAGAGTTTGACACCAGTGACATCTCATACCAATTAGAAAGGTCTCCTTAGGCATATAGTGGGATCATGTTACCTCTACTCAAAATTGACTAATATCAGGTTAATGTGAGAAATGTTGGTTAACTTTTTAAGTTTAAGATTGATGTGGATTATTAATTTAGCTTTTAGTGTATTCTCTTAAGTTGTATCCATAATTAACAGCTATCTTCTAATGTCACATATTGCTAATATGGAATTTTTAGGTTATTTCTGCCTCATATTCTCATTAACTTTTCATGTATTTTCTGTACTTTCTTCAGACAAAAAAAAAACACACACATATATTTATCGGTCGTTATTCACATACTGCGGCAATAATTTGTGCGCTTTATATTATTTTTCATTGAATTTCCATACGCTATTATTTGCACTAGAATCACCAAGTTCAGTAAATTTGGGAAAAAAAAAAAAAAGAGATGGCCAGAAAAAGATATGCAATCTATGTAATGTGGATACATAGATATAATTTTTTTTTATAATTTACGGTACAATGACAGATAAGAACTGAATTCTACGTATATTTCCAGAATGTTATGTCATGATATTTCTATATGAATTTTTAGATTCATTAACAAGTAACCAGATAAACTAATGATTTATGACAGGTGATTTCAAACTTTTTTTGCTGTTGGAGATCATCACAACCGTTAAAAACTAAATGAACCTCCCCTATAAAGAATAAAATATGTTAACAAAAAATACATGTGCCCCAAAAGAAAGATTGTCACTAAAATATATTTAATTTTTAATCATTAATGGAATTATGGTCATTAGAACTGTGTTGTACATATTTTAATTATTAATGGTAATATGTGTCATATAGTTGCTAATTAACTTCAAAATTAAATTCAAAATTTAAACCGGGGCTAATGTATTTTACAGGAACCCGGGGTTCTACCTATTAAGGAGGACCAAAATGGATCGCTCACCGCCAACACTTAAGTGATGGCCGCAGAGCTTTCCATCTATCTATCTATATGTGTCATATAGTATTGGTGTTCTACATAATTTTAGTATTATTAGCTGGTATCAATCAAGTGTGATAAGTTAAATATTATGATAAATATAAATAAATATCCTCAACTCATGTCCAACTCAGGGTCGGGTCAAGGGATGAGATGAGATGAAGCCCCTTATATAGAGGTCTGTGAATGACAAGTGTGCCGGCCAACCACACCTGACGCACCATCACAGGAACAGATGAGCAAAATGAAGTGAAATGGATGAGATGGGTATAGAGAAATCCATCCATAGTAATTCTGCCTGAAGGCAGGTCCTTCACTGCAATCATAGCATTTTCGTGCTATGCTTGCAGCTTTACTAGGGAATTGTAGGTGTGGTAGCTTCCCGTTGCTTTCCACACCGGTGAAGGATGATGATGATGATAATGGTAAGGATGATAATGATGATGACCATATGATTTCGGGGACCGTTTGGGCCTTAAAGTTTTCCTGACATTTGTCTTACAGGTGAGGAAAAACCCCAATAAAAACCTCAATCAGAAAAACTGCCCTGACCGGGGATCAAACCCGGGCCTGCTGCGTGACAAGGCAGCACGCTACCTCGAGACCACAGCGGTGGACTAAAGAGAAATGGTGGAATGATATTGTGACAGAGGAAAATGGGAGAAACTCTGAGAAAAACCTGCCCAAGCTCCGTTTCGTCCACCACGAAACCTAGATGGAGTGACCGAGAGTCGATCTTGGGACCCCAGCAGTGAGAGGTGAACGTCTAATCGCTTGCGCCACTGAGCCGCCTTGTGATAAGTTAAATATTCATGTTAATAATTGTAATTTAGTGTAATAAGTACAATTATACTTTGTATTCCGTTTATAAAATTAAAAAAGGTACTAATTCTTAATAATTATTAAACAAACCTCTTAATAAGAATTAAATTAATTGTGATTATTTCTTACCTCATACTTCTATATTTCTTTAAATACACCACTGCAGTATCGGCAACTTCTTGTCACCATCGTCAGCTGTTTTCACGATTGTCAATTTTTACTTTTGTTGATAATTATCCAAACTGCCATCTGATGTTCTTTTAACCTTTTCACTGCTGAGATATATTCAGCCTTTAAAACCCTCCTTGCTCAATGCAGGGAGAAATATGGAAAAAATTTATTTAGGTTCCTAAGAGATGGCAGTATATGCCTGCTTAGTTTGAAAGCAATGCAATACGTATTATATAACTAGCAGGCGTTTGAAGTTGAGAATAGATATACACACCCATAGCACAGCAAGCATTTTCTTTGCCAATGCATATACCCGTTCGTAGCAGTGTAAAGGTTAAAGAATTATTTCCTAAACTGCCATCTGGTGTTCATTTTAATTAATCATTTTCTAAACCGCCATCTGTTGTATTTTTGAAGAACTTTGTAATCAAGCTCGGTTCATCTGGAATTTCGAAGTTCATGGTTCTAGTATGGTTTTTTTTAATATATATTTTTTCCCAAACTGTTAAATCTAAAGGTTTAGATAGATGTTTCAAAAGTTTTGCTTCTTTTTCAATCCTATGATGCTCTAATAAACTATGTGCTGCTATAGCTGATTTTTCAATTTCTCCATTTGGAAATTCGTAAAAGAACACTTCAGAAACATAAAGAATGGAGAAATTGAAAAATCAGCTATAGCAGCACATAGTTTATTAGAGCATCATAGGATTGAAAAAGAAGCAAAACTTTTGAAACATCTATCTAAACCTTTAGATTTAACAGTTTGGGAAAAAAATATATATTAAAAAAAACCATACTAGAACCATGAACTTCGAAATTCCAGATGAACCGAGCTTGATTACAAAGTTCTTCAAAAATACAACAGATGGCGGTTTAGAAAATGATTAATTAAAATGAACACCAGATGGCAGTTTAGGAAATAATTCTTTAAAAGAACATCAGATGGCAATTTGGATAATTATGAACAAAAGTAAAAATTGACAATCGTGAAAACAGCTGACGATGGTGATAACAAAGTTCTTAAAAAATACAACAGATGGCGGTTTAGAAAATGATTAATTAAAATGAACACCAGATGGCAGTTTAGGAAATAATTCTTTAAAAGAACATCAGATGGCAATTTGGATAATTATCAACAAAAGTAAAAATTGACAATCGTGAAAACAGCTGACGATGGTGACAAGAAGTTGCCGATACTGCAGTGCTGTATTTAAAGAAATATAGAAGTATGAGGTAAGAAATAATCACGATTAATTTAATTCTTATCAATTGAACCTCATAATGTTAAAAATTCCCAAATTTAATATGTAAACCTCTTAATATTACTTCCTATTGTATTTTAAAATAAAAATACCAATACTTAGTCATATTTATTTTGATGAAGAGTTGATAAAAGTTTATTTGTGCAGAATTACGTATGTTTTGCATTATAAATATGTTATTTTTACATACTCGAGATCCTACACTATCAATAGGATCTTTTTTGAAAGTTGTCATTCCTTCGAGATTTAAGGGAGACCTCCAACACAGTTTGAAACCCTTTATTTATTAACTACTGCCATTTAATCTTCCTAAAAATCAGGTACTGGTAAATTGAAGAATCAAATTAATTTTGGAAAAAAACAAACTGATACAAAAACAATTTTTAAAATAGCCTATATGATTTTCTATGAATTTTGTATTAAATTAACAATTTCTGTGTACTTTGTCACAAGACTATAATTACATAATGAACAAGAGCTGTGGTCACAGAAAATAAATATAAAATTTGTACTTTTTAAAGATCACTTTTTAACTAAGAACATGTACTATTCACTCAAGATGCCAAGAAACAAACATCTTTATAAATCAGAAAGTGTTAACGTTTCTGGGTTATCAACTTCCACAGAAGTCTTGACTTAACAACTTATTCTCTGGGACCACAGTTATTAGACAACACATTAACAAGATATTTGGTTTTAGGAAATACTGAAATTCAGAAAAATAAATCCCAGTTGCCCAACAACAAATTTATGTCACAAATGCTGAGAAAATGAAATAGCTTCAAAAGTCACATTCCTAAAAAAAGTTCTAATATTTATAAAGGAGATAGTATTCATCAAAACAAGAAAATTAGTTCCTTTAACAATTATTTTCCTAACTAAATAAATTCTGGGTTATTGTCTGATTTTATAAGTCAAGAACTTTGGCAAGAAACAAATGAGGAAACATTGTACATTGACATTAGACATCTAATACGAGTCTTTCATGAAAGATGGATTGTTTGTGATGACATGTGCCATATGAAAAAAAACTAACTTGATTAGTAGAGCAATAATGTAATAATTTGATTGTTTAGTTATTGCTGACACAAATCATGTACAAACAATATGTGGTGCATAATAGCAACAAATGTCTACGTACTATGTTTTCTTCATTTGTTTGTTGTCACAGTGTTTGGAAGTACGAGAGATACTATTCTCATAAAATAAGACCATAACTCAGAAGTTATTAAGTTTTTTTTTTTTTGTCGAATAATCCCTCCTCTATAAATATTAGCACCTTATTTTCTTTTAGAAACATACTGTACATTGAAGATTATAATGTAAGTAAAAAATGATGAATTAGAAACTGAAAATAAGAACTTTATCATTAGAAATATTATAATCTGTAATACAGTTTCAATAATGTTATAAGAGCGATGCAAGAAGTTGTATCTATAAGTATTATACAGTATATATATAATGTCAATAACATACACAAATGAATTATAAACATTATACAATATTATGTAAATGAATGGAAAATTTTTACACACCATCTCAAAAACATGTTTTTCTTGCCTGGCAGGAGGCAATGACCTTCAAAACCAGTCAGGTGAGAAAAACATTTTTATGAGATGAGATATAAAAATTCCTGATTCAATTATATAATATTGATAATTTATCTCATAGTGTTACTTCCAATGAATAATGTCATTCTACATAATTTATAAGTACTTCTCAAAACTGATAGGAAGTAACATTATGGGACAATTTATCAAAAGACAATCACAGCTCACCTCATTATTTTGTTTTCTCACCTGGAACATATTTCGGTTGATATATCCACCATTCTCAGTCAGAATGCTGTATTGTATATTTTGCCCTCTGGTGATGGGCAAACAAACTGCAAGATTCCTTTTCTACGAGAAATCCAAAATTCACTACTTTGTCTCTATTTTTCTGGAATTTGCAGTATGAGAAAAATCTACATCCAGAAATATAGAGAAAAAAATTATTAACTTTGAAGTTCCCGTGGAAAAGAATTTAGTCATGAGGTTTGTCTGGCCAACAACAGAGGGAGAGAATATACAAGACTTCCAAGAATCAACACAGAGATCACTTTCTGGCTGAGACATTTACAGGCGAGAAAACAAAATATGAGGTGATATGTATATTGTCAATTAAATCTCTTCTCTGGTGTTCAATGCACTTGTGTTAGTTACTACTTTAAGTACTGGTTTAAAAATATAACTTTTTAATGTTACATAAGTATTTCCATTACGTAGACTACTACAAAAGAACTAAACAATTTTAACATTATATAAAATAGAAACTATTTATGAAACCTGGAAACACTTACCACTATTTTGTAGAGTAAATCTTTAAGTTTAGCTCCTTTAATTATTAATGTGTTGGTTGTTTTGATTAACCTTATATTTATGGTGAAATTAAATGTTTCTTACCTCTCCTCATATAAATTTTCTAAGTTGATCGCGATTTTGAGACTATAACTGTCTCTTCCTCAGAACTTTCTTGGCAACTGGTGTTATGTCGATCTTCCCTCAGGGAAGAAGAAGAGTTTCTTCTGATCGACATAACACCAGTCACCAAGAAAGTTCTGAGGATGAGACAGTTATAGTCTTGAAATCGCGATCAACTTAGAAAATTTATATGAGGAGAGGTAAGAAACATTTAATTTCACCATAAATTAAACCTCATAGCGATTAATTCCTATAAAAGTTAAACCTCATATTTCTTGATTTTTATGCTTTGACAATTTGCACAAAAGCGACGAAACCTGGTCTGCACATAAAAATGAAGAAATATGAGGTGAGTCAAAATAACCAACTCATTAATAATTGAAAGAAACCTCATAGCATTATTTCCTACATATATTTAATTAGCTCCTTTACTCACAAATACTCAATGTGTGAACCCTGTGGCACACAACACACATCAGGAAGATAATCGAGTTTTATCTAAACTGATGTAATTTAATGTATCTGCATTGACACTGCCACAGCTCCTCTCATATGTTCTCTAATTTAATTTAAATCATGAGGAAATGTAGGAATGAAAACACTATCTTTCACAAATCCCTAAAGGAAAAAGTCACAAAAGAGCTGTGGCAAGTGTCATTGCAGATGTTAACAAGGTTTGGAATGAACTTGATGTATGTCTTGTGATGCACAGATCACACATTGAACATTTCTAAATTCTGAAACTAAAATTCAAGACTTTTCCTGTACAAAACAAAGTAGTTCCAGGTACCATAAATCGTTTTTGTTTTATAGAATGGTAAGGTTGTTTACTTCTTTAGTGGCGACTCTGTATTAATGAAAATTTGTATTAAATCATCTCTTATTTCCTTAAAAAAGATGCAGTGCTTTCAATATTATGTATATAAGTACAAGGTAATAAAAAATTAAAATGGAGTCTTACATTGTTGTTGGAGACACTGTACAAATGGATCTCCAAAGAAGCCTGACATACAAAGACATGTTGGTGTATGGCTCACCACTCGACATTCCGCATTCGATCCACATAATCCAGGACAAGGATCTCTACATTTCAGATTTATACATGCTAGGTTATTTGCACATTCACTATTTGAAACACATTCTGGTCTGCAGTTGGGAGGAGAGCCTACGTAATCAGGCAGGCAAGAGCATGAGGGACTCTCTCCTGATGCCTGACACACTGCGTTGGGTCCACATGGCGACGGCTGACAAGGGTTTGTGGGAGTTGACGGCATAGGCATCTCAGCTGCATGCAAAATATAAACATAAAAACAAATTTAACTAAGATGCAGGAAAAATAAAAAGAAAATCATCTGAAAGTGCCACATTTAAGATAAAGACAAAAAGTGAAATGAAAATCATATGATAGTATTATATTTAAGAAAAAAGAGAAAATAAATTAAATGAAATGAAAAGAAAGTAATCTGATAGTATCACATTTAAGAAAAACACAAAAGAAATTAAAGGGGGGGAAAAAAGGTAAATCATCTATATTAAAGGTAAACTCAAAGTCAGAAGTCATGACCTGCAAGAAAGATCATTGTAGTTATTAACAAAATGTGTGTGAAAAAATTGATTTTTTTTCTATATGATTCAATAAATATAAATCAGAATTGCATGCAAACGTAAATTAAAAAATATAGATTATAGTATTTCTGTCTAGTTCACTTACAGACATGGGTGAATTCATACAAAACTTTTCAACCAGGATTATTCACAAAACAAAATTCAACAATTTTATTTAGTTGTTTCTTGACTCACCTCATACATCTTAACTCCCTTGCATATCTAGATTTGTGACATTCTCAATGCTGTTCATGTTCACAACTCAATTGAATTGAGTTGTGAACGTGAACAGCATTGAGAATGTCACAAACACAGTGATGAAATCTAGATATGCGAGGGAGTTAAGAAGTATGAGGTGAGTCAAGAAACAACTAAACAAAATTAATATAAACCTCATAGTGTTATTTCCTACCTACATAACTTAAAATTCAACAAGTTAATTCATATTTAAATTAATATTGGCAAGTATTAATTCATTCTTATGCAATAATCACACAACAGAATTAGTGTAACTAAAGTTACAACATGAATTTAAATTTCAAATTGGATATGTAGGAAGAGACATGCACAAAGAGGACAATGGTAATAATTATATCATTATACCGGTACTGTATCTAGGACTACTATCAAAGTATTATAATATGCTTTTATGAGAGTCCTGAATGAGTTAGAACATGTTTCTATATTTCCACCAAGTTAAGGCAAATCTTTTCATATGGTGGGATAGTTAACATAACTAGATGCCAACCATAACAGTAATTAGCATAAATTAATGAGTCATTTTTTAACATCTTACCTGATATTTTATGTTTCTTCAAACACGGGAACTAGTTTTCGAGAGTTCTCGTGTTTGAAGAAACACAAAATATGAGGTAAGATTATGATGAAATTAAATGTTTCTTACGGATATATTAAGAACAGTTAAGTCTCGTAGACTGCGATGGGCAGGACATGTTGCACGTATGGGGAATGAAAGACTTGCATGGAAGCTTCTTGTAGGAAAGCCAGAGGGAAAACGCCCAGTTGGTAGACCAAGAATGAGGTGGGAGAATAACATTAACTATGATTTGAGGGAAGTAGATTACACAGAAAATGATTGGAAAGCATTAGCTCAGGATAGGGATGTATGGAGAGCTTATGTCAGCGCGGCCATGAACCTACGGGTTCGATAGTGCCAGTGAGTAAGTAAGTTACCTCTCCTCATATAAATCTTCTAAGTAGATCGCGATTTCAAGACCACAATGGTCTCATCTTCAAGAAAGTACTGAAGATGAGACCGCTGTGGTCTTGAAATCGCGATCTACTTAGATGATTTATATGAGGAGAGGTAAGAAACATTTAATTTCACCATAAATGAAACCTCATAGTGATTAATTCCTATAAAACTTAAATGAGGTAAGATGTTAAAAAATGACTCATTCATTTAAAAATTAAGAACCTCATAATGTTATTTCCCACATTTAACTACAGTATGAGTAATTAGCATCTTTTTCTTTCTACCAGAAACACATATTAAACTTATGAATATCAAGCCCAACAGAAGTACCTTGGTATGCCATGTATGCCATTTACTGGTCTTTAAATGTAAGTAATCATTAAAAAAATATCTGTATCGGCTATAGGGAGAGAGTCAAAGGGTTATGTTATGTTACGTAGGTTATATTAAAACTCCATAGCACGACATTCCTAGAAGGTCCTAGCATATATTCCAGCTGCTGGACTCACATCCACATGTGTTAATCACACAGATGGGACATTATTCAGGCAGAATAGGGGTGACATGTGGTTCACATGTTGGATCTCCTAGTCGTTATAGCTGGTTTTCTCCACCTGGAGCCGCTACTTATTGTAGCTACTCAAATTCCTCACAATGATGGATGGGCCGAGAAAACTATTTTTTTTATTTCGAAGTTGTAATAGCACGGAAAAGTTGCAAACTATATAGACAACAGAAAATAAAAAAAATATATATAAAAATCAGTTGACACCTTCCAGTCGTGGAAAGGCTTAGAAAGTTTGACAAAATATGAAAAAAACTTCACTTTTGAGATTATTTCTTTAATATTTTGATTAAATGTTTTCGTAATATAATTAAAATAACCTCAAAATATAACTTCCTAAAATTAAATATTAATAGTTTGTAATGTTTAACTTTTATAGGAATTAATCACTATGAGGTTTAATTTATGGTGAAATTAAATGTTTCTTACCTCTCCTCATATAAATTTTCTAAGTAGATCGCGATTTCGAGACCACAACAGTCTCATCTTCAGCACTTTCTTGGCGACTGATGTTATGTCGATCGGAAGAAACTCTTCAAAATTCCCGCAAATTTTGACCTGATCCAGAGTTCATCGGTCCACCAACAGAGGGAAGAAGAAGAGTTTCTTCCGATCGACATAACATCAGTCGCCAAGAAAGTGCTGAAGATGAGACCGCTGTGGTCTCGAAATCGCGATCTACTTAGAAAATTTATATGAGGAGAGGTAAGAAACATTTAATTTCACCATAGTTTGTAATGTCTTCAAATAGAGCCTAAAAACATTATGTTTTAATTTGGTTTAGATCAGTTGATATCTTCCGGTCGCGCATTAGTTCCAAAATTTGCCAGAATAATGAACAAGTTGTATTTTTATGCATTTTTGGTATTTGTTAAATAACTTCCAGAGTACTGATTGTCAGATCCCACAGATAGACATAAACGTGCTTAGCAAAGATCAGTAACACCTACTTGATATTAAAAAAAATAAATAAATAATTGCAAAAATTGAAGTTTTTTTTTTCATATTTTGCCAAACTTCAGAGCCTTTGCACGACCAGAAGATGTCAACCGATTTTGATATATTTTCTTTTTTTTTTAGCTATATAATTTGCAACTTTTCCAAGCTATTACAACTTCGAAATAAAAAAATGAGTTTTTCGGCCCACCCTAGTGGGCACCCATACTGGCTCAAATACCATGAGAAAATTTCTCTCTTCATGGGGACTCAAACCAGCACAATCCCGTAAATCTGTACCAAGGCATGATGACTTAAACCGCTTGGTTATGGAGTAGGATGATTATATAAAATTAAGTAATAATAATAATAATATTCTCTATTACTACTTCTATTATGGTATGATCCATTCTGCACCAATAAATTCTTATTGTATAAATATTTTCTGTGCAAATTATCCTATAAGTCAACTGACTAGTTTATGAATAATACCTGTATGAAAGTTTCTAGAATCACATAAGAGTATTTTCTTTCTTACAATATGCCAAAGCTTATTTATAAATATCCAAAATTATTTTTTATGTTAAATGTGGATCTCTGAAGCTAAGAAGAAATGTCATCTTCATCTTTCATAAGAAGAATTAAACCCCTTAATAGTGAGAGGAGAACATATTTTTAACGACTCACCTCATATAATTTCAAATTTCTTTGATACCGACGGTTTCAGACAATTTATGTTCTCCACTCACTATTAATGATATAACCTCATAATGTTTACTTCCCAATATTAATTTAAATATAATTAAACCCCTATTCACTTTTCCAAATATATACAGCTGCTGATTCAATTACAGAAATTGATGGACATACATTGATGGCCAGAACATTGGTCCATATGCACAATAATACTGCTGGGTTGTGAGCCCAGTACCTAGTTTTGTTTTGGCTGAAGACTTCAGCAGATAATGTGCTGAACATGTAGAATGACAAGTTTCATCCACTAGGCTTTTATGGTCGAGGTTTCCAAACTAGCAAGTTTCATTAAAATTCATCGGAGAACATTTTGTTTATATAGGAAAAACAAAAAGGAATTTAGAAACTCGGATAAAAGAACATTTCAGAAATATTAAAAATTGTGAAATTGAAAAATCTGCAATTGCTGCACATAGTTTATTAGAACATCATAAAATTGGAAGAGAAGCTAAACTTTAAAACAAGTAGAGAAGCCTTTGGAATTGACAGTTTGGGAGAAAATATACATTCAGAAAAAAAAGATAGATCAATGAATTTTGATATCCCTAATGAAATTACTTTGATTTCGAAGTTCATAAATTCAACCATAGATGGCAGCACTGAAGATGGCGACAATAGAACAGTTGACGGCCGAAGAATCTCGTCAGTCAGAGTTATGGCTGAGGTGAACATGACTGTGTTTGAAACCGCGGTATCATGAAAGCATGAATCCAATGAGGTGAGTTGTTTAAACAAAATGTTCTCCGATGAATATTAATGATTATACCTCACAATGTTTACTTCCCAACATTAATTTAATATAGCAAGTTTCAGTCATTAGAACTAAACTGTTATGCTACTGATGTGTTCAGCTATGAATTCCAAATCTCACAACCTCATGAAATAGTGGACAAGCTTTCAATCGTTCCTTAGGTAAGTGAGATACCTCGTAAGTTGCCAAATTAGAGAGTTTTGCCATCAGGAAGCTTATATAGTTGAAACTCTGTTCAATGCTATTGATGTGTTTGGGCATATAGGGTATTTCCAGATCCTCGCATATCTACTTGTTGCTGATGTACCAATGTTTTATTTTATTATTTTCACAATTGTGTCTGCTTTAAGGTTTAATTTTCAATTATTTTAATAATTTTCATTGAAAAAATAAGAATCATAAGTTACCTGGGCACAACCTCAAGTTCTAGTAATAATACAGTATATATATATATATATATATATACATACAATTTACTGCTTATACACTTTCTTCAGACAAAAGCTTAATTTTTTTCAAAATGTTTAATATGAAACTTACTTAATTCTTTCAAAATGGTAATAAAATAAAGCAAAGATAAAATAGTGAAATCTTACGCATGGGTTGACATCTAATGAATGGGTCTCCTGTGAATCTTGGCGGACAGCTACAGATCGGGTTGTGGTTCACCACTTCACACCTCGCTCCCACTCCACACGTGCCTGGGCAAGGGTTCCTGCACTTCTGGTTGCTACAAGCTTCATTCTGACCACAATCTGAGCTCACTATACACTCTGGTCTGCATGCTGGTGGGCTGCCTATGAAGCCAGGTATGCATGAACACACGGCCTGCCCATTAATTTCTCGACACTGACTGTTTGGTCCACAAGGTGAAGGATTACACGGCTGTCTAACGACAGGAGCTGTGGAAGGAAATTATATTTTAAGACAGAAACCTTTGAAATTTATTTACTGTCAACTGGGAAACGAATGATAAATACATACGTGGTACTGGTCTGCATTCCACAAAAGGATTTCCAGACATGCCTTGAGGACAGCTACATATGGGGATGTGATTCACTACATCACAAGTGGCTCCCTGACCACAAGTGCCTGGACAAGGATCAGCACATTTGTTTCTGATACATGCTCTGTTTCTCGGACAGTCTGTACTGAGTACACACTCAGGTCTGCATCCAGCATAAGGATCTCCCTGATACTCTGGTAGACATGTACATATTCCATTGTTGCATTGAGCATTTGAACCACAAGGTGATGGATTGCATGGGTCTGATGGTGGTGGGGGTTGAGCTAGAAAATAAACATTTCTTAAGTCAATCTATTCAAACTTGACCAATGAATGAAAGAAATAAACAGATAGTAAAAATTTGCTTACGTGGTGGTGGTCTGGGGAAGCAGTTGGTGAAGGGGTCTCCTGTGTATCCTTCAGGACAAGTACATACAGGTGTGTGGTTGATAACATTGCACTGTGCACCAGCACCACAAGATCCTAGACATGGGTCTCGACATTTCTCTCTTAAACAAGCCAAGTTACTTGCACATTCTGAACTGATCACACATTCTGGTCTACAGTTTGGTGGACTTCCAATGTACGTTGGCAGACATGAGCAAGATGGGGCACCTCCTATGTCTCGGCACTGAGAATTTGGACCACATGGTGATGGCACACATGGGTTTAAAGGTGCAGGGTCCGGCAAAGGAACATGAGCTACGCAAGATGAAAAAAACCATCAATAATACCAAGTAATAAGAAATATTGTAATATAAATAGGATTAATACGAATAGAAATAAATAATTAAAAAAAGATTTAGACCAGTAAATAAAAGTATATCCTAAAATTTATCTTAAATAGCAAATTCACCATGAAAACTGCATAAACATAATGGAGAATTGTGGGCTATTCTAGTACACATGGCAGTCTATGAATCTTAAAATGGAACACAAGTTACTAACAGTATTTATATTTATCGATTAATTTCAGTTACATTTGTGGTAAAGACATGTTTATTCAAATTTTTGCCATGTACTTATCCAATATGAATCTAAAGAATAATTAACTCTTAACAATAACTTTCTATTCTAAGGTGTTCTGCCCTAGGATAGTCTTCCACTGCAATAATAATATTTTCATGTTATACTTTGCAGCTTTACTAGGGAATTATAAGTGAAATGATAAGGATGATGATGATGATGGCCAATGATTTTCGAGGACCGTTGGGCCCTAGGCTTTGTGATATTAGTCTCGATTTTAATAAAAAAAGTGACTTATCCGGTCCTATCACTTTAGTCTTCATAAATATAAAGTGTAACATAACTCTACAACATCATTTAACAGGCAGTTCAGAGATGATATTGGAAGTTGTTTCAAGAGGGAAAACAGTACACTTCTGGATATAAGTTCCAATGTACAACTTAAAAGCCTTCAAAGTCTGTACATTTTAAGTGGCACATATTTGAAATATGAATTAATAATGTGATAACAAAAAATTGTAAATGAAATAATACATGAAAAGAGATAATATGAAGGGAATAAATAAATTGTTATGCAAATCAAAGTGAACAAAAATCAATCAAGAGTAAACACTTAAGAATATTAAGTTATAAAAATATAAATAAAACTTACGTGGAACAGGAAAACAACGAGAGAAAGGATCTCCAGTGTACCCCTGAATACAACTGCATATAGGACTATGATTCAAAACGTCGCAACGAGTATTAGAACCACAGGATCCAGGACATGGGTCAACGCACTTCTGATTTACGCAGGCTCTGTTCTGAGGACATTCTGAGCTCACCACACACTCCGGTCGACAGCCCGGCGGACTGCCGAGGTAGTTGGGAAGACACGAGCACACTCCCTGGCCGTTGACTTCTTTACACTGACTGTTGGGCCCGCAAGGGGACGGATTGCACGGATCTCCGGGCTCTGCTTGAACAGCTGCATGGCCAAGCAAGGGAAAAAGATTAACATTAGAATTCCACTTCACGGGACACCTACTCAACTATCAGAACACAATTAAACACATCTGCTGCTTACGTTGAGGTGCCTGAAGGCTACAGAATCTGAAGGGGTCTCCGGTGTAGCCCGGACGACAAGTGCAAGACGGCAAGTGATTCACCACCTGGCAGTCGGCGCTCGGACCACAAGTTCCGGGACAAGGATCCTGGCACCTATTCCGTATACAGGCACGATTCGAAGCACAATCCGTGTTCAACACACATTCCGGACGGCAGCCTTCGTACGGGTTGCCCACGTAGTCGGGCAGGCACGTGCAAGACCCTGCACCGTTCTGTTCTCTGCACACTGCGTTAGGTCCGCAGGGGGAAGGCACGCACGGCGTCGCCTGAGGCGTCTGCTCCGCTGAAAAGGGAGGTCGTGGACGGTCAGGCAAAAACATAAATTAACCAGCGACACAACTTACACAACTCAGCGAGACAGAAAAACAAATAAATGTCCTTACGTTGCTGAACCACGCACTGCGTGAACGGGTCCCCTGTGAAGCCCGCCATGCAAGTGCATGTGGGCGTGTGGCTCACCACTCGGCATTCTGCGTTGGCTCCGCACGACCCGGGACAAGGGTCGCGGCACTTCAGGTTGATGCATGCCAGGTGACTCGCACACTCGCTATTGGACACGCACTCTGGCCTACAGTTGGGTGGAGAGCCAGTGTAATCGGGCAGGCAAGAGCACGAGGGACTCTCTCCCGACGCCTGACACACTGCGTTGGGTCCACATGGCGACGGCTGGCAGGGATTCGTGGGGATCGTCGGCACAGGGGTCTCGGCTGCGGGGAAACAAAATCATCACGTCACCATACCCAGTCAGACAACAACCTCAACGACATATTTTCCTTCAAAAAGCTAAATCTCTCCTTACGTATGGGCTGACATCTGACGAACGGGTCTCCCGTGAATCTTGGCGGACAGCTACAGATCGGGTTGTGGTTCACCACTTCACACCTCGCTCCCACTCCACACGTGCCTGGGCAAGGGTTCCTACACTTCTGGTTGCTGCAGGCCTCGTTCTGACCACACTCTGAGCTCACTACACACTCCGGCCTGCACGACGGCGGGCTGCCTATGAAGCCAGGCACGCACGAGCACACGGCTTGATTGTTAATTTCTCGACACTGACTGTTCGGCCCACAGGGCGACGGACTGCACGGCAGAATCACCACAGGAGCTGCATAGAGAAAAAGAAGGAGAAGAAAAAGAGAAAGTTAGAAGGAGTCAGACAGATAAAGATATAAAGTCCAGAAAATAAAATCAACATGTTCTATTCTAACTTCAAGTAGCGAATCAATTCAAAGCAAATACTCCGACCATGCCGCCTTCGGAAGGACGGCACGGTCTCAACTACCTACGCGGTACGGGTCTGCATTGGACGAATGGATTTCCAGAAGTGCCCTGAGGGCAGCTGCAGATCGGGATGTGGTTCACTACGTCGCAAGTGGCTCCATCGCCACAAGTTCCTGGGCAGGGGTCGGTGCACTTGTTTCTGATGCAAGCCCTGTTTCTCGGGCAGTCCGTGCTTAGGACGCACTCTGGCCGACAACCTGCGTACGGGTCGCCTTGGTATTCGGGAAGACATGTGCACGTTCCATCATTACACTGAGCGTTCGGTCCGCAAGGAGACGGGTTGCATGGGTCTGACACTACGGGTTCAGGAGCTGAAATCGAAGCAAGAAAGGGCGGTGAAGACCAACGATGGAGCAAAAGGAGTAACTAGTTATTAATTCATTCATGATTACTCACACAAAAAAATTCATATCGAACGGTTACCGATGTTGTGTGTGCGTTTGGCGTGTGTTGGGTGCATACAATAGTGCGTGTCGATGTTACCGTGTATCTTTGTGTTTACATAACTCTGTGCGTGTCTGTGTGTAGGAAAGGAGATGATGCATCATCGTCTCTTCAACAGATACTAAGCGACAATTAAAGGAATGCTGCTTACGTGGCGGTGGTCTCGGGAAGCAGTTGGAGAAGGGATCTCCTGTATATCCTTCGGGACAAGTGCACACTGGCGTGTGGTTGATGACATTGCACTGGGCTCCTGCTCCACAAGATCCTGGGCACGGGTCGCGGCACCTTTCCCTCATGCAAGCCCTGTTGCTGGGACATTCAGAGTTAATGCTGCACTCGGGCCGGCAGTTGGGAGGCACGCCCATGTAATTGGCCAGACAAGAGCAAGACGGGGCACCTCCTATGTCTCGGCACTGAGAGTTGGGCCCGCACGGTGACGGCACGCAGGGATCCACAACAGCAGGGGCAGAGGGACGAGGTGGCGGCGCTACAAGAAACAGGCAGCACACCGTAAGGTTTCCGTGCCAAACACCCTACCCTACATCACCAAGCTCAAAATGATGCGTACTTTTCAAAACAATAATATAACTTAAAACTCTTACGTGGGATGGCGAAACACCTGGAGAACGGATCTCCAGTGAAACCCTGGCGACAGCTACAAATGGGACTGTGGTTGATCACCTCGCACCGGTGTTGAGGCCGCACGGGCCAGGGCACGGGTCAACGCACTTCTGATTTACGCAGGCTCTGTTCTGAGGACATTCTGAGCTCACCACACACTCCGGTCGACAGCCCGGCGGACTGCCGAGGTAGTTGGGAAGACACGAGCACACTCCCTGGCCGTTGACTTCTTTACACTGACTGTTGGGCCCGCAAGGGGACGGATTGCACGGATCTCCGGGCTCTGCTTGAACAGCTGCATGGCCAAGCAAGGGAAAAAGATTAACATTAGAATTCCACTTCACGGGACACCTACTCAACTATCAGAACACAATTAAACACATCTGCTGCTTACGTTGAGGTGCCTGAAGGCTGCAGAATCTGAAGGGGTCTCCGGTGTAGCCCGGACGACAAGTGCAAGACGGCAAGTGATTCACCACCTGGCAGTCGGCGCTCGGACCACAAGTTCCGGGACAAGGATCCTGGCACCTATTCCGTATACAGGCACGATTCGAAGCACAATCCGTGTTCAACACACATTCCGGACGGCAGCCTTCGTACGGGTTGCCCACGTAGTCGGGCAGGCACGTGCAAGACCCTGCACCGTTCTGTTCTCTGCACACTGCGTTAGGTCCGCAGGGGGAAGGCACGCACGGCGTCGCCTGAGGCGTCTGCTCCGCTGAAAAGGGAGGTCGTGGACGGTCAGGCAAAAACATAAATTAACCAGCGACACAACTTACACAACTCAGCGAGACAGAAAAACAAATAAATGCCCTTACGTTGCTGAACCACGCACTGCGTGAACGGGTCCCCTGTGAAGCCCGCCATGCAAGTGCATGTGGGCGTGTGGCTCACCACTCGGCATTCTGCGTTGGCTCCGCACGACCCGGGACAAGGGTCGCGGCACTTCAGGTTGATGCATGCCAGGTGACTCGCACACTCGCTATTGGACACGCACTCTGGCCTACAGTTGGGAGGAGAGCCAGTGTAATCGGGCAGGCAAGAGCACGAGGGACTCTCTCCCGACGCCTGACACACTGCGTTGGGTCCACATGGCGACGGCTGGCAGGGATTCGTGGGGATCGTCGGCACAGGGGTCTCGGCTGCGGGGAAACAAAATCATCACGTCACCACACCCAGTCAGACAACAACCTCAACGACATATTTTCCTTCAAAAAGCTAAATCTCTCCTTACGTATGGGCTGACATCTGACGAACGGGTCTCCCGTGAATCTTGGCGGACAGCTACAGATCGGGTTGTGGTTCACCACTTCACACCTCGCTCCCACTCCACACGTGCCTGGGCAAGGGTTCCTACACTTCTGGTTGCTGCAGGCCTCGTTCTGACCACACTCTGAGCTCACTACACACTCCGGCCTGCACGACGGCGGGCTGCCTATGAAGCCAGGCACGCACGAGCACACGGCTTGATTGTTAATTTCTCGACACTGACTGTTCGGCCCACAGGGCGACGGACTGCACGGCAGAATCACCACAGGAGCTGCATAGAGAAAAAGAAGGAGAAGAAAAAGAGAAAGTTAGAAGGAGTCAGACAGATAAAAGATATAAAGTCCAGAAAATAAAATCAACATGTTCTATTCTAACTTCAAGTAGCGAATCAATTCAAAGCAAATACTCCGACCATGCCACCTTCGGAAGGACGGCACGGTCTGAACTACCTACGCGGTACGGGTCTGCATTGGACGAATGGATTTCCAGAAGTGCCCTGAGGGCAGCTGCAGATCGGGATGTGGTTCACTACGTCGCAAGTGGCTCCATCGCCACAAGTTCCTGGGCAGGGGTCGGTGCACTTGTTTCTGATGCAAGCCCTGTTTCTCGGGCAGTCCGTGCTTAGGACGCACTCTGGCCGACAACCTGCGTACGGGTCGCCTTGGTATTCGGGAAGACATGTGCACGTTCCATCATTACACTGAGCGTTCGGTCCGCAAGGAGACGGGTTGCATGGGTCTGACACTACGGGTTCAGGAGCTGAAATCGAAGCAAGAAAGGGCGGTGAAGACCAACGATGGAGCAAAAGGAGTAACTAGTTATTAATTCATTCATGATTACTCACACAAAAAATTCATATCGAACGGTTACCGATGTTGTGTGTGCGTTTGGCGTGTGTTGGGTGCATACAATAGTGCGTGTCGATGTTACCGTGTATCTTTGTGTTTACATAACTCTGTGCGTGTCTGTGTGTAGGAAAGGAGATGATGCATCATCGTCTCTTCAACAGATACTAAGCGACAATTAAAGGAATGCTGCTTACGTGGCGGTGGTCTCGGGAAGCAGTTGGAGAAGGGATCTCCTGTATATCCTTCGGGACAAGTGCACACTGGCGTGTGGTTGATGACATTGCACTGGGCTCCTGCTCCACAAGATCCTGGGCACGGGTCGCGGCACCTTTCCCTCATGCAAGCCCTGTTGCTGGGACATTCAGAGTTAATGCTGCACTCGGGCCGGCAGTTGGGAGGCACGCCCATGTAATTGGCCAGACAAGAGCAAGACGGGGCACCTCCTATGTCTCGGCACTGAGAGTTGGGCCCGCACGGTGACGGCACGCAGGGATCCACAACAGCAGGGGCAGAGGGACGAGGTGGCGGCGCTACAAGAAAACAGGCAGCACACCGTAAGGTTTCCGTGCCAAACACCCTACCCTACATCACCAAGCTCAAAATGATGCGTACTTTTCAAAACAATAATATAACTTAAAACTCTTACGTGGGATGGCGAAACACCTGGAGAACGGATCTCCAGTGAAACCCTGGCGACAGCTACAAATGGGACTGTGGTTGATCACCTCGCACCGGGTGTTGAGGCCGCACGGGCCAGGGCACGGGTCAACGCACTTCTGATTTACGCAGGCTCTGTTCTGAGGACATTCTGAGCTCACCACACACTCCGGTCGACAGCCCGGCGGACTGCCGAGGTAGTTGGGAAGACACGAGCACACTCCCTGGCCGTTGACTTCTTTACACTGACTGTTGGGCCCGCAAGGGGACGGATTGCACGGATCTCCGGGCTCTGCTTGAACAGCTGCATGGCCAAGCAAGGGAAAAAGATTAACATTAGAATTCCACTTCACGGGACACCTACTCAACTATCAGAACACAATTAAACACATCTGCTGCTTACGTTGAGGTGCCTGAAGGCTACAGAATCTGAAGGGGTCTCCGGTGTAGCCCGGACGACAAGTGCAAGACGGCAAGTGATTCACCACCTGGCAGTCGGCGCTCGGACCACAAGTTCCGGGACAAGGATCCTGGCACCTATTCCGTATACAGGCACGATTCGAAGCACAATCCGTGTTCAACACACATTCCGGACGGCAGCCTTCGTACGGGTTGCCCACGTAGTCGGGCAGGCACGTGCAAGACCCTGCACCGTTCTGTTCTCTGCACACTGCGTTAGGTCCGCAGGGGGAAGGCACGCACGGCGTCGCCTGAGGCGTCTGCTCCGCTGAAAAGGGAGGTGTGGACGGTCAGGCAAAAACATAAATTAACCAGCGACACAACTTACACAACTCAGCGAGACAGAAAAACAAATAAATGCCCTTACGTTGCTGAACCACGCACTGCGTGAACGGGTCCCCTGTGAAGCCCGCCATGCAAGTGCATGTGGGCGTGTGGCTCACCACTCGGCATTCTGCGTTGGCTCCGCACGACCCGGGACAAGGGTCGCGGCACTTCAGGTTGATGCATGCCAGGTGACTCGCACACTCGCTATTGGACACGCACTCTGGCCTACAGTTGGGAGGAGAGCCAGTGTATCGGGCAGGCAAGAGCACGAGGGACTCTCTCCCGACGCCTGACACACTGCGTTGGGTCCACATGGCGACGGCTGGCAGGGATTCGTGGGGATCGTCGGCACAGGGGTCTCGGCTGCGGGGAAACAAAATCATCACGTCACCACACCCAGTCAGACAACAACCTCAACGACATATTTTCCTTCAAAAAGCTAAATCTCTCCTTACGTATGGGCTGACATCTGACGAACGGGTCTCCCGTGAATCTTGGCGGACAGCTACAGATCGGGTTGTGGTTCACCACTTCACACCTCGCTCCCACTCCACACGTGCCTGGGCAAGGGTTCCTACACTTCTGGTTGCTGCAGGCCTCGTTCTGACCACACTCTGAGCTCACTACACACTCCGGCCTGCACGACGGCGGGCTGCCTATGAAGCCAGGCACGCACGAGCACACGGCTTGATTGTTAATTTCTCGACACTGACTGTTCGGCCCACAGGGCGACGGAACTGCACGGCAGAATCACCACAGGAGCTGCATAGAGAAAAAGAAGGAGAAGAAAAAGAGAAAGTTAGAAGGAGTCAGACAGATAAAAGATATAAAGTCCAGAAAAAAAAATCAACATGTTCTATTCTAACTTCAAGTAGCGAATCAATTCAAAGCAAATACTCCGACCATGCCGCCTTCGGAAGGACGGCACGGTCTCAACTACCTACGCGTACGGGTCTGCATTGGACGAATGGATTTCCAGAAGTGCCCTGAGGGCAGCTGCAGATCGGATGTGGTTCACTACGTCGCAAGTGGCTCCATCGCCACAAGTTCCTGGGCAGGGGTCGGTGCACTTGTTTCTGATGCAAGCCCTGTTTCTCGGGCAGTCCGTGCTTAGGACGCACTCTGGCCGACAACCTGCGTACGGGTCGCCTTGGTATTCGGGAAGACATGTGCACGTTCCATCATTACACTGAGCGTTCGGTCCGCAAGGAGACGGGTTGCATGGGTCTGACACTACGGGTTCAGGAGCTGAAATCGAAGCAAGAAAGGGCGGTGAAGACCAACGATGGAGCAAAAGGAGTAACTAGTTATTAATTCATTCATGATTACTCACACAAAAAATTCATATCGAACGGTTACCGATGTTGTGTGTGCGTTTGGCGTGTGTTGGGTGCATACAATAGTGCGTGTCGATGTTACCGTGTATCTTGTGTTTTACATAACTCTGTGCGTGTCTGTGTGTAGGAAAGGAGATGATGCATCATCGTCTCTTCAACAGATACTAAGCGACAATTAAAGGAATGCTGCTACGTGGCGGTGGTCTCGGGAAGCAGTTGGAGAAGGGATCTCCTGTATATCCTTCGGGACAAGTGCACACTGGCGTGTGGTTGATGACATTGCACTGGGCTCCTGCTCCACAAGATCCTGGGCACGGGTCGCGGCACCTTTCCCTCATGCAAGCCCTGTTGCTGGGACATTCAGAGTTAAATCTGCACTCGGGCCGGCAGTTGGAGGCACGCCCATGTAATTGGCCAGACAAGAGCAAGACGGGGCACCTCCTATGTCTCGGCACTGAGAGTTGGGCCCGCACGGTGACGGCACGCAGGGATCCACAACAGCAGGGGCAGAGGGACGAGGTGGCGGCGCTACAGAAAAACAGGCAGCACACCGTAAGGTTTCCGTGCCAAACACCCTACCCTACATCACCAAGCTCAAAATGATGCGTACTTTTCAAAACAATAATATAACTTAAAACTCTTACGTGGGATGCGAAACACCTGGAGAACGGATCTCCAGTGAAACCCTGGCGACAGCTACAAATGGGACTGTGGTTGATCACCTCGCACCGGGTGTTGAGGCCGCACGGGCCAGGGCACGGGTCAACGCACTTCTGATTTACGCAGGCTCTGTTCTGAGGACATTCTGAGCTCACCACACACTCCGGTCGACAGCCCGGCGGACTGCCGAGGTAGTTGGGAAGACAACGAGCACACTCCCTGGCCGTTGACTTCTTTACACTGACTGTTGGGCCCGCAAGGGGACGGATTGCACGGATCTCCGGGCTCTGCTTGAACAGCTGCATGGCCAAGCAAGGGAAAAGATTAACATTAGAATTCCACTTCACGGGACACCTACTCAACTATCAGAACTCAATTAAACACATCTGCTGCTTACGTTTGAGGTGCCTGAAGGCTGCAGAATCTGAAGGGGTCTCCGGTGTAGCCCGGACGACAAGTGCAAGACGGCAAGTGATTCACCACCTGGCAGTCGGCGCTCGGACCACAAGTTCCGGGACAAGGATCCTGGCACCTATTCCGTATACAGGCACGATTCGAAGCACAATCCGTGTTCAACACACATTCCGGACGGCAGCCTTCGTACGGGTTGCCCACGTAGTCGGGCAGGCACGTGCAAGACCCTGCACCGTTCTGTTCTCTGCACACTGCGTTAGGTCCGCAGGGGGAAGGCACGCACGGCGTCGCCTGAGGCGTCTGCTCCGCTGAAAAGGGAGGTCGTGGACGGTCAGGCAAAAACATAAATTAACCAGCGACACAACTTACACAACTCAGCGAGACAGAAAAACAAATAAATGCCCTTACGTTGCTGAACCACGCACTGCGTGACGGGTCCCCTGTGAAGCCCGCCATGCAAGTGCATGTGGGCGTGTGGCTCACCACTCGGCATTCTGCGTTGGCTCCGCACGACCCGGGACAAGGGTCGCGGCACTTCAGGTTGATGCATGCCAGGTGACTCGCACACTCGCTATTGGACACGCACTCTGGCCTACAGTTGGGAGGAGAGCCAGTTGTAATCGGGCAGGCAAGAGCACGAGGGACTCTCTCCCGACGCCTGACACACTGCGTTGGGGTCCACATGGCGACGGCTGGCAGGGATTCGTGGGGATCGTCGGCACAGGGGTCTCGGCTGCGGGGAAACAAAATCATCACGTCACCACACCCAGTCAGACAACAACCTCAACGACATATTTTCCTTCAAAAAGCTAATCTCTCCTTACGTATGGGCTGACATCTGACGAACGGGTCTCCCGTGAATCTTGGCGGACAGCTACAGATCGGGTTGTGGTTCACCACTTTCACACCTCGCTCCCACTCCACACGTGCCTGGGCAAGGGTTCCTACACTTCTGGTTGCTGCAGGCCTCGTTCTGACCACACTCTGAGCTCACTACACACTCCGGCCTGCACGACGGCGGGCTGCCTATGAAGCCAGGCACGCACGAGCACACGCTTGATTGTTAATTTCTCGACACTGACTGTTCGGCCCACAGGGCGACGGACTGCACGGCAGAATCACCACAGGAGCTGCATAGAGAAAAAGAAGGAGAAGAAAAAGAGAAAGTTAGAAGGAGTCAGACAGATAAAAGATATAAAGTCCAGAAAATAAAATCAACATGTTCTATTCTAACTTCAAGTAGCGAATCAATTCAAAGCAAATACTCCGACCATGCCGCCTTCGGAAGGACGGCACGGTCTCAACTACCTACGCGGTACGGGTCTGCATTGGACGAATGGATTTCCAGAAGTGCCCTGAGGGCAGCTGCAGATCGGGATGTGGTTCACTACGTCGCAAGTGGCTCCATCGCCACAATGTCCTGGGCAGGGGTCGGTGCACTTGTTTCTGATGCAAGCCCTGTTTCTCGGGCAGTCCGTGCTTAGGACGCACTCTGGCCGACAACCTGCGTACGGGTCGCCTTGGTATTCGGGAAGACATGTGCACGTTCCATCATTACACTGAGCGTTCGGTCCGCAAGGAGACGGGTTTGCATGGGTCTGACACTAACGGGTTCAGGAGCTGAAATCGAAGCAAGAAAGGGCGGTGAAGACCAAACGATGGAGCAAAAGGAGTAACTAGTTTTAATTCATTCATGATTACTCACACAAAAAATTCATATCGAACGGTTACCGATGTTGTGTGTGCGTTTGGCGTGTGTTTGGGTGCATACAATAGTGCGTGTCGATGTTACCGTGTATCTTTGTTTTTACATAACTCTGTGCGTGTCTGTGTGTAGGAAAGAGATGATGCATCATCGTCTCTTCAACAGATACTAAGCGACAATTAAAGGAATGCTGCTTACGTGGCGGTGGTCTCGGGAAGCAGTTGGAGAAGGGATCTCCTGTATATCCTTCGGGACAAGTGCACACTGGCGTGTGGTTGATGACATTGCACTGGGCTCCTGCTCCACAAGATCCTGGGCACGGGTCGCGGCAACCTTTCCCTCATGCAAGCCCTGTTGCTGGGACATTCAGAGTTAATGCTGCACTCGGGCCGGCAGTTGGGAGGCACGCCCATGTAAATTGGCCAGACAAGAGCAAGACGGGCACCTCCTATGTCTCGGCACTGAGAGTTGGCCCGCACGGTGACGGCACGCAGGGATCCACAACAGCAGGGGCAGAGGGACGAGGTGGCGGCGCTACAAAGAAAACAGGCAGCACACCGTAAGGTTTCCGTGCCAAACACCCTACCCTACATCACCAAGCTCAAAATGATGCGTAACTTTTCAAAACAATAATATAACTTAAAACTCTTACGTGGGATGGCGAAACACCTGGAGAACGGATCTCCAGTGAAACCCTGGCGACAGCTACAAATGGGACTGTGGTTGATCACCTCGCACCGGGTGTTGAGGCCGCACGGGCCAGGGCACGGGTCAACGCACTTCTGATTTACGCAGGCTATGTTCTGGAAGGACATTCTGAAGCTCACCACACACTCCGGTCGACAGCCCGGCGGACGCCGAGGTAGTTGGGAAGACACGAGCACCACTCCATGGCAAGTTGACTTCTTTACACTGACTGTTGGGCCCGCAAGGGGACGGATTGCACGGATCTCGGGCTCCGCTTGAACAGCTGCATGGCCAAGCAAGGGAAAAAGATTAACATTAGAATTCCACTTCACAGGGAAACCTACTCAACTACTCAAGAAACACAATTAAACCACTCTGCTGCTTACGTTGAGGGCCTGAAGGCTACAGAATCTGAAGGGGTCTCCGGTGTAGCCAGGACGACAAGTGCAAGACGGCAAGTGATTCACCACCTGGCAGTCGGCGGGCGCTCGGACCACAAGTTCCGGGACAAGGATCCTGGCACCTATTCCGTATACAGGAACGATTCGAACAGCACAATCCGTGTTCAACACACATCCGGACGGCAAGCCTTCGTACGGGTTGCCACGTATCGGGCAGGCACGTGCAAGACCCTGCACCGTTCTGTTCTCTGCACACTGCCGTAGGTCCGCAGGGGGAAAGGCACGCAAGGCGTCGCCTGAGGCGTCTGCTCCGCTGGAAAAGGGAGGTCAGTGGACGGTCAGGCCAAAAACATAAATTAACCAGCGACACAACTTACACAACTCAGCGAGACAGAAAAACAAATAAATGCCCTTACGTTTGCTGAACCACGCAACTGCGTGAACGGGTCCCCTGTGAAGCCCGCCATGCAAGTGCATGGGGCGTGTGGATCACCACTCGGCATTTCTGCGTTGGCTCCGCACGAACCGGGAAAAGGTCGCGGCACTTCAGGTTGATGCATGCCAGGTGACTCGCACACTCGCTATTGGACACGCACTCTGGCCTACAGTTGGAGGAGAGCCGTTGTAATCGGGCAGGCAAGAGCACGAGGGACTCTCTCTCCGACGCCAGGACACACTGGCGTTGGTTCCACATGGCGACGGCTGGCAGAGAGAGGCGGGGGGGCGTCGGCACAGGGGTCTCGGCTGCGGGAAACAAAATCATCACGTCACCACCCCAAGTCAGACAACAACCTCAAACGACATATTTCCTTCAAAAAGCTAAATCTCTCCTTACGTATGCGGATGACATCTGACGAACGGGTCTCCCGTGAATCTTGGCGGACAGCTACAGATCGGGTTGTGGGTTCACCACTTCACACCTCGCTCCCACTCCACACGTGCCTGGGCAAGGGTTCCTACACTTCGGTTCTGCAGGCCTCGTTCTGACCACACTCTGAGATCACTACACACTCCGGCCTGCACGACGGCGGCCGCCTATGAACCAAGCACGCACGAGACAAGCGACGGCTTGATTGTTAATTTATCGACACTGACTGTTCGGCCCACAGGGCGACGGACTGCACGGCAGAATCACCACAGGAGCTGCATAAGAGAAAAAAGAAGGAGAAGAAAAAAGAGAAAGGTTAGAAGGAGTCAGGCAGATAAAAGATATATAAAGTCCAGAAAATAAATCAACATGTCTCATTCAACTTCAAGTAGCGAACAATTCAAAAGCAAATACTCCGACCATGCCGCCTTCGGAAAGGACGGCACGGTCTCAACTACCTACGCGGTAAGGCTGCATTGGACGAATGGATTTCCAGAAGTGCCCTGAGGGCAGCTAGCAGATAGCGGATGTGGTTCACACGTCGCAAGTGGCTCCCATCGCACAAGTTCCAGGGCAGGGGTCGGTGCACTTGTTTCTGATGCAGCCCTGTTCTCGGGCAGTCGTGCGTAGGACCGCACTCTGGCCGACAACCTGCGTACGGGCCGCCTTGGTATTCGGGAAGACATGTGCACGTTCCATCATTAAACTGAGCGTTCGCTCCCGCAAGGAGACGGGTGGCATGGGTCTGACACTAACGGGTCAGGAGCTGAAATCGAAGCAAGAAAGGGCGGTGAAGACCAACAATGGAGCAAAAGGAGTAACTAGTATTAATTTCATTCATGATACTCACACAAAAATCCATATCGAACGGTTACCGAGTTGTGTGTGCGTTTGGCGTGTGTTGGGTGCAAACAATAGTGCGTGTCCGATGTTACGTTAACCTTTGTTTACATAAAACTCTGCTTGCGTGTCTGTGTGTAGGAAAGGAGATGATGCATCATCGTCTCTTCAAACAATACTAAGCGACAATTAAAGGAAGGCTGCTTACGTGGCGGTGGTCTCAGGAAGCAGTGGAGAAGGGATCTCCTGTATATCCTTCGGGACAAGTGCACACTGGCGTGTGGTTGATGACATTGCACTGGCTCCTGCTCCACAAGATCCTGGGCACGGTCGCGGCACCTGTCCCTCATGCAGCCTTTGCTGGGACATTCAGAGTTAATGCTGACTCGGGCCGGAGTTGGGGCACGCCAATAATTGGCCAGACAAGAGCAAGACGGGGCACTCCTATGTCTCGCACTGGAGGGGGCCCGCACGGTGGACGGCAAGAAGGATCACAACGCAGGGGCAGAGGGACGAGGGGCGGCGTACAAGAAAAAGAAAACACCCACCGTAAGGTTCCGTGCCAAACACCCTACCCTACATCACCAAGCTCAAAAGATGAGTACTTTTCAAAACATAATAAAATTAACACTTACGTGGAATGGCGAAAAACCTGAGAACGGATCTCCAGTAAACCGGCGACAGCTACAAATGGACTGTGGTTGAATACCTCGCACCGGGTGTTGATGCCCACTGGGCCAGGGCACGGGTCAACGCATTCTTATTTACGCAGGCTCTGTTCTGAGGAGACATTCTGAGCTCACCACACACTCCGTCGACAGCCCGGCGACTGCCGAGGTAGTTGGGAAGACACAGCACACCTCCCTGGCCGTTGACTTCTTTACTGACTGTTGGCCCCCGCAGGGTACGGATTGCACGGATCTCCGGGCTCTGCGTTGAACAGCTGCATGGCAAGCAAGGGAAAAGATTAACATTAGAATTCCCTTCACGTCACGGGACATCCTACTCAACTATAAACACAATTAAACACATCTGCTGCTTACGTTGAGGTGGCCTGAAGGCTGGCAGAATCTGAAGGGTCTCCGGTGTAAGCCCGACGACAAGTGCAAGACGGCAAGTGATTCACCACCTGGCAGTCCGGCGCTTCGGACCACAAGTTCCCGGACAAGGTCCTGCACCGATTCCGTCTACAGGCACGAGTCAAGCAAATCCCGTGTTCAACGACACATTCGGACGGCAGCCTCGTACTGGTTGCCCACGTAGTCGGGCAGGCCACGTGCAAGACCTGCCCCGTCTGTTCTCTGCACACTGCGTTAGGTCCCGCAGGGGGAAGGCACGCACGCGTCGCCTGAGTCGTCTGCGCCGCTGAACGGGAGGTCGTGGACGTCAGCAAAAACATAAATACCAGCGACACAACTTACAACAACTCAGCGAGACAGAACAAATAAATGCCCCTTTAACGTTGCTGAACCCACGCCTGCGTGACGGGTCCGCTTTTAGCCCGCATGCAAGTGCATGTGTGGTGTGGCCCTCCCACTACGCGGCATCTGCGTTGGCTTCCTCCGCACGACCCGGGACAAGGGTTCGCGGCACTTCAGGTTGATGCATGCCAGGGACTCGCACACTCGCTATGGCACGCACTCTGGCCTACAGTTGGGAGGAGAGCCAGTGTAATCGGGCAGGCAAGAGCACGAGGGATCTCTCCCGACGCCTGCCCACTGCGTGGGTCCCATGGCGACGGGCTGGCGGATTCGTGGGGATCGTCGCCCGGGGTCCCTCGGCTGCGTGAAACAAAATGCATCACGTCATCCACACCCAGTCAGCAACAACCTCAACGACATATTTTTTCCTTCAAAAAGCTAAATCTCCTC